>CM076147.1:12097500-12112500 GCA_038025085.1 Tetragonia tetragonoides | reverse complement strand
GTGAAAATATACACCTACGGTCCTGTGAAAATATATCTTTCGATTTTCGGCTACCCGGGCCCGGGTGTCATTTTTGCCAAAACATCTCCTAGGGGTCTATCATGACCCTAGTGGACCCAAGGCGCTATGGGAGGGTCATCCTTATCCCCCAACACCGATATCACCCATGGCGCCAGTATTCCGACCATTACACTGGCATCGCGTAAAACCGCCCTTACAAGCTTATTAGGGACCCAGTAACCGCCCTTAGGGCCCTCCCATGTTCCTTATGGGTCTCCCGTGCGAAATGGGGCGAAAATATTAACGTCGAAAAGTTTGCGTCAGGAGGCCCAAAACACGTCCCCTAGAGCATTCCCAGGGCCAGGTTGCCTTTTTCGCCCAAAATTTTGTCGGGGGCTCTATTATCGCCCTAGCGGACCCCCGGTGCCCCGGGAGGGACAACTTGATTCCCGAACTCACATATCACACATGTCGCCCGTTTTTGAGCCCTAACATTGGCATCGCATCGCGCGTTTCTCTCTCTAAAATGCTCTCTTCTCTCTCCTCTACACCGCGCATCTGCCATTGATGAAGCTGTGAGTTTGAACGGGGAAGAAAGACAAGGCAAAACGAGGGACAGAAAAGCATGGCGATAATGTGGAAAACTCAGCCCCACCGTGTCCTACTAAAACGGTGAATCAAAGGCAAAGTTCGAGCAGTAATCGAGTAACCCTAGATCGGGTTGTGCGCAATTTAAACGATGAATTGGAGGCGCCTGAGGTGATGACACCTGAAGTGCAAACTCAAACAGTGCAGCAATTGGAACTAGCAAGAGAGAAAATCAACACTTGGCTCTCGAAAATGAAGGAGAAGGCAAGTACTCAACTCTCGTCAGAGGATGAAGCGGAAGAGGCAGAGCAAACCATTCAGCAAGAGAATACAGATATTGGTAAGGTCTCTGCTTGGGAAAAATTCGACATAACTAAGCTTAAAAATGCTGGTTTTAAACTAGATTTTATTGCGCCTGTTATACATTAAGGGAAACCAGTAGGGGAAATTAACCTTAGAGATATTGAATCTGAAATAAACTACTGGAACCAAGCTGTAGTTTGCTATGTCATGGGATCTAGACCACCAATTACTGTATTTAGTGGATTTCTAAGACGAATTTGGGCAAAAAAGGGGATGAACAAAATTGCTATGATGAAAAATGGATTGGTTTTGGTTCGTTTTGATGCTGTAATATAGGAAGGAGTGTATCATTTTGACAACAAACCCATGATAGTCAGACCATGGTCTGAAAATGTGGATTATGCACATGAGGAACCAACCTCGGTTCCTATATGGGTGAAATTCCCAGGATTAAATGTGAAGTATTGGAATGCAATGGGTTTAAGCAAAATTGCAAGCCTTGTTGGTAGACCAATGATGGCAGATAGGAACACTGAACTCAAGGTAGGAATTCACTATACCAGAGTGCTAATTGAAGTGAAAATTGGAGATGTATACTCTGATAAAGTGAATTTCAATGATGAGAAGGGGAATAGTGTTGAGCAGGAGGTTGAATATGACTGGAAACCGATAATATGCAACCACTGTAAACAACATGGACATGGAGAACCTGATTGCAGGAAGAAGCTTGTTGCTGCAGCTCCTGTGGTGCAATCTGTGCCTGTGCAGAATAGACCACCACCATAAGTAAACCCTAGAAACCAGCAATGGCAAAATGCAGGGAGAGGAAGAGGCAGAGCAGGGAATGCAGGGAGGGGCCTGAGAGCAGAGAGAGGGATTTACAGACAAATTCAACAACAGCCCAGGACACAGAACTCATTTGATTTTTTGCAAGATAAAGAAGTGCAGGAAGGGCAAAAAACACAAGGGGAAACAGCAGAACCAGCAGCAAAGGAGGACCTGCTACCTGGTATGGTGCCAACACATGGTAAGTCTCCTATCTTGACTAATAGTCATGGATAGGATCCTTATATGGAATGTGAGAGGCCTAAATGGCCCTAATAAACAGAAAGATGTAAGTCTTTTCTGCAAAAAGAATAATTGTGGCTTGGTGGTTTTGTTAGAAACTAAAATTAGGTTAGTTAATTTGGAAAAATGCAAGGAAAATTTCATGCCAGGGTGGGAATCATATAGCAACCATAACAATCATAGATTGGGCAGAATCTGGATTAGATGGTTACCAAATTATTTTCATGTTGTTGTGATATTTTCATCTGTGCAAATGCTGACTTGTAAAGTAACTACTATTATGAAAAAAAGGAGTTTGTGGTGAGCTTTGTGTATGGGCTAAATGAAAAGGAGGAAAGGAAGCAACTGTGGCAGGACCTTTCTGTTTATGCACTGAACTGCAATGTACCCTGGATTGTTGGGGGGGACTTCAACAATGTGTTAATATCTGGTAACAGACAAGGAGGAGCCCCAATCACATATGCTGAAATACAAGACTTTAAAGACTGCTTAGAGGATTGTAAACTTACAGAACTGAGCTGGTCTGGGTGTCAATTCACTTGGAACAATAGGCATGAGAGGGGAGGGAGAGTTTACTCTAAAATTGATTGGGTTTTTGCCAACAGTCTTTGGATTCAGGAATTTGATCAGTATGATCTTAAATTCCATCCAGAGGATGTGTCCGATCACTCTCCAATCTGTTTAACCCTGCACAAAGAACTCACAAAAAACAGAAATACCCCCTTTAAATTCTTTAACATGTGGAGCCTCCACTCTGAATTTCAAGCAATGGTGCAGCAAGCTTGGAACATCAGAACACAAGGCACAAAAATGTTTAGAGTTTATCAGAAACTGAAAAAAGTGAGATTAGTGCTGAAAAAGCTAAATAGAGAGGAATTTAGTGGGATCCTAACTCAAGCTGAGGTAGCAAGAACTACTATGAATCAAGCTTAGAATGCAGCAAACCAGGACCCTCTAAATGAGACATTACAGCAGGTGCAAGTGCTAGCCAGAAAGAGGTACAATGAGCTGAATATGGCAGCTGAGAACTTCTTACAACAAAAGAGCAAGGCAAAATGGGTTCAGTTAGGGGATGGAAATACTCAATTCTTTCATGCAATCATGAAGTAGAGAAGACAGCAACACAGAGTGCACTCCATCAAGACACAGGAGGGATCCCTTTTAGAAGACCATAACTTCATTGTGGAGGAATTTGTGGGGTTCTATAGAGAAATGCTAGGAGTCTCAGGAACCAGAGTCACTGCAGCAGAAAACAGTTTCTTTTTAGCAGGACACAGATTAGACATACACCAACAGATGACCCTGAATGCCCCTGTGACTGCTGAGGAAGTCAAGAGAGCAATGTTTGAAATTGACTGTAATAAAAGTCCAGGCCCTGATGGTTTTGGATTAGGTTTCTTCAAAGGACCCTGGCATACTGTGGGACAGGAAGTGACTGAGGCTGTTATTGATTTTTTTGAGTCTTCCAAAATGCTCAAAGAGGTGAATGCAACTAATTTGTGTCTTGTGCAGAAAACACCAAGTCCTGAAAAGGCTTCTGATTACAGGCCAATAGCTTGCTGCAACACCATCTACAAGTGCATCTCCACCAACTTGATTCCGGAACTCAGATATCACACATGTTGCCCGTTTTCGAAGCCCTAACATTGGCATTGCGTAAAACCGCCCTTACAAGCCTATCAGGGACCCAATAACCGACCCTAAGGGCCTCCCATGTCCCCTATGGGTCTTCTGTGCGATATGGGGCGAAAATATTAACGTCGAAAAGGTTCCATCTAGAGGCATGGGTCATGGTGCTGCATGTTGATGCAACGCATGGGTCATGGTGCTGTATGGTCCCGCAACGCATGGGTCATGGTGTTGCATCGCATAGGTTATGGTGTTGCATCGTGCTGCAACGCATGGGTCATGGTGTGTCATCGTGCTGCAACGCATGGGTCATGATGTTGCTTCGTGCTGCATCGCATGGGTCATGGTGTTGGATCGCATGGGTCATGGTGTTGCATCGTGCTACAACGCATGGGTCATGGTGTTGCATCGCAAGGGTCATGGTGTTGCAGCATGCTGCATCGCATGGCTCATGGTGCTGCATAGTGCTGCAATGCATGGGTCATGGTGTTGCATGGTGCTGCAACGCATGGGCCATGGTGCTGCGTCGTGCGATATGGGTGATGCAACGCCATGGGTCATGGTGCTGCGCATGGGACATGGGTCATGGAACAAGGTGCTGCGTCATGGGACATGGGACAAGGTGCTGCGTCATTGGACATGGGACAAGGTGCTGCGTCATGGGACAAGGTGCTGCGTCATGGGACATGGGTCATGGGACAAGGTGTTGCGTCATGGGTCATGGGACAAGGTGCTGCGTCATGGGACATGGGTCGTGGGACAAGGTGCTGCAGCGCCATGGGAAAAGGGTGCTGCAGCGCCATGGGACAAGGGTGCTGCAGCGCCATGGGACAAGGGGCTGCAGCACCATGGGACAAGGTGTAGCCGCCAAAAAAGGTTGAACTGCTATTTTTGCTTTAATAGTTAAGACAAGGTCTCAGGTTTTTCCTCCAAACACTCCTTCATTCCATTTCATTCAAAAGCCCCGTTCAAGAGCTTTCCAATGACACGTCTCGTGCCTCGTTCCGACTCCCGGTTGCCAAGTTGCGATTTAGGGGTAAAACCGTCTTTTACCGTTCATGGGTAAAACGGTCTTTTCACATTTTTTCGGAATATTCAAATTCCTCCGGAAAATAAAAACGGACTGCATGGCGTCATTATGACGACTTCCAACTGGCTACTGACTGTCGTCAGCGGCGCTGACCCTGCTTCTGGCCTGACTTTTTTTTTGGCCCAAATCCAAATTTCTGCTCCTTTTCATCCATCCAACCCTACTTCCTGCGCCTATAAATACGACCCTCCATTCTCAGTTCAAAACACACAGTCTACAGTTGTCAAACTCTATTCTCAGTAGTATTGACTCTGAGCTTCCCCCTCTTTCTTCCAAACTTGAGATCTTGTTTTACTATTCTTGTCAAATATAGCCTACACAGTTCAGGTACAAATTCTTGAGGGCTCAAAATTAAATTAATTGCTTAATTGTTTATTTTCTAGTAGTCATAATGTAGATATCATGCTAGAATAGCGTTTTATTGCTTCCTAAATATTGTCTATATAGTCGTTGTGCTCGTCAAACCGAATGCATGTCTAAATAAGGGTTAATAAGAAATGTTGTTATGCTTGTGATGAACCAATTAATAGTCTAAGTCTAGGTTGTTAATCCGGTTTTGCATGAAAATTATCTTTAAATTATTAAGCAAACTTGAGTTAGTAGAGGCCGTCATAAACGGGCGAGTTGGGTTCCTAACACCTTCCCACCTTGTACCTTCGCCACCGAACCTATTATTTTTGGATACTCATATGTTCTATATGAGTAGGAGTCTTTCTCAAAACATGATCAGTTCACTTGTCGCGCTATTGGGTTGTCCCTTCGGATTGTCCCTTCGGTTTGTCCCTTCGATAAAACGCCGATAGCAGATTTGTGACCTCTTTCATGGTTTTTATTTAAGTCAAGTCTTTACAAATCCTTTCTAACTCGATGGTCCCTTGAACTTATCTAAACCCCCAACTTACAAATTTTCTATAATGACGCACTCTGTGAAAACCAATACTCATATAAAAAGGATTGGACGAAAATCCCGGCTCCTTACAGTGGCGACTTCACTGGGGATTTATTTAAGAGGGTGAGACTCGAAAGTCAAGTTTGCTTAATTGTTTAATAACATGTTGCATATTTTTGCATCATTTGCATGTGCTTTGGCACAATTTTTGACCCTTATAAACCCTCGAGGAAGTTTGTGTCGCAACTCGTAGACAACCCGTATATCTAAAGGAATATACAGTTGTCCTATCGTGCAAATCGACGCTTCCTCACCCATGACTCATCAATCCTTGTTGATGAAAAGAATTACAATTAATGTGTTGACCATCCGCCGAACGGGAAATTGTAATTTGTCGTGGTAGCCTCACAGGAGCCAAAAGCCTCAGCCCACAGTCGTGCATCCGCTTGCTTGTTGTGCATGTGTTGTTGTAATGTCCGTCTGATCACATGTTTACCAGTATTTATGTCGTTGTAATGCTTGCCTGAGTGCATGAATATCGTGATTATGTGCCAATATGTACCTACGTGTTAGGAGCCTTTTCTTTTATTTTTAGCTAGTTCCTAATGCCCGAAGATGGTGCGAGAATTCAAATCCCATGAAAACCCATCATTTTCCCAACGATATATTCTAAAAAGTCATTGCACAATCTTCTAGGATCTTTTTAGGAAAAAAAAAGCGTCATCTTTCAGTTTCCCCTCTCCCTTTTTTTCCATTTCTTTATTTTCTTTTTTTTTTTTCTTTTGACGTAATTCAGATTCGGTAAAAAAAAAATATATCAAAAAAAAATATTCGGCAAAAAAAAAAAAAAAAAAGCCGCCGAAAATAAAAACAAAAAAACAACCGAAAAAATATGAAAAGACCAAAATTCTTTTATTTTATTTTTGTTTTATCCCATTGTCCATTTTCTTTGAGTCTAGAAAAATAAAAATAGGATAGTCCATCTTTTTCTATTTTTCTTATTTTCGTTCATTGACTTTATTTTCCTTGGATATTAGGGAAATATTCGGGCATTTAGGCTTAAGGACTTTTTTTTTAGGACAATGTGTTTTTCTATGTGTGGGTCAACTTTTTCTTAGATGAGAGTCTCGTGGTCTGTTTGATTCTAAAAGGTTTTCTACTCGTTCAGATCATGCCAGGGTCCCTCAAGCGTTCCCCAGCCGAAGATACACAGAACGAATCTCTCCTCATGCCAAGGTCGGAAATGGGCTAGAATGCTAAGAAGATCAAAACTCATTTTGTGACAACTGCATATCCAGTCCGCAGCACTTCAAGAGAGTCGATACTTGAAACTCAAGACAAATCCCTTGATTTGGATGAACAACTGGACCGATCACTCCGAGAGGCCAAAATCCAAGTAGGCCTTGATCCCGATGAAACCCCGCGCGTCGTTGAGTACAGAAGCTTAGGCAAGCCAACCCAGGCCATTTTTGAAGCAGAAGATGATATTGAGCACCGAACTCAATACATAGTTGTCTATCATTCAGAGATCCAAAGTTTACATAAGACGGTCGCTGGGTTAGAACAAAGAATTAAGGCTCTAGATGTTGACAAAGTTCTTCTCAATCAAGAGCAACGTCGCAGGCCTCAGGAACACATTTTTCAACAAATGAGGGTATATGCCCACTTATGAACTCATCCCGGAAAATGAAAACCCAAGTGTTTACTATGAGTACCGCCGAGCCTGCGGACATCACACCAATGACTGCAGGAACTTAAGAGATAAAATCCAAACTTTCATTGATGAAGGAACCATGTGGCCCGCACATCATTGGTTATCCAAGGAAAGATCGAGTATTCCTACCCGTGAGTTCACGCCACTGGCGGTACCTATTCATGATGTTATGACAGCTTTACTTCGTCGCGGAGATCTACACTTCCTAGGACCCTACGAAGAAATTTTGCCAGAAGGAGGAGACCCTTATCTTTATTGCAGATATCATAGATGCTTCGGTCACCTCACTGATCAATGCTCTCGCTTAAAGTGTGACATCCAAATTATCGTTAACCTCGGAGCCGTCTCTCCTCCGAAGTCCCACATATTCATGTTCACAGTGCATGTTCATGAGACGCTGGAAAACCCACACAAGTTGACATAGGGATTGACCCAAAACGAGTTAACTTGCTTTGCTTCCGAAATTCCCGTGTAGCTTTACCTCATCCATTTGAAAGATGATGTACAGGAACGAAGAACATGATACCTATAGAGCCTGGAACTAGTTGGTCACCCACAAGAGATAGAGAAATTGAGTCTGAGTCCCCAAGTGTTGTCGAGTTCGGGTCCTAGCTAAATTTTTAGGTTGAGTCTTGAGTAGGGGGTGTTCCCCTTTTTACTTTTATTTCTAAGTCTAGTTTCTTTTTGACGGGAATTAGAAACCCTCTTCTCTAAAGTCATGTGTGCTTATCACTTTTTGCAAATCAATAAAAATTCCTCTTGCTCATTTCTTTCATTGTTTGGCTATTGATAAATCCAATGAATAGAAAGTTGCACAAATTATTAACTAATCAATTTAAGCAATGTGAGTAAACTTCGTAAAGCAAGAATGCAGATTTTCACTTTTACAGGAATTTGAGTGGCTGAACTCTCTCAACAATGCCGCTCCACAAAGAAGAAGTGAGCTAGCCTTTTGCAACAACCTCGACACATAAATGACTTTGGAGGATCTTTGATACCAAGACGTTTTCAACTACATCACCAAAGGAATATACCCTCAAGATGCACCACTAAGAGCTCAACAGGCCATCCGTCTCTTAGCGGCGCAATGCATAGAATACAAGGGGGTTCTGTACAGAAAGTCCCACAATGGGGTCAACCTCAGATGCCTGAACTCCGATGAAGCCACATAGATTATGGAGGAGGTACACAATGGTGTGTGCGGGCCACACATGAATGGTCGAATGCTCTCTAGAGTGGTCCTACGGTTGGGATACTACTGGACTACTATGGAAAGGGATTGCTACGACTATGTCAAGAAGTGCAAGAAGTGTCAGATGTATGCCAACCTGCAGCATATGCCACCCTCAATGCTCCACAACTTCACATCCCCTTGGCCATTTTCCGCATGGGGAATAGATATCATTGGTAAGATCACCTCAAAAGGCTCGGGAGGACATGAGTACATCCTAGTAGCCATAGACTATTTTACCAAATGGGTTGAAGCCCAATCCTATGCCGTCCTTACCTCCAAGGAAGTGTCCAAATTCATAAGGAATAACATCATTTGCCGATACGGCGTTCCGCATGAAATCATCAGTGATCATGGATCCCAGTTCAAAGCCGAGACAGCCACCCTCCTCATAAACTACAAAATCCAGCACCACAAATCATCCCCTTACCGTCCCCAAACCAATGGCGCAGTGGAAGCTGCCAACAAAAACCTCAAGACTGTCATTGAAAAGATGATAGAAAACTACAAAGATTGGTCCATCAAACTCCCATTTGCCCTTTGGGGATATAGGACATCCATAAGATCCTCTACGGGAGCAACACCTTATTGCCTAGTCTATGGAATGGAAGCAGTTCTACCCATAGAAGTCCAATTACCCTCCATGCGCATAGCCTTAGAAGGAGAAATTCCTGAAACCCAATGGTTACAAGCCCGCTACGAAGAACTCATGTTCACGGATGAAAGACGCCTAGAGGCCCTAGAACATTCCCACATGTACCAACAGTGCATGGCAAGAGCATTCAACAAAACGGTTCGACCTCGAAATTTAAAGGAAGGGGATTTAGTTTGGAAAGAATTACGTGCCCCAGTTACCGACCCGAGAGGCAAATTTTGACCCAACTGGTCCGGCCTATTCATCATCAAAGACATTCTATTAGGAGGTGGAGTCAGGCTCATGGATATTGATGGCATCGAGTTCAGTTAGCTCACCAATATGGATCAACTAAAGAAGTGCTACATCTAAAAAAAATAAATAAATAAAAATTCCGAAAATTAGGAAAAAAAAATAAAAAATTCCGAAAACTGGTCCGACAACATGCACGAACTACTCTGGCCTGATTCCACATTGGATATGTAGGTAACCCTATTAAGGGGCCTAGCCTAAATCAATCCAAAGTTCCTTTCAACCTCATGCAAAACGGATAATCTTTATTCAAACTAAACGAATAAGCTTACATTGGAAGATTTAAACTTCCTAAGGTTACAAAAAATTAATAATGCAACTATGAGGGTTTAAGCTAAACAAATTCTTATTATTATTTTTATTTCAAAACTAGACTTGCTTTCCTAGAAAACTACTTTAATCCTTCTTCCTTTTAGAGGGCTTCATTGAAGAGTTCTTCTTTGAAAGACCTTGGCTTGAGGACGACCTATGATCGCTCCCTTGAGCTGGGGGCTTGCCTCATTTCAGTACGTGATAGCTTCCCACTTGAGGCCCTTCCTCTTTTTTTTTGCTTCCTGTTTTTGAGTCATACTTAGGCTTTAGCTGATCCTACTCCTCATGACGAAGGGCTCGTCTCGTTTCTCCATCACCGCAGGAAAGCCAGTTCAGATAGGTCTCAGAAACTCGAGTTGGGGCAATGACCCGAGGTACAGTCCAGCGGTCCCGGCTACCCCAATACTTTCCCCAATCCGTAGCAAACTCAGTGGTCAAAGCTACGATAGTTGGTCTCGTAGTTTCCTAACGAGGAATAACCAGCTTCAACCCATATTGCTTCATGACCCTGGAAGGGAAGAAGAAAGTAGTCCTGTACAAACCCAGTATGGTAGTATGAGGAACCAAATTGTCACAAGCCACTAAGGAGGTCAAGTTCCACCAAGAGACATGCTAGCGGATAACAGGTCCCGCATGGGAAAAGGCATCCCATTCATCAAAGGACTTTTCAGAATATAGCCTTTTCCTAACCAAGAAGCTAGCAGCGGTATAGGTTTTCTTTGACCAAGCCCGAGGAACACGGGCTATCATATTATCTGGTGATTCTATTAGCCTCAGATGCTCACATAACCAAATTTGAAGCAGCAGGGGGCTGCCAGAAAAAGCCTCGTGAGGAGAGATTTTCAGCTTGTCGAGCCCAATAATAGTTTTCCCTACAACCAGATGCAAAGGAGAATGCCCTTCAACCATTTGATTAACCACTCGCAGCAACGAGGCTTTGCCCAAGTTAGGAGATTCTGCATTAGCAATTAATAGGCGGTTCAACAGGCAAAGTACAAAAGCCTGACGACGACAACGCTTGAATATTGCGTTCTTGTTAGAAGAAATAGCAAATTTTTCGCAGAGTTGAACCAAGTCCACTTTGACACCAAGAACCATGCTTTTGGCTTCTGCAGATGACAAACCCAAGGATTTCTTGTACTGATCCCTAAAACCATCTCTCACATAAGGCATAGATGGGGGAACAACATCAGGCATATTAGTGATCGCAGCAAATTCTTCAACTAAAGGGCATAATTTAGAGTTACCAAAACTGAAAACATGCAGGTCAGGGTCCCAATAACTCAGAGCGGATCGAAGAAGGGGCCAAAATATTTTTGTTGGTCTTAAGGTCAGCAGGGTAGAGACATGGAACGGAGCTAGTTCAAGTTTATCTTCTACGGTCAGATTTTTGCACCAGGCATCAAACAGGTTTTCAAAGGATTTCACCATGATAGAAAATTTGGGAAATTTGGGAGAGCTGAAGTCTGAATAGTGATACAACATCAAGTATCCCGTAAATCCTACTTATAGGCAAAAACGCGAGCCAAAGAAGTCAGAAATCCACAAAAAATCCCAAACCAGAGCCGTCGGCAGCCCAAGCTCACAGCGCCGCTAGCAGCCCAGCGTCGCTAGCGGCCCTGACCCTGGCCCGGTCTGGTCTGCCTGATTTAAGCCCAGTTTTGATACCCGCGCTGAATTACAAAGCCCAAGACTCTCTTAGTTTTATCTTTTTTTAATTTTTTTCCTTTTTTATTATTATTTTTTAGGGGGGGTATAATATGTGTAATTTTTGCTTTTTCTTGCAATTTTTACCTTTTTTCTTTATTTTATTCCCCAAATTATGGCTTTTCCAACTGCATAACACATTACATACTTAGAGATCAAACGCGCATAATCGAGTCATCATATCATATCATCTACATCATAAAAATGCATAACAACAGGAGTTCGAAATCTCAAGATCAATGTCTACAAGGAGATCCAACATCGCTCAATCAGAGTCATCATCACCGTTGCTGTCAGCCTCATCATCAACGGACAGCCCCTGACCGTAGTTCCCAGTCGAATAGTGAAGAGAAGAGCTATAAATGGGCCTGCTGTTTTCGGGCCTCATGTCCCGTCCATCATATGCTGGTGCACGCATAGGGGTACCTGCCGGAAACCCCGCGGCAAAGAAACTCTCTGTGGCTTGACTGGCGAAATCCATAGCCATATCCTGATGCAAAGGCCCAGTATGAGGCACATCCCATCCAGGGGCATTCTGCCAACCTCCGACTGTGGGGGTAACAATGGGCCTGCTATCAAGAGAAGGCTGGAAACCCACAGGGGAGAACATCTCCGGAATGTACGGCACAGAAGGTCCGGGCGCCTCATCAACAAGAGGCCTGGTCACAGCTACGGGAGGTGAACAAGCAACAGATGGTCTGCTCGCCGAAGAGGCCCTCGCAGGAGAAGAATGTCGAGGCTCCACCGAAGTCGAGGACTGGGACATCTGCAAACAATCAAGATCAAAATGTTAAGTTAAGCACTTCACTTAGCTAAACAATGGATAAAAGTCTACTTACATCAATGGTCCGAGACCGAGAAATCTTCCCCTTGCCCATTACTCGACCATAGCCTTTCTTTGGCAGGTGGATGAGCTTGAAGATCTGAGAGGTCTGCTCCTGGTTCAACTACCAAAAGAGAGCCACAAGATAGAGTCAACACTCAAAAGCAAACACAAACACAAGAAGGGATAAAAAGCTCACCCCGTACAACCATCAGGCAAGGGCAAGCCCTCCACAGCCTCTCCGTCAGCCATATAAAGAGGGAACTCCTCTACTATGCGCCCGCCACTCTCCCCAATGTACCTCACCTCAATTGTCGGCAAGGTCACGCTTGGGGGCTGACCCCGAGGAACTCTAGAATGAGACTTCCTAGGACCCTGAGGAGCTAGACGATCCGCCTGCAAGACACAAGAAGTCAGTATATCACATATACAGCTAAAAAGATGCAGAAGAGTTTCTTACCTCAGAAGTAAGGTCTGCCACCAAGCGATCCAAGCAGTAGACCAGGTACACGGCCGTGCGGTCCAAGCCGACAACCTCTGGCATAAGAAACTCCGTGGCCGCCATACCACGGATCACAACTCCCAAGTCCCGCACACTCAGACAACTCAGATAGAACATGGTCAAAGGAGGATCCTCCGGAACAAGGTGAATACCCAGGGAGGGATAGAGCAGCCGAGTCAAACGGTCCCCCAAGTACCATACAAAGCTAAATGGCCCCTCAAAGACCACCCGCAGAGAAGACACTCTAAAGGACTCTAGGGTAATATGGGGTGGAACCCCAGGGATACCATCAAAAGCAGGCCATGACACCTGCAGGTTACCAGTTCAACAGTTCATTCACACCAAATGGACCAACAAGAAAAATGCACAAGTCAACAACAACATACCATAGATGCGGCATGGCTCTCGAAGGTGGCCCGAAAATGCTCCAGAGAGGAAAACGAGTGGTTACCTCTACCAATCCACCGTGAACCTAATGGGAACATCCTCTAACCAGGACGGTGAGGACCGCAAGCCGAAAAATACTCAAAGAATCACAGCTGCCATACAAGCAAGAAAATAAGCTCCAAGCCCAAAAGCAAACACATGTAAAGAAAAAAAAAAAAAACAAATGGGCCTACCTCTAGTATCCTCCATGGGCCCGAGATAGATGTCCACTCACTCGTCTCCTTAGGCCTACTATCCCGACGACACCATCTCACCAAGGAAGCATAAGCGGAAGTACCGAGGTTGTACTCATGGACCCTGGACAAATCCTCCAGACATGTCAAGAAACCGACTTGACATACACTCTTCTTCTGAGTAAAGATGGTAGAACCCAACAAGCAAGCCAGGAAAATACGGGCTCTCTGCTCCTTAGTAAGCCCCTGCTCCGCCAGAGCAGGCCACAACCGCGCCAAAGAAACCCAATCCTTATCAAAGTGGATAGACAAGGGTACGTAAAGCTCAAGCAAACTGTCAGTCTGTCGCCAATAGTTTGCATCATACCGAACACGACGCCCTCTAAAGGATAGCCCCGTCAGCACAGCAAACTGATAAGAGGTGGGGAACATCTCTCCTACAGGTGTATGGTAAGTGTTCGTGGAATCCCAAAACCTCTCCAATCATCCCCGGGCAATGATCCTAGAATCCCCCGAGTGACAAGCAGGGATAACAGTCAGGAAATGGTCCAAACCCGAACCCAGTACCAAGTTCCTAGCCCCCACTGAAAAGGTCTCCAACATCATAGCCCAATGGGACGTAGCACCATGAGCCTGCAACAAGACACCAACACCATAGCCAACAAACAAATTTTCCTCAACACCCCATATACTACAAATACAGAGAAAATAATTCCACACAAATTATATATGCAGCGGACCACCAATCCAGTACAAGTCTCAATTTGTTCGTGTGCTGAAGCACTAACAGTTCCAGTTTTCAGTTCAAATATACTGAATAGAAAAAAAGAGGAAGCGCTGAAGCGCTTTTTACTCGGCTCAAGCCTAGCGCCTCTAGCGGCGCTGGCCTAGGCCGCTAGCGGCCCTACAGACCTGCACACGCGGGCCCACTTGCTGTCCCACGGCCCCTTTGTCCAGTCCAAAGTTCGTTACTTCAGTTCGTTTGCGGCAAATAACAGTACCAAGCACGGGAGCAAAGTACTCTGGGCCACAAATTCAAATTCGACAGTTGGCCAATTTTACAGTTCCAACTATTTTCAGGTAAAACTAACCCGCTTATTTTGCAGGTCCCAGATACTGAAACTCGGATCTACATGCGACAACCCTTACCGTCCAGAGTGCCAAAACTATTTTTAAAGCCTGGAAATTCTATCGGCCTTACAACTTAGTATTACAAACTTCAGGCCAGTCAATGATTGCTTAAGCTATTGCGGTTAAACTATCCTTCTGCGAAATTACAAATTTTGGGGTCAGTCAATGGTCGCTTAAGCTATTGCGGTTAAACTATCCCTCTGCGAGGTTACAAATTTTAGGGTCAGTCAATGGTCGCTTAAGCTATTGCGGTTAAACTGTCCCTCTACGAGGTTACTTATTATGTGTTAGTCAATGATTGCTTCAACTGTTGCTGTTATACTGTCCATTATTTTTTATATGTGTTTCAGTCAATGATTGCTTAAGCTTTTGCATTTAAACTGTTCATATGTCCTAACCATTCTTGCAGCCGTTATTTTAATCGCGCTGTCTCGTTGACCTTTTTGT
>CM076147.1:11632500-12090000 GCA_038025085.1 Tetragonia tetragonoides | reverse complement strand
GCGTCGCTTGCCTTCCTTCGCCCACAAGCACTCTCTCAAGCAACTACCCACTAAAGAGTCTTATAAGGTTTAGTGGTTCATACAGGAGGAAACATGCACAGAGCATAATTTTCATACTGGGATTTTTGAGAGTTTGGATAATTATTTTCCAAAAGTTCAACCTCAAACTTTTCAAGTATACTATTAAGTTACGGAAAAACATTTTTTTAAAAATTTTCACACAAGGTAGTTATTTAATTTAATTTTTAATTAAAAACTAGGCTGAAAAATAGGAAATAAATAGAAATAATATCAAAAAAATTACAAATCACATCAAACAAAATTGGGAAATATTTTTGAGACCTCACTTTAATTTTAGAAATAATTTTGAGACCTCACTCCTCACTCTTGGGGGTAGGAAATTCCGGCCCTCACCCATGCTTTTGGTGTTCCGGCCCTTACATTGGCATCCCGTAAAAACGCAATTACAAGCCTATCATGGACCAGATAACCAATCCCGGGGGCTTGCCATATCCCTTAAGGATGACCCGTGTGATATGGTGGGAAAATATACACCTACGGTCCGGAGCCTCTCGGAAGGCAAAAGAACGTGGATTATATCCTTTGCTTTTTCGGCTTTCCGGGGCCCGGGTGTCATTTTTGCACAAACACACTCCTAGGGGTCTATCATGACCCTAGAGGACCCTAGGCGCTCCGGGAGGGTCATCCTTATCCCCGAACTCCGAAATCACCCATGACGCCGGTATTTTGACCCATACATTGGCATCGCGTAAAACCGCCCTTACAAGCCTATCAGGGACCAAGTAACCGACCCTGGGGGCCTCCCATGTCCCCTATGGGTCTCCCGTGCAATATGAGGCAAAAATATTAAAGTCCAAAAGTTTGCGTCTGGAGGCCCAGAACACGTCCCCTAGAGCATTCCCGGGGCCCGGTTGCCGTTTTCGCCCGAAATTTTTTCGGGGGCTCTATCATGCCCCTAGGGGACCGCGGTGCCCCGAGAGGTTCACCTTCATCCCCGAACCCCGATATCACACATGTCGCCGCTTTCGGGCCTTAACATTGGCATCGCGTAAAACCGCCCTTACAAGCCTATCAGAGACCCAATAACCGACCCTAGCAGCCTCCCATGTCCCCCAAGGGTTTGTCGTGCGATATGGGGCGAAAATATTAATGTCGAAAAGTTTGCGTCCGGAGGCACAAACACGCCCCCTAGAGCATTCCCAGGGCCCAGTTGCCATTTTCGCCAGAAATTTTGTCGAGGGCTCTATTATGGCCCGAGGGGACCCCCGGTGTCCCGAGAGGTTCACCTTGATTCTTAAACTCAGATATCACCCGTGTCGCCCGTTTTCAGGCCCTAACATTGATTGGCATCGCGTAAAACCGCCCTTACAAGCCTATTAGAGACCCAATAACCGACCCTAGGGGCCTCCCATGTCTCACAGGGGTCTCTCGTACGATATGGGGCGAAAATATTAACGTCGAAAAGTTTGCATCGGAGGCCGAAAACACGTCCCCTAGAGCATTCCCGGGGTCCGGTTGCCGTTTTCGCCCAAAATTTTGTCGGGGGCTCTATTATTGCCCTAGAGGACCCCCGTTGCCCCGGGAGGTTCACCTTGATTCCCGAACTCATATATCACCCTTGTCGCCCGTTTTCGGGCCCTAACATTGACATCAGAACTTAGTAGTACAGTAGTAACAGGAATATTAACCAGCAAGGACCAGAGAATACATCAGGTTTTCAGCAGAGAACCTGCAGTTCTGCAAGGCATGAGAACCTTTACAGAATTCAGGCAGCAGGTTTCTGCAGGGAATCAGTAGCAGTTTGCTGAAGCCAGGCCGAGTGAGGAGCAAACAGAATCCAGCAAATCAGAAAGGCTAGAAGAAGTTGTAATAATTTAGCTCATTATGTTTTTGTATTTTGCTGAAAAAGGCAGCAGAATTCAAGAAGGAAACAGAAGCAGGTGGCAGAACCTAGGCTGTGAACCAGGCAGCAGGTTCTAGCAGGCAACAGGAACCAGCAGAATGCACAGGAAATCAGAAGGTGTTGAAGCAAGAAAAAAGGAGGAATGAATCAGCTCCTGGAAGATTTGTTGCAGAAACTAGGATGTGAACCAGGCAGCAGGTGCCAGCAGACAACCAGTGACAGGTTGCTGGAGAAAAGCAGAGCAAGGAATGAAACAGGAAAACGGAAGACTTGGAAAGCTAGAAGAAGTTGAAATTTCTAGTTTATTATGTTTTTGTACTTTGTTGTAAGTCAGAAAAGATTTTTGTAATTTGTTATGTTTACAGAGATGGTGAATCACTGTCTGTAGTGAGTTGCACCAGATTGAAGGGTTGTAAGGTAGTAAAGGGATGCAGGAAAAAAGGAACCCTACCTAGTAGGTGGCCTTGGATTCGCATTGCCTTAGGGCTGTAATCTTGTTACATTACAGCGAGCAATAATACATTTTCTGACTTGCACCAAAAAAAAACATTGGCATCGCGTACAACCGCCCTTACAAGCCTATCAGAGACCCAATAACCGACCCTAGGGGCCTCCCATGTCCCCTAGGGGTCTCCCGTGCGATATGGGGCGAATTGCGTCCGGAGGCCCAAAACACGTCCCCTAGTGCATTCCCGGGGTCCGGTTGCCGTTTTCGCCCGAAATTTTGTCGGGGGCTCTATTATGGCCCTAGAGGACCCCCGGTGCCCCGGGAGGGACAACTTGATTCCCGAACTCAGATATCACAAATGTCGCCTGATTTCGGGCCCTAACATTGGCATCGCTCAGAAGAGAGAGTTTCTGCCTTTGGCTAGCCCCAAAGGGAAGACTGTTGACCAAAGATAGGCTGGAGAGAATGGGATTCTTGAATGGTGATGAAATATGCTACATGTGCAAGCTGAAGCCAGAAGACCACAACCATTTATTCTTTACATGCAAAGTATCAACAAAAGTCCTGGAACAGTTAAAGAATTGGCTGACAATTTCAGCAAAAGCAAAAACAATTCAGGGAATGCTCAAGTGGATAAGTAGGCAAAAGTGCTCTTTAAATCAGAAAGGGAGTGTATGCATCTGGGCTAGCAGCAGCTGTGTATTGGGTTTGGAAATGCAGAAATACTCACTTTGCTGGGGAAGGCAACATTCCAGTATCACAAATCATGCAACAGATACAGCAAATCGTCAGAATCAGATCCCAACACTGCAGCAACAGCAAAAGAAAGATATCCAGCAGGGATAAGAGATGGATAGATGAGATATAGAGATCCCAGAAGCACTGCAAGAAGAGAGATAAGGTGCAAATTATTCAGCAAAAGGGCAGCACAGAAAGGTAAAAGCAGGACTCCTCAGGTCCACAGCAGAGTAGCAAGAATTCTGCAAGGCATCAGAATATGTGCAGGAAAAAGGAAACAGATTTCAGTAGGGATAGGCAGTAAAAGATCTCATCAGGGTCTCAGCAGAGAATCAAGCAATCCTACAAGGCATCAGAACATGTGCAGGAAAGAGACAACAGATTCAGAAGGGAAGCAGATGCAAAAACTAAAATGTGAACCAGGCAGCAGGATCCAGCAGATAATCAGGACAGGCTGCTGGAGAAAAGCAGAGCAAGTTATGAAACAGAAAGACAGAAGAATTGGAAACTAGAAGAAAATGAACCAGTAGATTGCACAGGAAACCAGCAGGATGCTGATGCAGGAAAGAAGGTGGAATGAATCAGCTCTGGAAGACTGCACCAGCAGAGGATTCAGAGTAGAGGGCAGAAGCAAAGCAGAAGCAGGAAGAAGCAGATTCAGTGGAAAACAAGGAAATTCTGTAATCAGCAGCAGGTTGATGTAGCAGAGCAGAATGAGGAATGTAACAGCTCCAAACAGAGTCGAAAAGCTAGAAGAAGTTGTAACATTTTTAGCTATATATGTTTTTGTATTTTGCTGTAAGTCAGAAATAATTTTTGCAAATTGTAATGTTTACAGAGATAGTAAGGATTAATTTTTGTAAATTGTAATGTGTACAGAGATGGTGAACCACTACCTGTAGTGAGGTGCACCAGATTGAAGGGTTGTAAGGTAGTAGAGGGATGTAGCAAAAAGGAACCCTACCTAGTAGGTGGCCTTGGATCTGCATTCCCTAAGGACTGTAATCTTGTTACATTACAGTGAGCAATAATACAATTTCTGACTTGCACCAAAAAAAAAAAAAAAAAAAAAATGGCATCGCGTAAAACCGCCCTTAAAAGCTTATAAGGGACCCAATAACCGACCCTAGAGGCCTCCCATGTCCCCTATGGGTCTCTCGTGCGATATGGGGCGAAAACATTTTCGTCGAAAAGTTTGCGTCCGGAGGCCCGAAACACGTCACCTAGACCATTCCCAGGGCCCGGTGGCCGTTTTTGCCCGAAATTTTGTCGAAGGCTCTATTTTGGCCCTAGAGGACCCCTGGTGCCCCGGGAGGTTCACCTTGATTCCCGTACTCAGTTATCACCAATGTCGCCCATTTTCGAGCCCTAACATTGGCATAGCACACAATCGCAAAAACATTGGCATCCCATCGCAAAAAAAAAAAAAAAATCTCTCTCTAAAATGCTCTCTCCTCTCTCCTCGACAGCGCTTGTTAGCCATTAACAAAGCCCTGAGTTCAAATGGGGAAGAACGGGAAAGCAAAAAAGGGAAATGGGAATCAAGATGTAGATGCGGGAAATTCAGAAGCTCCGATATGTTCCACAAAAAATCGAACCAAAACACAACGAACTAGCTAAAGCCCTGAAAACCTAGATCGGGTTATGCGTAATATAGCTGATGAACTGGAGGATCCAGAAGTGATGACACCTGCTGCGCAAACAAAAACAGTGCAGCAAATGGAACTTGCGAAGGAGAAAATCAACTCCTGGCTTACGAAGATGAAGGAAAGGGCAAACATTCAGAGCTCAGACGAGGAAAAGGAGCCAGTTCCAGTGCAAGGCAAACAGCATGCATTTGCTGATGCTGGTAAGACCTCGGCTTGGGAGAAATTTAACATAACTAAATTGAAAAATGCTGGGTTTAAATTGGTTGATTGATGGGAAATTTGACATAACTAAATTGACATAACTATATAGCACCTACCTTGATTGATGGGAAACAAGTAGGAGAAATTAATTTCCAGGATATTGCATCTGAAATTAATTATTGGAATCAAGCAATTGTGTGCTATGTTATGGGCTCGAAGCCATCGATTAATGTGCTTAGTGGATTCCTAAGGAGAATTTGGGCAAATAGGGGAAGGAATAAAATTGCAATGATGAAAAATGGCCTAGTGATTGTTAGATTTGATTCAATTGAGCAAAGGGATGCTATTCTAGAGGAAGGGGTTTATCATTTTGATAGCAAACCTATGATTGTCAGACCATGGTCTGAGAATATAGACTATGCTCATGAGGAGCTCACGTCTGTACCTATCTGGGTTAAATTCCCAGGTCTGAATGTCAAGTATTGGAATGCTTTGGGTTTAAGCAAAGTTGCGAGTTTAGTCGGTAGGCCAATGATGGCTGATAAGAACACAGAACTCAAAGTACGGATCCACTATGCTAGAGTGTTGGTGGAAGTAGAAATAGGAGGGATATATCAAGACAAAGTGCACTTCAAGAATGAGAAAGGAAACTTAACAGAACAAGAAGTGGAGTATGACTGGAAACCTATACTATGTGGCCACTATAAGCAACATGGGCACAGTGAATCAGAATGCAGAAAGAAGAAGGCCTTAACTAGGCCTGAGACCCTAGTAGCTCCAATTCAGCAACCAGCACAACCAGCAAATCCTAGGAACAATCAATGTCAAAATGTTGGGAGAGGTAGAGGAAGAACGGGAAATGCAGGGAGGGGTGAGAGCTGGAAGAGGAGTTTACAGACAGGTGCAGCAGCCTGCCACAGAGAGACCACAAACACTGATACAGAACCCATTTCAGTTACTGCAAAATGAAGAGGGGGAGCAGGAGGGAACACAGGCACAGCCAGCAGTGCAAGGTACACAGGAGGCTCAGAACAAAGCATCAGTGCCACCACATGGTAAGTCACCTATCTTGACTGATAGTCATGGATAGGATTATGATATGGAATGTTAGAGGCCTAAATGGCCCAAATAAACAGAGGGATGTTGCCCTCTATTGTAAAAAAAATAAATGTGGTTTGGTGGCTTTTCTGGAAACAAAAATTAGATTAGCCAACTTTGAAAAATGCAAAAATAAATTTATGCAAGGGTGGGAATCTTTTAGTAACCATAGTGACCACAGGTTGGGAAGAATTTGGGTAAGATGGTTACCTGATGTATTTCATGTAGAATTAATTTTCTCCTCTGTGCAAATGGTCACTTGCAAAGTAAGGCATTTGGAGAGGAAAAAAGATTTTATGGTCAGTTTTGTGTATGGATTAAATGAGAAAGAAGAAAGAAAACAACTGTGGAAGGATATAAATGACTTTGCTCTTATATGCAATAAACCATGGTTGATTGGTGGGGATTTCAACAATGTCTTGCTCCCTGGTAACAGACAAGGAGGTACACCAGTAACTCTTGCTGAAACTCAGGATTTTAAATCCTGTATTGAAGACTGCTACCTTGCTGAACTAAACTGGTCTGGGTGTCAATACACCTGGAATAACAGACATGAGGAGGGGGGAAGAGTTTACTCAAAAATAGATTGGGCTTTTGCAAATAGTCTCTGGCTGCTGGAGTATGATCAAAGCACCCTACAGTTCCTACCTGAGGATGTATCTGACCACTCTCCTATCTGCTTAACCCTCTACAAAACTTTCACCAAAAAAAACCCCCCCTTTAAATTCTTTAACATGTGGAGCCTCCACTCTAATTTCCAAGACTTGGTGCAGCAAGCTTGGAATTGTAGAACACAAGGAACAAAAATGTTCAGAGTTTACCAAAAACTAAAAAAAGTGAAACATGTCCTGAGAAAATTTAACAGGGAGGAATTTAGTGATATTCTAGCCCAGGCTGAAATTGCTAGAAAGGAAATGGCCCAAGCACAAACTGAAGCAAACAAGGAGCCCCTAAATGAGACATTGCAGAGAGCAGAATCACAGGTTAGAAGGAGGTTTAATGAGCTAAATGCTGTTGCAGAGAACTTCTTACAACAAAAGAGCAAGGTCAAATGGGTACAATTGGGAGATGGCAATAACCAGCTCTTCCATGCAATCATGAAACAGAGGAGACAACAAAATAGGCTGCATACCATCAAGACACAGCAGGGTACTTTGTTGGAAGACCAGGAGTTGATCATTGAGGAATTAGTGGGATTTTACAGGAACATGCTGGGGATATCTGGTACTAGAGACAACACTGCAGAAGGAAGCTTCTTCTCAGCAGGACACAGATTAGACTTACAGCAGCAGTTGACCTTAAATGCACCAGTGACTGCTGATGAAGTGAGGGAAGCTATGTTTGCAATTGACTGGAACAAGAGCCCAGGGCCTGATGGTTTTGGCTTAGGATTTTTCAAAGCAGCGTGGCATATTGTGGGGGAAGAAGTGTCTAGTGCAATAATCGATTTTTTTGATTCCTCTAAAATGCTTAAAGAGGTGAATGCAACTAACCTATGTCTTGTGCAGAAAGTAACAAACCCTGAGAAGGCTTCTGATTTCAGGCCTATTGCGTGCTGCAACACCATCTACAAGTGCATATCCAAGATCCTCTGCGGGAGATTGGCTAGGGTACTTCCTCACCTCATCTCAGTGAACGAGGGTGCTTTTGTGGCGCAGAGATCAATAGTACACAACATCATGATTTGTCAAGACCTCATTAAGCACTACAACAGAAAACAGTCTTCACCAAGATGCTTGATGAAGATAGATTTAAGGAAGGCCTATGACACAATCCACTGGAGTTTTATCAAGGAGATGCTGCAAGGATATGGATTTCCACTGAAATTCAGTGGATGGTTACTTGAGTGCATACAGACAGCCAGCTTCAGCATAAGTATGAATGGGGAGGTGCATGGATTCTTCCCTGCAAAACGTGGCATTAGACAGGGTGACCCCATGTCCCCACTCATTTTTGTGCTGGTAATGGAATACTTATCAAGAATCCTGAAACTTGCTTGCATGGAAAATAGCTTCAGCTGGCACCCTATGTGCAAAGATCTTGCATTGAACCACCTGTGCTTTGCTGATGATCTGATGTGTTTCTGCAAAGCAAACCCTGAATCTGTAAGTATTATGATGAATTGCATTAACTACTTTGCACAAGCTACTGGATTATATGCAAATAAGGAGAAATCCAACATGTACATAGCTGGTGTAAATGAGGAGGTTAAGAGAGCATTGTTAGACTTGTCTGGCTTCAAGGAGGGTACACTTCCCATGAAATACCTAGGGGTGCCACTCTCCCCATCAAAGTGGAACAAAATGGACTGTGAGTGCCTGGCGGAAAAAATGACCAAAAAGCTACAAATATGGGCTTCTAGGAACCTCTCATATGCAGGAAGGGTCCAACTTATTAACTCTGTTCTGATCTCTATACATGTGTACTGATCTAGCATTTTCATAATGCCAGCTGGGGTACTCAAGAGTGTAGATCAAAAGTGTAGGTTTTTCCTGTGGGGGTCCTCTGATCAAAAGCATAAGGCCAACCTGGTGGCATGGGACTTGGTGTGCAGACCGAGGAAAAATGGGGGCTTGAACATCAAGAGCTGCAAATGGTTCAATATAGCTTTAAATGGAAAGCATATATGGGATCTGGCCACAAAAAAGGATACATTGTGGGTGAAATGGGTAAATGGAGTTTACTTGAAGGGGATTAACTTCTGGAATTATACACCTGTGTGGGGATCCAGTTGGTACTGGAAAAAACTCAACAAAATCAAGAATTTATTCCTGGAACAGTACACAGTGAGAGGGATTTGGAAGAGGGCACCTGATGGTTGTTATTCTGCTACAAGTGGATACAGTGTACTCACAGGGGATTTACCCAAATCCAGACATGCCAATCTGATTTGGGGAAAGTTAACAATGCCAAGGCATAGCTTCTGCCTCTGGCTTGCACAACAGGGGAGATTACTAACCAAGGACAGGGTACAGAAAATGGGATTCCTGCAAGGAGGGGCTGTATGCAATCTGTGCAAAGCGGAGTTAGAAGACCATGGCCACTTATTCTTCAGCTGTAATGTGTCAACAGAGGTTATAATGCAAGTAAAAGCCTGGTTACAGATGCCTTCTAGAGCAAACTCAATACAGGGCCTGCTTAGCTGGATAAGTAGGCAGAAATGTTCAATGTTCAGAAAGGAGGTCTATGCTGCAGGGATCGCAGGAGCAGTGTACTGGTTATGGAGGAGCAGGAACCTCCAGCACTTTGAGGGGAGCAGACCAACAGTCACGCAGATCTTGCAACAGATCCAACAGCAAATCAGAATCAGAACACACGAACCCAGCAGGAAGAGGAAGATCAGGAGCAAAGATAAAAGATGGCTGGAAAATGTTTAATGCTCTCTACAGAAAAATGAGAGGATCAAGGCAGAATACAACAGATCAGCAATGAAGCAGTACAGCAGCTCCAAAAGCAAATCAGAGTCAGTACATCAGGTTATAAGCAGACAACCCAGCAGCCAACAAGGCATGAGTACCTGTGCAGGGATTCAGAGAGCAGGGGTAGTAGTAGGTCAGAAGCATACAGCATACATGCAAGACTTAGGGCCTGTGCAGGAATATAGACAACAGAGGTTCAGCAGGGGGGCAGCAGGAATGCATCAAGCAATTAGCAAAAGGCATCAGGACATGAGCAGGGAAAAGATAGCAGGTTTCAGAAGGGGAGCTGATCAGTGTGCTGAAAATTGGTAGAAAGGCTCAGGTAAAAATCAGAAGCAGTCTGTTCTGTAAGGCAGAACCCAGCAGGAAGGCAGGACCAGACTCCAGGAAAGGTTTTAGCAGGAAAAACAGAAGATATGTAGGGCTCCAGCACCTGTACAGGGATCTAGACAGTAGATTGATGTAGATCAGCTTGATGGGCACATCAGGTAGATGAAGCAAGAAAGAAGGAGGAATGAATCAGCTTCTGGAAGTTTTTGTTGTAATATTTTTAGATATCTATGTTTTTGTATTTTGCTGTAAGTCAGAAATAATCTTTGCAAATTGTAATGTTTACAGAGATGGTGAGAAACAATTTTTGCAATTTGTAATGTTTACAGAGAGGGTGAACCACTGCCTGTAGTGAGTTGCACCAGATTGAAGGGTTGTAAGGTAGTAGAGGGATGTAGAAAAAAGGAACCCTACCTAGTAGGTGGCCTTGGATCTGCATTGCCTAAGGGCTGTAATCTTGTTACATTACAGAGAGCAATAATACAATTTCTGACTTGCACCAAAAAAAAAAACATTGGCATCGCGTAAAACCGCCCTTACAAGCCTATCAGAGACCCAATAACCGACCCTAGGGACCTCTCATGTCCCCTAGGGGTCTCCCGTGCGACATGGGGCGAAAACATTAACGTTGAAAAGTTTGCGTGCGGAGGCCCAAAACACGTCCCCTAGAGCATTCCCATGTCCCGGTTGTTGTTTTCGCCCAAAATTTTGTCGGGGCCTCCATTATGGCCCTAGGGGACCCCCGGTGCCCCGGGAGGTTCACCTTGATTCCCGAACATAGATGTCACCCATGTCACCCGTTTTCGGGCCCTAACATTGGCATCACGCGATTTTCTCTCTCTAAAATGCTCTCACCTCTCTCCTCAGCAGTGCTCGTTAACCATTAACGCAGCTCTGAGTTCTAATAGGGAAGAAAGACAAAGCTAAACGAGGGAATGGAAATCAAGATGACGATGCGGGAAAATCAGCAGCTCCCCCGTGTCCCACAAAAAATGTGACTCAAAGACAACGAACCAGTACAAACCATGGAAACCTAGATCGAGTTATGCGCAACCTCACAGATGAACTGGAGGATTCAGAAGTAATGACACCAGATGTAGAAACACAAAAAGTGCAGCAAATGGAATTAGCAAGGGAAAAAATCAATTCCTGGCTTTCGAAAATGAAGGAGACAACAAAAAATCAATTCTCGTCGAAGGATGAGGATGAAGAGACAGAGCTGGCCAAACAGCAAGAAACTGCAAACATAGGTAAGATCTGAGCTTGGGAAAAATTCGACATAACAAAACTGAAAAATTCTGGATTTAAACTGGATTATATCGCACCTGCTATACATGAGGGTAAACCGGTTGGGGAAATTAACTTGAGGGACATTGAATCTGAAATTAATTACTGGAAACAAGCGGTTGTTTGCTATGTCGTGGGGTCTAGGCCACCAATTACTGTGTTTAGTGGATTTTTAAGAAGAATTTGGGCAAAAAGGGGGATGAACAAAATTGCTATGATGAAAAATGGATTAGTTTTGGTTCGTTTTGACTCACTGGAGCAGAGGGATGCTGTAATTCAGGAAGGCGTATATCATTTTGACAACAAACCATTGATAGTCAGCCATGGTCTGAAAATGTGGACTATGCGCATGAGGAACTGACCTCGGTTCCTATATGGTTAAAATTCCCTGGATTAAATGTGAAATATTGGAATGCTATGGGTCTGAGCAAAATTGCAAGCCTTGTTGGAAGACCAATGATGGCAGATAGGAACACAGAACTCAAAGTAGGGATTCACTATGCAAGAGTGCTAATTGAAGTAGAAATTGGAGGGGTATACCTAGATAAGGTACACTTCAAGAATGAGAAGGGGAATATTGCTGAGCAGGAGGTTGAATATGACTGGAAACCTGTTATATGCAGTCATTGCAAACAGCATGGGCATAGTGAACCTGAATGCAGGAAAAAGATTGCTGCTGCAGTACCTGTGATTCAACCAGTGCCTGTGCAGAATCGACCAACACAACAAGCAAACCCTAGGACCCAGCATTGGCAGAATGCAGGAAGAGGAAGAGGCAGAATGAGGAATGCATGGAGAGGTATGAGAGCAGGAAGAGGGAATTATAGACAATTGAAGCAACAGCCCCAGACACGGAATTCTTTTGATTTACTGCAAAATAAAGAAATGTAGGAAGGGCAAAAGGCACACGGGGAAGCTGCAGAACCAGAAACACAGGAGGAGCTGCAACCAGGTGTGGTGCCACCACAAGGTAAGTCTCCTATCCTGACTAATAGTCATGGATAGGATCCTTATATGGATTGTGAGAGGCCAAATGGCCCTAATAAACAGAAAAATGTGAGTCTTTTCTGCAAAAAGAACAATGGTGGCTTGGTAGCTTTTTTAGTGGCTTTTTTTAGTAACTAAAATAAAGCTAGTTATTGTGGAAAAATGCAAAGAAAAATGTAATGCCAGGGTGGAAATAGATTGGGCAGAATCTGGTCCATGGTGGTGTGATTTTTCTGTGCAAATGATTACCTGTAAAGTTGTTAACATTGTGAAGAAAAAGGAACTTGTGGTGAGCTTTTTGTGTCTGGGCTAAATGAAAAGGAGGAAAGGATGAAATTGTGGAAGGAGCTCACTGTAATTGCACATTATAGCAATACTCCCTGGAGTTGGGGGGGATTCCAACACTGTGCTACTACCTGGAAACAGACAAGGAGGAGCTCCAGATACATATTCTAAATTGCTAGGCTTTAAAGATTGCATTGAAGAATGTTTACTACAAAACTGAGCTGGCCTGAGAGTGAGAACCAGAATTCAGTAGTGCAGTAGCAAGAGAAGATAAACAGCAAGGATAAGAGATGGATAAGGAATCTGCGAAATTCATCTAAATGTGTTTGTAGGTGATGAAAACTAAGCAGAAAGTCCAGCAGGAAAAATCAGAATCAGAGTTCAGCAGCTCAGCAGAAGGAGAAAGAAGTAGAATCCAGTAGCTCAACAAGGCTAGAGAATCTGTAATAGATTAGTTAACTATGTTTTGTATTTTGTTGTAAGTCAGGAATGTTTGTTTTTGTATGTTTCAGATATGGGGAACCACCGGTTGTAGTGAGGTACTCCAGTACTGCTTTAGGTTTGTATGGTTGTAAAGGGATGTAGAAAAAAGGAAACCTACCTAGTAGGTGGCCTTGGATCTGCACTGCCTATGGGCTGTAATCATGCTACATTACAGCTAGCAATAATACAATTTTTGACGTGCACCAAAAAAAAAACATTGGCATCACGTACAACCGCCCTTACCAGCCTATCAGGGACCCAATAACTGACCCTAGGGGCCTCCCATGTCCCCTAGGAGTGTCCCGTGCAATATGGGGAGAAAATATTAATTTCAAAAAGTTTGTGTCCAGAGGCCCAAACCACGTCCCATAGAGCATTCCCGGAGCATGGGTGCTCACGTGGCCCGGTCATGGTGCTGCATGGTGCTGCAACGCATAGGACATGGTGCTGCATGGTGCTGCAACGCATGGGTCATGGTGTTGCATCGCATGGGTCATGGTGTTGCATCGCATGGGTCATGGTGTTGCATCGTGCTGCAACGCATGGGTCGTGGTGTTGCATCGTGCTGCAACGCATGGGTCATGGTGCTGCGCATGGGACATGGGTCATGGGACAAGGTGCTGCGTCATGGGACATGGGACAAGGTGCTGCGTCATGGGACATGGGTCATTGGACAAGGTGCTGCGTCATGGGACAAGGTGCTGCAGCGCCATGGGAAAAGGGTGCTGCAGCGCCATGGGACAGGGTGCTGCAGCGCCATGGGACAGGGTGCTGCAGCGCCATGGGAAAGGGTGTTGCAGCGCCATGGGACAAGGGTGTTGCAGCGCCATGGGACAAGGGAGCTGCAGGGCCATGGGACAAAGGAGCCATAGCCTCTAGGACATGTTTTCATACTTAGCACACACATGGGATGTTCTTCATACATCGTGCTTAGCCCTTGTATCCTTTTTACTAAACTCTTTTTCACCCAACATAGCAAGAATTGGAGATTTGGGGGGAAGGGGGGAGGGACGAATCGAAGCAACTAGGGCTGAATTTCATTGGATCATGGCAGCAAGGCCAGTCTGCCACTTACAATACCCCGTTGCTTAGAGGCGTTCAGTCATAATCCAGCACACGGTAGCTTCGCGCCACTGGCTTTTCAACCAAGCACGATGACAAATTGTGTGAATCAACGGTTCCTCTCGTACTAGGTTGAATTACCATCGTGACACTATCATCAGTAGGGTAAAACTAACCTGTCTCACGACGGTCTAAACCTAGCTCACATTCCCCATTGTTGGGTGAACAATCCAACACTTGGTGAATTCTGCTTCACAATGATAGGAAGAGCTGACATCGAAGGATCAAAAAGCAACGTCACTATGAACGCTTGGCTTCCACAAGCCAGTTATCCCTGTGGTAACTTTTCTGACACCTCTAGCTTCAAATTCTGAAGATCTAAAGGATCGTTAGGCCACGCTTTCACGGTTCGTATTCATACTGAAAATCAGAATCAAACGAGCTTTTACCCTTCTGTTCCACACGAGATTTCTGTTCTCGTTGAGCTCATATTAGGACACATGCGTTATCTTTTAACAGATGTGCCGCCCCAGCCAAACTCCCCACCTGAAAATGTCCTCCGCCCGGATCGGCCCGCAAGGCGAGCCTTAGGTCCAAAAAGAGGGGCAGTGCCCCGCCTCCGACTCACGGAGTAAGTAAAATAAAGTTAAAAGTAGTGGTATTTCACTTGCGCCAAAGCTCCCACTTATGCTACACCTCTTGTAACACCCCGAATTTCCGTCTAATTTAGAACCATTTGAAATTATGAGTTGCAGCGGAAAAACCATAGAAATTCGAAGCGCTAACGCCGTATTTAATGTTCAAATTAAATACAAGGCTAGAAAGAAAATAAATGTTATATATCCCAAACATACATACTAGATAATTAAATAATAACTATCTTTTCCAACTAGACTTAAAATCAGTAATCCAAATGAAATAGAAATATTAAACTTATTAACCATCATGCAAGAGAACTAATGTCATTGCAAGTATGAAATTGAAATATTAAAGAAGTTCCAAACTAAACAATAAAAATAAATGTTCTTAGAAGATTTATAATCTTCTTTGTTCGCCTTCACTAGCTCTACTCATTGAGCTACAGATCCTGTCAATCTACTCCCCCATTGAGACGAATTCTATATAGGTTCATCATAGGTCCACCATTGAAGAGTAATGGACAACAAACACAAGTAAAAAGAAAAACAACCAATCAGCTACACTGAGTAATTCATAACCACATAGTCCATTAAAAAAAATCTCCAAGTTAAGCCAACATGCTCGAATAAATAAAAGACGACATGCTTAAATTTAAACAACCAACCAATCCAAATAATAAATCTCAAATTTATTATTATCCATTAGCCAAGTTCATTAGAGAGAAGAGAATCGTAAGAATGTCGCACCAACCGAAAAAGGCTCAATAGGATCTTAGTCACGTGCACAGTGGCAAAAGAGGGATCAACCTTCCCGGAGTATAGATGACTCCCGAAGTACTTCTAGATGTTCCTAAGTATGCATACCCTCTTTCAACCTTTAGGTTTACAAGAAGAATAGTTTCACAATAAAACTTCACTTGCCCAATTGCTTACTGTATGGATACAAGCTTTAACCAAATACGTTGGAGCCATACCCCGTAGAATATGAACCCACTCTTAATATACAACACATTAAAATTAACATTACCCCACTGCCATCAAAGAGGCTCCCGCCTAGGCAGGGTAAGGGGGGTCGGTTGTACACAGCCTTACCCCTATGATAATAGAGACTCACAGAGAGGCTGTTTTCGTTTTACTCAAAATCTAAAGTGCGATGACTATCGGCAACTTCACAACACAAAAAACTCAAATCTCTTTCACCCTACTCGTATGAGCTTTTAAAACGCGTAAACGCATTCAAAAGCTTGAGTTGAAGCTTGTCTGTACTTTAAAACATTCATGCTGTAGTTTCATACTCAAAAGAATGCAAACAGAACATTTGGGTTATTTCTCTTTATATACAACACAAAAGAACTCAATCTCTATCACCCTAGTCGCAAGAGCTGTTAAAACGCGTAAATGCATTCAAAAGCTTGAGTTGAAGCTTGTTTGTACTTGTAAACATCCTTGGTGTTGTTTCACACTCAAATGAACGCAAAAAGAGTATATGGATGAATTCTCTTAATATACAACACAAAAGAACTCAAATCTCTTTCACGCTACACGTAAGAGCTTTTAAAACGCGTAAATGCATTCAGAAGCTTGAGTTGAAGCTTGTTTTTACTTGTAAACATCTTAGGTGTAGTTTCACACTCAAATGAATGCAAACAAAGTATTTGGATGCTTTCTCTTATTATACAACAAAAAAAAACTCAAATCTCTTTCACCCTTCTCGTCAGAGCTTTTAAAACGCGTAAATGCATTCAAAAGCTTGAGTTGAAGCTTGTTTGTACTTGTAAACATCCTAGGTGTTGTTTCACACTCAAATGAATGCAAACAAAGTATTTGAATGCTTTCTCTTTATATAAAACACGAAAGAACTGAAATCTCTTTAACCCTACTCATAAAAGCTTTTAAAACGCGTATATGCATTCAAAAGCTTGAATTGAAGCTTGTTTGTACTTGTAAACATCCTACGTGTAGTGTCACACTCAAATGAATGCAAACAAAGTATTTGGATGATTTCTCTTAATATACAACACAAAAGAACTCAAATCTCTTTCACCCTAGTCGTAAGAGCTTTTAAAACGCGTAAATGCATTCAGAAGCTTGAGTTGAAGCTAGGTTTGTACTTGTAAACATCCCAGGTGTAGTTTCACACTCAAATGAGTGTAAACAACGTATTTGGATGCTTTTTCTTAATATACAACACAAAAGAAGTCAATCTCTCTCACCCTAGTCGTAAGAGCTGTTAAAACGCGTAATTGTATTCAAAAGCTTGAGTTGAAGCTTGTTTGTAATTGTAAACATCCTTGGTGTAGTTTCACACTCAAATGAATGCAAACAAAGTATTTGGGTGCTTTCTCTTAATATACAACACAAAAGAACTCAATCTCTATCACCCTAGTCGTAGGAGCTGTTAAAACCCTAGGTTTAGTGCCACAATCAAATGAATGCAAAAAAAGTATTTGGACGATTTCTCTTAATATACAACACAAAAGAACTCAAATCTCTTTCACCTTACGTGTAAGAGCTTTTAAAACGCGTAAATTTATTCAACAACTTGAGTTGAAGCTTGTTTGTACTAGTACACATCGTAGGTGTTGTTTCACACTCAAATGAATGCAAAAAAAGTATTTGGACGATTTCTCTTAATATACAACACAAAAGAACTCAAATCTCTTTCACCCTACTCGTAAGAGCCTTTAAAACGCGTAATGCATTCAAAAGCTTGAGTTGAAGCTTGTTTGTACTTGTAAAAATCATAGGTGTAGTTTCACACTCAAATTAATGCAAACAGAGTATTTGGTTGCTTTCTCTTAATGTACAACACAAAAGAACTCAAATCTCCTTCACCCTACTCGCAAGAGCTTTTAAAACGCGTAAATGCATTCAGAAGCTTGAGTTGAAGCTTGTTTGTACTTGTAAACATCCCTAGTGTAGTTTCACACTCAAATGAATGCAAACGAAGTATTTGGATGCTTTCTCTTAATATACAACACAAAAGAACTTACTCTCTATCACCCTAGTCGTAAGAGCTGTTAAAACGCGTAAATGTATTCAAAAGCTTGAGTTGAAGCTTGTTTGTACTTGTAAACAACCTTGGTGTAGTTTCACACTCAAATGAATGCAAACAAAGTATTTGGATCCTTTCTCCTAATGTACAACACAGAAGAACTCAAATATCTTACTCCCTACTCGTAACAGCTTTTAAAATGCGTAAATGCATTCAAAACTTTTAGTTGAAGCTTGTTTGTACTTGTAAACATCCTAGGTATTGTTTCAAACTCAAATGAATGCAAACAAAGTATTTGGATGCTTTCTCTTACTATACAACACAAAAAAACTCAAATCTCTTTCACCCGACTCGTATGAGCTTTTAAAACGCGTAAATGCACTCAAAAGCTTGAGTTGAAGCTTGTTTGTACTTTAAATCATTCTTGGTGTAGTTTCATACTCAAAAAAATGCAAACAAAACATTTGGGTGCTTTCTCTTAATATGCAACACAAAAGAACTCAATCTCTATCACCCTAGTCGTAAGAGCTGTTAAAACCCTAGGTGTAGTTCCACACTCAAATGAATGCAAAAAAAGTATGTGGATGATTTCTCTTAATATACAACACAAAAGAACTCAAATCTCTTTCACCTTGTAAGAGCTTCTAAAACGCGTAAATTTATTCAACAACTTGAGTTGAAGCTTGTTTGCACTAGTACACATCGTGGGTGTTGTTTCACACTCAAAAGAATGCAAACAAAGTATTTGGATGCTTTCTCTTAACATACAGCACAAAATAACTCAAATCTTTTTCACCCTACTCGTAAGAGTTTTTAAAACGGGTAAATGCATTCAAAAGCTTGAGTTGAAGCTTGTTTGTACCTTAAATCATTCTTGGTGTAGTTTCACACTCAAATGAAAGCAAACAAAGTATTTGGATGCTTTCTCTTAATATACAACACAAAAGAACTCAAATATCTTTCACCCTACTCGTAAGAACTTTTAAAACGCGTAAATTCATTCCAAAGTTTAAGTTGAAGCTTGTTTGTACTTTTAAACATCCTAGGTGTAGTTTCACACTCAAATGAATGCAAACAAAGTATTTGGATGCTTTCTCTTACTATACAACACAAACAACTCAAATCTCTTTCACCCTACTCGTATGAGTTTTTAAAACGCGTAAATGCACTCAAAAGCTTGAGTTGAAGCTTGTTTGTACTTTAAATCATTCTTGGTGTAGTTTCACACTCAAATGAAAGCAAACAAAGTATTTGGATGCTTTCTCTTAATATACAACACAAAAGAACTCAAATATCTTTCACCCTACTCGTAAGAACTTTTAAAACGCGTAAATTCATTCCAAAGTTTAAGTTGAAGCTTGTTTGTACTTTTAAACATCCTAGGTGTAGTTTCACACTCAAATGAATGCAAACAAAGTATTTGGATGCTTTCTCTTGCTATACAACACAAACAACTCAAATCTCTTTCACCCTACTCGTATGAGTTTTTAAAACGCGTAAATGCACTCAAAAGCTTGAGTTGAAGCTTGTTTGTACTTTAAAACATTCTTGGTGTAGTTTCATACTCAAAAGAATGCAAACAAAATATTTGGGTGCTTTCTCTTAATATACAACACAAAAGAACTCAATCTCTATCACCCTAGTCGTAAGAGCTGTTAAAACCCTAGGTATAGTTCCACACACAAATGAATGCAAAAAAATTATTTGGGTGATTTCTCTTAATATACAACACAAAAGAACTCAAATCTCTTTCACCCTACTCGTAAGAGTTTTTAAAACGCGTAAATGTATTCAAAAGCTTGAGTTGAAGCTTGTTTGTACTTGTAAACATCATAGGTGTAGTTTCACACTCAAATGAATGCAAACAAAGTATTTGGATGCTTTCTCTTAATATACAACACAAAAGAACTCAAATCTCTTTCACCCTATTCGTAAGAGCTTTTAAAACGCGTAAATGCATTCAGAAGCTTGAGTTGAAACTTGTTTGTACTTGTAAACATCCCAGGTGTAGTTTCACAATCAAATGAATGCAAACAACGTATTTGGATGCTTTCTATAAATATACAACACAAAAGAACTCAATCTCTATCACCCTAGTCGTAAGAGCTGTTAAAACGCGTAAATGTATTCAAAAGCTTGAGTTGAAGCTTGTTTGTACTTGTAAACATCCTTGGTGTAGTTTCACACTCAAATGAATGCAAACAAAGTATTTGGATGCTTTCTCTTAATATACAACACAAAAGAACTCAATCTCTATCACCCTAGTCGTAAGAGCTGTTAAAACCCTAGGTGTAGTTCCACACTCAAATGAATGCAAAAAAAGTATTTGGACGATTTCTCTTAATATACAACACAAAACAACTCAAATCTCTTTCACCCTACTCGTAAGAGCCTTTAAAACGCGTAAATGCATTCAAAAGCTTGAGTTGAAGCTTGTTTGTACTTGTAAACATCATAGGTGTAAGTTGAAACTCAAATGAATGCAAACAAAGTATTTGGTTCCTTTCTCTTAATGTACAACACAAAAGAACTCAAATCTCTTTCACCCGACTCGCAAGAGCTTTTAAAACGCGTAAATGCATTCAGAAGCTTGAGTTGAAGCTTGTTTGTACTTGTAAACATCCCAAGTGTAGTTTCACACTCAAATGAATGCAAACAAAGTATTTGGATGCTTTCTCTTAATATACAACACAAAAGAACTCAAATATCTTTCACCCCACTCGTAAGAGCTTTTAAAACGCGTAAATGCATTCCAAAGTTTGAGTTGAAGCTTGTTTGTACTTGTAAACTTCCTAGGTGTAGTTTCACACTCAAATGAATGCAAACAAAGTATTTGGATGCTTTCTCTTAACATACAACACAAAAGAACTCAAATCTCTTTCACCCTACTCCTAAGAGCATTTAAAACGCGCAAATGAATTCAAAAGCTTGAGTTGAAGCTTGTTTGTACTTGTAAACATCCTTGGTGTAGTTTCACACTCAAATGAATGCAAACAAAGTATTTGGATGCTTTCTCTTAATATACAACACAAAAGAACTCAAAGAACTTTCACCGTACTCGTAAGAGCTTTTAAAACGCGTTAATGCATTCCAAAGTTTGAGTTGAAGCTTGTTTGTACTTGTAAAGATGCTAGGTGTAGTTTCACACTCAAATGAATGCAAGCAAAGTATTTGGATGCTTTCTCTTACTATACAACACAAAAAACTCAAATCTCTTTCACCCTACTCGTATGAGTTTTTAAAACGCGTAAATGCACTCAAAAGCTTGAGTTGAAGCTTGTTTGTACTTTAAATCATTCTTGGTGTAGTTTCATACTCAAAAGAGTGCAAACAAAACATTTGGGTGCGTTATCTTAATGTACAACACAAAAGAACTCAATCTCTATCACCCTAGTCGTAAGAGCTGTTAAAACCCTAGGTGTAGTTCCACACTCAAATGAATGCAAAACAAGTATTTGGATGATTTCTCTTAATATACAACACAAAAGAACTCAAATCTCTTTCACCCTACTTGTAAGAGCTTCTAAAACGCGTAAATTTATTCAACAACTTGAGTTGAAGCTTGTTTGTAGTTGTACACATCGTAGGTGTTGTTTCACACTCAAAAGAATGCAAACAAAGTATTTGGATGCTTTCTCTTAACATACAACACAAAAGAACTCAAATCTCTTTCACCCTACTCCTATGATCATATAAAACGCGTAAATGAATTCAAAAGCTTGAGTTGAAGCTTGTTTGTACTTGTAAACATCCTTGGTGTAGTTTCATACTCAAATAAATGCAATAAAAGTATTTGGATGCTTTCTCTTAATATACAACACAAAAGAACTCAAATATCTTTCACCCTACTCGTAAGAGCTTTTAAAACGCGTAAATGCATTCCAAAGTTTGAGTTGAAGCTTGTTTGTACTTGTAAACATCCTAGGTGTAGTTTTACACTCAAATGAATGCAAATAAAGTATTTGGATGCTTTCTCTTAACATACAACACAAAAGAACTCAAAATCTCTTTCACCCTACTCCTAAGAGCATTTAAAACGCGTAAATGAATTCAAAAGCTTGAGTTGAAGCTTGTTTGTACTTGTAAACATCCTTGGTGTAGTTTCACACTCAAATGAATTCAAACAAAGTATTTGGATGCTTTCTCTTAATATACAACACAAAAGAACCCAAATATCTTTCACCCCACTCGTAAGAGCTTTTAAAACGCGTAAATGCATTCCAAAGTTTGAGTTGAAGCTTGTTTGTACTTGTAAACTTCCTAGGTGTAGTTTCACACTCAAATGAATGCAAACAAAGTATTTGGATGCTTTCTCTTACTATACAACACAAAAAACTCAAATCTCTTTCACCCTACTCGTATGAGTTTTTAGAACGCGTAAATGCACTCAAAAGCTTGAGTTGAAGCTTGTTTGTACTTTAAAACATTCTTGGTGTAGTTTCATACTCAAAAGAATGCAAACAAAACATTTGGGTGCTTTCTCTTAATATACAACACCAAAGAACTCAATCTCTATCACCCTAGTCGTAAGAGCTGTTAAAACCGTAGGTGTAGTTCCACACTCAAATGAATGCAAAAAAAGTATTTGGATGATTTCTCTTTATATACAACACAAAAGAACTCAAATCTCTTTCACCCTACTCGTAAGAGCTTTTAAAACGCGTAAATGCATTCAAAAGCTTGAGTTGAAGCTTTTTTGTACTTGTAAACATCATAGGTGTGGTTTCACACTCAAATGAATGCAAACAAAGTATTTTGATGCTTTCTCTTAATATACAACACAAAAGAACTCAAATCTCTTTCACCCTACTCGTAAGAGCTTTTAAAACGCGTAAATGCATTCAGAAGCTGAGTTGAAGCTTGTTTGTACTCGTAAACATCCCAAGTGTAGTTTCACACTCAAATGAATGCAAACAAAGTATTTGGATGCTTTCTCTTAATATACAACACAAAAGAACTCAATCTCTATCACCCTAGTCGTAAGAGCTGTGAAAACGCGTAAATGTATTCAAAAGCTTGAGTTGAAGCCTGTTTGTACTTGTAAACAAATTTGGTGTAGTTTCACACTCAAATGAATGCAAACAAAGTATTTGGATGCTTTCTCTTAATATACAACACAGAAGAACTCAAATCTCTTACTCCCTACTCGTAACAGCTTTTAAAACGCGTAAATGCATTCAAAAGTTTGAGTTGAAGCTTATTTGTACTTGTAAACTTCCTAGGTGTAGTTTCACACTCAAATGAATGCAAACAAAGTATTTGGATGCTTTCTCTTACTATACAACACAAAAAAACTCAAATCTCTTTTACCCTACTCGTATGAGCTTTTAAAACGCGTAAATGCACTCAAAAGCTTGAGTTGAAGCTTGTTTGTACTTTAAAACATTCTTGGTGTAGTTTCATACTCAAAAGAATGCAGACAAAACATTTGGGTGCTTTCTCTTAATATACAACAGAAAAGAACTCAATCTCTATCACCCTAGTCTTAAGAGCTGTTAAAACGCGTTAATGCATTCAAAAGCTTGGGTTGGAGCTTGCTTGTAAATAGCCTAGGTGTTATTTCACACTCAAATGAATGCAAACAAAGTATTTGGATACTTTCTCTTAATATACAACACAAAATAACTAAATTTCTATCAGCCCTGTCATAAGAGCTGTTAAAACACGTAAATGAATTCAAAAGCTTGAGTTGTAGCTTGTTTGTACTTGTAAACATCCTACGTTTAGTTTTACACTCAAATGAATGCAAACAAAGTATTTGGATGCTTTCTCTCAATATACAACACATTAACATTAACATTACCCCACGTCCTTCAATGAGGCTCCTGCCTAGGCAGGGTAAGGGGAGGTCATTTGTACGCAGCCTTACCCATATGAGAATAGAGCCTCACAGAGAGTCTGTTTCCGTTTCACCTGAAATCCAAAGTCCGATGACTATGGGCAGCTTCACAACACAAAAAACTCAAATCTCTTTCACCCTACTCGTATGAGCTTTTAAAACGAGTAAATCCATTCAAAATCATGAGTTGAAGCTTGTGTGTACTTGAAAACATTCTTGGTGTAATTTCATACTAAAATAAATGCAAACAAAACATTTGACTGCTTTCTCTTAATATACAACACAAAAGAACTCAATCTCTATCACCCTAGTCGTAAGAGTTGTTAAAACGCGTAAATGCATTCAAAAGATTGAGTTCCCGCTTGTTTGTACATGTAAACATCCTTGGTGTAGTTTCACACTCATATGAATGCAAATAAAGTATTCGGATGCTTTCTCTTAATATACAACACAAAAGAACTCAAATCTCTATCACCCTACTCGTATGAGCTTTTAAAACGCGTAAATGCATTCAAAAGCCTTATTTGAAGCTTTTTTGTACTTTAAAACATTGGTGGTGTAGTTTTATACTCCAAAGAATGAAAACAAAATATTTGGGGGCTTTCTCTTAATATACAACACAAAAGAACTCAATCTCTATCACCCTGATGCGGGAGCAAGGGTACAAAGTAAACAAAACAACCAAGGAACTAGCAAGCGAACATACATTCTTGTTTACATCGAGTTCCTTTGGTGGTTATGCATTAAATTGGCTCCTATTAAGATAATTACATGGATTTTCCATACAAGGTCGGGATTAAATCTCCTATTATATGATAACATTCGTTATAAGGATTCCCGAAATTTTGACAGCTTCTACACTGGTTCGTATTTCGATCATAACTCAATCATATGACATGGGATTATGGTGATTCAAAATTCTGTAGAAAGCTGGAAACAAGATCTAAAACTCCCATGCTTTGAGTTTTCCTATATTCAGAATGTAACGAGGTTGAAAAGGCAATTGAAGTTACGGTGCAAAGCTGTTACAACCGGTTTTAGCCTTGGGCGCCAAGTAACTAGCTCTTTAAGTTTTATTTCGTTTGGTTATTTTCTTAATTAGTTAGAGTATGTTTAGGAAAGTAATAATCTGATTATTATTAGCAATAGGAGTCCAATAGGATTTAGGAAAGCTGTGAGTTAGTTCGTTTTACTTTTGTAATCAGTTTCGTAGTTAGTTTCCTATTTCGATTAGGATTAGAATTCCGAATAGCTTTAGATTTCTTTGTCTATAAATAGGGGAGAGCTTTTCTATTGTAAACTCATGCTTTGATGATTAATTATTGAATACATGAGTATTTACCCCTCAAACTGAGTGATTCAGGTTGAAACCCTTACGAGTGATTCGTGAGTTGTTCTTGAGTGATTCTTGAACAAGATCCCGTTGTGTGATACTATCAAAGGTTAATTTCCGTTTTGTTACTTATTTCACATCAACTTGGTATCAGAGCTAAAGGTTTGAGCTTTCTTAAGTTTAAACAACATGGTCTTGAGCATAAACACGACACCATAGCGAGCTTTCGAGAAAGATTCTTGCAAGATCCGCCCTTTGTTCAAGAAGACAGCCCAGAAACGCCCAAGAAACCAACAACCGAAGCTATGGGTGAGCCCAACGAACTAGCAAAGTTGTTAACAACTATGGAGGATCTCAGGGCATCTTTCAAAACTCAAGAAGAGCGAATGGCAGAGCGGATGGCTGCTATGGAAAGAAGAAACCAAGAAGATAGGGAAAACATGGAGACAAGGATGCGCGGAATTCATTGGAGAAACCACAACCGTGACCCCAACTTCGATGAGGAGTTTGAAGAAACAAGTGGGACTAGAACCAATGACGCTCCTAAACCACGACACCCCTATGATGATGATAGGAACTTGAAAGTCGAACTCCCTGAATATGACGGTTCCTACGATCCAGAGGCCTTTCTTGATTGGCTTAGAACTATGGAGAGAGTCTTTGAATACAAGGAGTATGATGAGCGGCGAAGATGCAAGTTAGCCACGCATAAACTCACCAAGCATGCTTCTTTTTGGTATGAAAAACTAAAGGCTCGACGCAAGAAGGACGGGAAAGCAAAGATTGAGACTTGGGACAAACTCAAGAAACATTTAAACAACCGATTTTTGCCTAAAGAATTTGAGCAAGAACAGTTTTTGAAACTTACGTCCTTAAGCCAAGAAACCTCAAGTGTACAAGACTACCTCCAAAAGTTTGAAAACGCGCACATGATGTGTGATCTCGTGGAGAAGGAGGAGTTAAAGATTGCAAGATTCATCAAAGGACTAAACTCAACTCTAAGGCCCAAGGTGGAGCTTGTTCCTTTCATATCCTTTGAGTATGTATGCAAGATAGCTTTCAAGATTGAGAGGCAAGAGAGGGAGCAACAATTAGTGCACCTACGAGCACAACAAGCATACCAACAAGCGCTTCAACGTCAAAATCATAAGTTGGAGTACATGAAAGGGTGCATAATAAATGATCAACCCATCAATGAAGATAGGCTCTTTGTTGTGGATACATTCAAAGGAAAACCAGATCTTGATGATTACTTTAAAGATATTGTTCCTATGGAAGATTCACAAGAAAAGACCAATAACATTGACCCCCTTATTGTTGTTCAAGTTAATAATTCAAGCCTACCAACTGTGGTTGATGAGTTTATCGAAGAAATATTCATTGAACCAGAAAATATTGGTGATTTCCTTGAAGATCTTGATTATATTGATGACATGCAAGAGAAATCCGAGATGGAGTTGGGACTTCTTGAATCTAGCTTTGATCAACAACAAGAAAAAGATGTCCATCAAGAAGACAGCAACAAGGCTCTTAAACTTGTGGGTTCATTGGAAATTTGTAAGGAAAATTTGATGAATATACACGTTGGGGAGAAGATTACTACATACAAAGAATTGAGGACAATTCTTTTTGAAGAAAGGGAGATTGATGCGGCAGCAAGGGTACAAAGTAAACAAAACAACCAAGGAATTAGCAAGCGAACATACATTCTTGTTTACATCGAGTTCCTTTGGTGGTTATGCATTAAATTGGCTCCTATAAAGATAATTACATGGATTTTCCATACAAGGTCGGGATTAAAGCTCTTATTATATGATAACATTCGTTATAAGGATTCCCGAAATTTTGACAGCTTCTACACTGGTTCGTATTTCGATCATAACTCACTCATATGACATGGGATTATGGTGATTCAAAATTCTGTAGAAAGCTGAAAACAAGATCTAAAACTCCCATGCTTTGAGTTTTCCTATATTCAGAATGTAACGAGCTTGAAAAGGCAATTGAAGTTACGGTGCAAAGCTGTTACAACCGGTTTTAGCCTTGGGCGCCAAGTAACTAGCTCTTTAAGTTTTATTTCGCTTGGTTATTTTCTTAATTAGTTAGAGTATGTTTAGGAAAGTAATAATCTGATTATTATTAGCAATAGGAGTCCAATAGGATTTAGAAAAGCTGTGAGTTAGTTCGTTTTACTTTTGTAATCAGTTTCGTAGTTAGTTTCCTATTTCGATTAGGATTAGAATTCCGAATAGCTTTAGATTTCTTTGTCTTTAAATAGGGGAGAGCTTTTCTATTGTAAACTCATGCTTTGATGATTAATTATTGAATACATGAGTATTTACCCCTCAAACTGAGTGATTCAGGTTGAAAACCTTACGAGTGATTCGTGAGTTGTTCTTGAGTGATTCTTGAACAAGATCCCTTTGTGTGATACTATCAAAGGTTAATTTCCGTTTTGTTACTTATTTCACATCACACCCTAGTTGTAAGAGCTGTTAAAACGCGTAAAAGCATCCAAAAGCTTGAGTTGAAGCTTGTTTGTACTTACAAACATCCCAGGTGTAGTTTCTCACTCAAATGAATGCAAACAAAGTATTTGGATGATTTCTCTTAATATACAACACAAAAGAAGTCAAATCTCTTTCACCCTACTCGTAAGAGCTTTTAAAACGTGTAAATGCATTTAAAAGCTTGAATTGAAGCTTGTTTGTACTTGTAAACATCCTTGGTGTAGTTTCATACTCAAATGAATGCAAACAAAGTATTTGGAGGCTTTCTCTTAATCTACAACACATTAATATTAACATTACCTCCCTGCCTTCAAAGAGGCTCCCGCCGAGGCAGGGTAAGGGGGGGTCGGTTGTACGCAGCCTTACCCCAATGAGAACAAAGCCTCACAGAGAGGCTGTTTCCGTTTGACCCAAAATCCTAAGTGCGATGACTATCGGCAACTTCACAACACAAAAAACCCAAATCTCTTTCACCCTACTCGTATGAGCTCTAAAAACGTGTAAATGCATTCAAAAGCATGAGTTGATGCTTGTTTGTACTTGTAACCATCCTTGGTGTAGTTGCATACTCAAATGAATGAAAACAAAACATTTGGGTGCTTTCTCATAATATACAACAAGAACTCAATCTCTATCACCCTAGTTGTAAGAGCTGTTAAAATGCGTAAATGCATTCAAAAGCTTGCGTTGAAGCTTGTTTGTACTTGTAAACATCCTTGGTGTAGTTTCACACTCAAATGAACGCAAACAAAGTATTTGGATACTTTCTCTTAATATACAACCCAAACGAACTCAATTTCCATCACGCTAGTCGTAAGAGCTGTTAAAACGCGTAAATGAATTCAAAAGCCTGAGTTGAAGCTTGTTTTCCCTTGTAAACATCGTGGGTGTGGTTTCACACTCAAATGAATGCAAACAAAGTATTTGGATACTTTCTCTTAATATACAACACAAAAGAACTCAATTTTTATAACCCTAGTCGTAAGAGTTGTTAAACGCGTAAATGCATTCAAAAGCTTGAGTTGAAGCTTGTTTGTACTTGTAAACATCCTTGGTGTAGTTCCACACTCAAATGAACGCAAACAAAGTATTTGGATACTTTCTCTTAATATACAACACAAACGAACTCAATTTCTATCACCCTAGTCGTAAGAGCTGTTAAAACGCGTAAATGAATTCAAAAGCTTGAATTGAAGCTTGTTTGTACTTGTAAACATACTAGGTGTAGTTTCACACTCAAATGAATGCAAACAAAGTATTTGGATGCATTCTCTTAATATACAACACAAAAGAACTCAAATCTCTTTCACCCTACTCGTAGTGGCTTTTAAAACGCGTAAATGCATTCAAAAGCATGAGTTGAAGCTTGTTTGTACTTGTAAACATCCTAGGTGTAGTATCACACTCAAATGAATGCAAACAAAGTATTTGGATGCTTTCTCTTAATATACAACACAAAAAAACTCAAATCTCTTTCACCCTACTCGTAAAATTTTTTAAAACGCGTAAATGCATTCAAAAGCTTGAATTGAAGCTTGTTTATGCTTGTAAACATAACACGTGTAGTCTCACACTCAAATGAATGCACACGAAGTATTTGGATGCTTTCTCTTAATATGCAACACAAAAGAACTCAAATTTCTTTCACCCTACTCGTAAGAGCTTTTAAAACGCGTAAATGCATTCAGAAGTTTGAGTTGAAACTTGTTTGTACTTGTAAACATCGCAGGTGTAGTTTCACACTCAAATGAACGCAAACAAAGTATTCGGATGCTTTCTCTTAATATACAACACAAAAGAACTCTATCTCTATCACCCTAGTCGTAAGAGCTGTTAAAACGCGTAAATGCATTCAAAAGATGGAGTTGAAGCTTGTTTGTACATGTAAACATCCTTGGTGTACTTTCACACTCAAATGAATGCAAACAAAGTATTCGGATGCTTTCTCTTAATATACAACACAAAAGAACTCAAATCTCTTTCACCCTACTCATATGAGCTGTTAAAACGCGTAAATGCATTCAAAAGCTTGAGTTGTAGCTTGTTTGTACTTTAAAACATTCTTGGTGTAGTTTCATACTCAAATGAATGCAAACAAAACATTTCGGTGCTTTCTCTTAATCTACAACACAAAAGAACTCTATCTCTATCACCCTAGTCATAAGAGCTGTTAAAACGCGTAAATGCATTCAAAAGCTTGAGTTTAAACTTGTTTGTACTTGTAAACATCCTTGGTGTAGTTTCACATTCAAATGAATGCAAACAAAGTATTTGGATGCTTTCTCTTAATATACAACACAAAAGAACTCAAATCTCTTTCACCCTACTCGTAAGAGCTTTTAAAACGCGTAAATGCATTCAAAAGCTTGAATTGAAGCTTGTTTGTACTTGTAAACAACCCAGGTGTAGTTTCACACTCAACTGAATGCAAACAAAGTATTTGTATGCTTTCTCTTAATATAGAACACAAAAGAACTCAAATCTCTTTCACCCTACTCCTATGAGCTTTTAAAACGCGTAAATGCATTCAAAAGCTTGAGTTGTAGCTTGTTTGTACTTTAAAACATTCTTGGTGTAGTTTCATACTCAAATGAATACAAACAAAACATTTGGGTTCTTTCTCTTAATATACAACACAAAAGAACTCATTCTCTATCACCCTAGTCGTAAAAGCTGTTAAAACGCGTAAATGCATTTAAAAGCTTGAGTTTAATCTTGTTTGTACTTGTAAACATCCTTGGTGTAGTTTCACACTCAAATGAATGCAAACAAAGTATTTGGATGTTTTCTTTTAATATACAACACAAAAGAACTCAAATCCCTTTCACCCTACTCGTAATAACTTTTAAATCGCGTAAATTCATTCAAAAGCTTGAATTGGAGCTTGTTTGTACTTGTAAACATCCAACGTGTAGTTTCACACTCAAATGAATGCAAACAAAGTATTTGGATGCTTTCTCTCAATATACAACACATTAACATTAACATTACCCCACGTCCTCACTGAGGCTCCCACGTAGTCAGGGTAAGGGGGGATCATTTGTACGCAGCCATACCCATATGAGAAAAGAGCTACACAGAGAGTCTGTTTCCGTTTCACCCGAAATCCAAAGTGCGATGACTATGGGCAACTTCACAACACAAAAAACTCAAATCTCTTTCACCCTACTTGTATGAGCATTTAAAACGCGTAAACACATTCAAAAGTTTGAGTTGAAGCTTGTTTGTACTTTAAAACATTCTTGGTGTAATTTCATATTAAAATAAATGCAAACAAAACATTTGGGTGCTTTCTCTTAATATACAACACAAAAGAACTCAATCTCTATCACCCTAGTCGTAAAAGCTGTTAAAACGCGTAAATGCATTCAAAAGCTTGAGTTGAAGCTTGTTTGTACATGTAAACATCCTTGGTGTAGTTTCACACTCAAATGAATGCAAACAAAGTATTCGGATGCGTTCTCTTATGATACGGGAGCAAGTGTGCAAAGTAAACAGAACAACCAAGGAACTAGCAAGATAACATCTATTCTTGTTTACATCGAGTTTCTTTGGTGATTATGCATTAAATTGACTCCTACAAAGATAATTACATGGATTTTACACACAAGATCGGGATTAAAGCTCTTATTATATGATCTCATTCGTTATAAGGATTCCCGTAATTTTGACAGCTTCTACACTGGTTCGTATTTTGATCATAACTCACTCATACTACATGGGATCGTGGTGATTCAAAGCTCTGTAGAAAGTTGGAAAAGAGATCTAAAACTCCTATCTTTTGAGTTTTCCCATATTTGAAACGTAACAGGGTTTAAAAGGCGATTTAATTTACAGTGGAAAGCTGTTCCCACGGGTTTGTGCCTTGGGCGCTAGGTAATCAGTTGTTTAGTTCGATTTCGTTTAGTATTCCCTTAATTAGTTAGAATATGTTTAGGAGAGTAATGATCTGATTGTTATTAGTATTAGAAGTCTATTAGGTATTAGGAAAGATGTTAGTTAGTCCGTTTTACAATCGTAGTCAGTTTTGTAGTTAGTTTCCAATTTGGACTAGGATTAGGATTCCGAATAGCTTTAGATTTCTTTGTCTATAAATAGGGGAGAGCTTTGCTATTGTAAACTCGTGCTTTGATGATTAATTATTGAATACGTGAGTATTTACCCCTCAAACTGAGTGATTCAGGTTGAAACCCTTACGAGTGATTCGTGAGTTGTTCTTGAGTGATTCTTGAACAAGATCCCTTTGTGTGATACTATCAAAGGTTAATTTCCGTTTTGTTACTTATTTCACATCAACTTGGTATCAGAGCTAAAGGTTTGAGCTTTCTTAAGTTTAAACAACACGGTCCTGAGCATAAACACGACACCATAGCGAGCTTTAGAGAAAGATTCTTGCAAGATCCGCCCTTTGTTCACGAAGACAGCCAAGAAACCCCCAAGAAACCAACAACCGAAGCTATGGGTGAGCCCAGCGAACTAGCAAAGTTGTTAACAGCCATGGAGGATCTTAGGACGTCTTTCAAATCTCAAGAAGAGCGGATGGCTGCTATGGAAAGAAGAAACCAAGAAGATAGGGAGAACATGGAGACAAGGATGCGCAGAATTCATTGGAGAAACCACAACCGTGACCCCGACTTCGATGAGGAGTTTGAAGACACAAGTGGGACTAGAACCAATGACGCTCCTAAACCACGACATCCCTATGATGATGACAGGAACTTGAAGGTCGAACTCCCTGAATATGACGGTTCCTACGACCCAGAGGCCTTTCTTGATTGGCTTAGAACTATGGAGAGAGTCTTTGAATACAAGGAGTATGATGAGCGGCGAAGATGCAAGTTAGACACGCATAAACTCACCAAGCATGCTTCTTTTTGGTATGAAAAACTAAAGGCTCGACGCAAGAAGGACGGGAAAGCAAAGATTGAGACTTGGGACAAACTCAAGAAACATTTAAAGAACCGATTTTTGCCTAAAGAATTTGAGCAAGAACAATTTTTGAAACTTACGTCCTTAAGCCAAGAAACCTCAAGTGTACAAGACTACCTCCAAAAGTTTGAAAACGCGCACATGATGTGTGATCTCATGGAGAAGGAGGAGTTAAAGATTGCAAGATTCATCAAAGGACTAAACTCAACTCTAAGGCGCAAGGTGGAGCTTGTTCCTTACATATCCTTTGAGTATGTATGCAAGATAGCTCTCAAGATTGAGAGGCAAGAGAGGGAGCAACAATTAGTGCACCTACGAGCACAACAAGCATACCAACAAGCGCTTCAACGTCAAAATCATAAGTTGGAGTACATGAATGGGTGCATAATAAATGATCAACCCATCAATGAAGATAGGCTCTTTGTTGTGGATACATTCAAAGGAAAACCAGATCTTGATGATTACTTTAAAGATATTGTTCCTATGGAAGATTCACAAGAAAAGACCAATAACATTGACCCCCTTATTGTTGTTCAAGTTAATAATTCAAGCCTACCAACTGTGGTTGATGAGTTTATCGAAGAAATATTCATTGAACCAGAAAATATTGGTGATTTCCTTGAAGATCTTGATTACATTGATGACATGCAAGAGAAATCCGAGATGGAGTTGGGACTTCTTGAATCTAGCTTTGATCAAGAACAAGAGAAAGATGTCCATCAAGAAGACAGCAGCAAGGCTCTTAACCTTGTGGGTTCATTGGAAATTTGTAAGGATAATTTGATGAATATACAGGTTTGGGAGAAGATTACTATATACGAAGAATTGAGGACAATTCTTTTTGAAGAAAGGGAGATTGATGCGGGAGCAAGTGTGCAAAGTAAACAGAACAACCAAGGAACTAGCAAGATAACATCTATTCTTGTTTACATCGAGTTTCTTTAGTGGTTATGCATTAAATTGACTCCTACAAAGATAATTACATGGAGTTTACACACAAGATCGGGATTAAAGCTCTTATTATATGATCTCATTCGTTATAAGGATTCCCGTAATTTTGACAGCTTCTACACTGGTTCGTATTTTGATCATAACTCACTCATATTACATGGGATCGTGGTGATTCAAAGCTCTGTAGAAAGCTGGAAAAGAGATCTAAAACTCCTATCTTTTGAGTTTTCCCATATTCGAAACGTAACAGGGTTTAAAAGGCGATTTAATTTACAGTGGAAAGCTGTTCCCACGGGTTTGTGCCTTGGGCGCTAGGTAATCAGTTGTTTAGTTCGATTTCGTTTAGTATTCCCTTAATTAGTTAGAATATGTTTAGGAGAGTAATAATCTGATTGTTATTAGTATTAGAAGTCTATTAGGTATTAGGAAAGATGTTAGTTAGTCCGTTTTACAATTGTAGTCAGTTTTGTAGTTAGTTTCCAATTTGGACTAGGATTAGGATTCCGAATAGCTTTAGATTTCTTTGTCTATAAATGGGGGAGAGCTTTGCTATTGTAAACTCGTGCTTTGATGATTAATTATTGAATACGTGAGTATTTACCCCTCAAACTGAGTGATTCAGGTTGAAACCCTTACGAGTGATTCGTGAGTTGTTCTTGAGTGATTCTTGAACAAGATCCCTTTGTGTGATACTATCAAAGGTTAATTTCCGTTTTGTTACTTATTTCACATCATCTTAATATACAACACAAAAGAACTCAAATCTCCTTCACCCTACTCACATGAGCTTTTAAAACGCGTAAATGCATTCAAAAGCTTGAGTTGTAGCTTGTTTGTACTTTAAAACATTCTTGGTGTAGTTTCATACTCAAATGAATGCAAACAAAACATTTCGGTGCTTTCTCTTAATATACAACACAAAAGAACTCAATCTCTATCACCCTAGTCATAAGAGCTGTTAAAACGCATAAATGCATTCAAAAGCTTGAGTTTAATCTTTTTTGTACCTGTAAACATGATTGGTGTAGTTTCACATTCAAATGAATGCAAGCAAACTATATGGATGCTTTCTCTTAATATACAACACAAAAGAACTCAAATCTCTTTCACCCTACTCGTAAGAGCTTTTAAAACGCATAAATGCATTCAAAAGCTTGAATTGAAGCTTGTTTGTACTTGTAAACATCCTAGGTGTAGTTTCACACTCAAATGAATGCAAAAAACGCACTTGAATGCTTTGTCAAAATATATAACACATTTACATGAACATTACCCCACTGGCTAGGCAAGGTAGGGGGGGTTGGTTGTACGCAGCCTTACCCCTATGAGAACAAAGCCTCAAAGAGAGGTTGTTTCTGTTTGACCCGAAATCCAAAGTGCGATGACTATCGGCAACTTCACAACACAAAAAACTCAAATCTCTTTCACCCTACTCGTATGAGCTTTTAAGCCGCGTAAATGCATTCAAAAGCTTGAGTTGAAGCTTGTTTGTACTTTAAAACATTCTTGGTGTAGTTTCGTACTCAAATGAATGCAAACAAAACAATTGTATGCTTTCTCTTAATATACAACACAAAAAACTCAATCTCCATCACCCTAGTCGTAAGAGCTGTTAAAACGCGTAAATGCATTCAAAAGCTTGAGTTGAAGCTTGTTTGTACTTGTAAACATCTTTGGTGTAGTTTCACACTCAAATGAATGCAAACATAGTATTTGGATGCTTTCTCTTAATATAGAACACAAAAGAACTCAAATATCATTCACCCTTCTCATAAGAGCTTTTGAAACGCGTAAATGCATTCAAAAGCTTGAGTTGAAGTTTGTTTGTACTTGTAAACATCCTAGGCGTAGTTTCACACTCAAATGAATGCAAACAAAGTATTTGGATGCTTTCTCTTAATAAACAACACAAAAGAACTCAAATCTCTTTCACCTTAATCGTAAGAGCTTCTAAAACTCGTAAATGCATTCAAAAGCTTGAGTTGAAACTTGTTTGTACGTTAAAACATTCTTGGTGTGGTATCATACTCAAATGAATGCAAACAAAGCATTGGGGTGCTTTCTCTTAGTATACAACACAAAAGAACTCAATCTCTATCACCCTAGTCGTAAGAGATCTTAAAATGCCGTTAATGGATTCAAAAGCTTGAGTTGAAGCTTGTTTGTACTTATAAACATCCGTGGTGTTATTTCACACTAAAATGAATGCAAACAAAGTATTTGGATGCTTTCTCTTAATACACAACACAAAAAACTCAAATCTCTTTCACCCTACTCGTATGAGCTTTTTAAACGCGTGAATGCATTCAAAAGCTTGAGTTGAAGATTGTTTGTACTTGGTGTAGCTTCATACTCAAATGAATGCAAACAAAACATTTGGGTGCTTTCTCTTAATATACAACACAAAAGAAGGCAATTTCTATCACCCTAGTCGTAAGAGCTGATAAAACGCGTAAATGCATTCAAAAGCTTGAGTTGAAGCTTGTTTGTACATGTAAACATCGTAGGTGTAGTTTCACACTCAAATAAATGCAAACAAAGTATTTGGATGCTTTCTCTTAATATACAACACAAAAGAACTCAAATCTCTTTCACCCTACTCGTGAGAGCTTTTAAAACGCGTAAATGCATTCAAAAGCTTGAATTGAAGCTTGTTTGTACTTGTAAACATCCAACGTGTAGTTTCACAGTCAAATGAATGCAAACAAAGTATTTGGATGCTTTCTCTCAATATACAACACATTAACATTAACATTACCCCACGTCCTTCATTGAGGCTCCCGCCTAGGCAGGGTAAGGGGGGGTCAGTTGTACGCAGCCTTACCCATATGAGAAAAGAGCCACACAGAGAGTCTGTTTCCGTTTCACCCGAAATCCAACGTGCGATGACTATGGGCAACTTCAGAACACAAAAAACTCAAATCTCTTTCACCCGACGTGTAAGAGCATTTAAAACGCGTAAACGCATTCAAAAGTTTGAGTTGAAGCTTGTTTGTACTTTAAAACATTCTTGGTGTAATTTCATATTAAAATAAATGCAAACAAAACATTTGGGTGCTTTCTCTTAATAACAACACAAAAGAACTCAATCTCTATCACCCTAGTCGTAAGAGCTGTTAAAACGCGTAAATGCATTCAAAAGATTGAGTTGAAGCTTGTGTGTACATGTAAACATCCTTGGTGTAGTTTCACACTCAAATGAATGCAAACAAAGTATTCGGATGCGTTCTCTTAATATACAACACAAAAGAACTCAAAACTCTTTCACCCTACTCGTATGAGCTTTTAAAACGCGTAAATGCAGTCAAAAGCTTGAGTTGTAGCGTGTTTGTACTTTAAAACATTCTTGGTGTAGTTTCATACTCAAATGAATGCAAACAAAAAATTTCGGGGCTTTCTCTTAATATACAACACAAAAGAACTCAATCTCTATCACCCTAGTCATAAGAGCTGTTAAAACGCGTAAATACATTCAAAAGCTTGAGTTTAATCTTTTTTGTACTTGTAAACATGATTGGTGTAGTTTCACATTCAAATGAATGCAAACAAACTATTTGGATGCTTTCTCTTAATATACAACACAAAAGAACTCAAATCTCTTTCACCCTACTCGTAAGAGCTTTTAAAACGCATAAATGCATTCAAAAGCTTGAATTGAAGCTTGTTTGTACTTGTAAACATCCTAGGTGTAGTTTCACACTCAAATGAATGCAAAAAAAGCACTTGAATGCTTTGTCAAAATATATAACACATTTACATGAACATTACCCCACTGCCTAGACAGGGTAGGGGGGGTTGGTTGTACGCAGCCTTACCCATATGAGAACAAAGCCTCAAAGAGAGGTTGTTTCTGTTTGACCCGAAATCCAAAGTGCGATGACTATCGGCAACTTCACAACACAAAAAACTCAAATCTCTTTCACCCTACTCGTATGAGCTTTTAAGCCGCGTAAATGCATTCAAAAGCTTGAGTTGAAGCTTGTTTGTACTTTAAAACATTCTTGGTGTAGTTTCGTACTCAAATGAATGCAAACAAAACATTTGTATGCTTTCTCTTAATATACAACACAAAAAACTCAATCTCTATCACCCTAGTCGTAAGAGCTGTTAAAACGCGTAAATGCATTCAAAAGCTTGAGTTGAAGCTTGTTTGTACTTGTAAACATCTTTGGTGTAGTTTCACACTAAAATGAATGCAAACATAGCATTTGGATGCTTTCTCTTAATATACAACACAAATGAACTCAAATATCATTCACCCTTCTCATAAGAGCTTTTGAAACGCGTAAATGCATTCAAAAGCTTGAGTTGAAGTTTGTTTGTACTTGTAAACATCCTAGGTGTAGTTTCACACTCAACTGAATGCAAACAAAGTATTTGGATGCTTTCTCTTAATAAACAACACAAAAGAACTCAAATCTCTTTCACCTTAATCATAAGAGCTTTTAAAACTCGTAAATGCATTCAAAAGCTTGAGTTGAAACTTGTTTGTAGGTTAAAATATTCTTGGTGTGGTATCATACTCAAATGAATGCAAAAAAAACATTGGGGTGCTTTCTCTTAATATACAACACAAAAGAACTCAATCTCTATCACCCTAGTCGTAAGAGATCTTAAAATGCCGTTAATGGATTGAAAAGCTTGAGTTGAAGCTTGTTTGTACTTGTAAACATCCGTGGTGTTATTTCACACTCAAATGAATGCAAACAAAGTATTTGGATGCTTTCTCATAATATACAACACAAAAAACTCAAATCTCTTTCACCCTACTCGTATGAGCTTTTTAAACGCGTGAATGCATTCAAAAGCTTGAGTTGAAGATTGTTTGTACTTGGTGTAGTTTCATACTCAAATGAATGCAAACAAAACATTTGGGTGCATTCTCTTAATATACAACACAAAAGAACGCAATTTCTATCACCCTAGTCGCAAGAGCTGATAAAACGCGTAAATGCATTCAAAAGCTTGAGTTGAAGCTTGTTTGTATATGTAAACATCGTAGGTGTAGTTTCACACTCAAATAAATGCAAACAAAGTATTTGGATGCTTTCTCTTAATATACAACACAAAAGAACTCAAATCTCTTTCACCAACGTGTATGATATACAACACATCCAACGTGTAGTTTCACAGTCAAATGAATGCAAACAAAGTATTTGGATGCTTTCTCTCAATATACAACACATTAACATTAACATTGCCCCACGTCCTTCATTGAGGCTCCCGCCTAGGCAGGGTAAGGGGGGGTCAGTTGTACGCAGCCTTACCCATATGAGAAAAGAGCCACACAGAGAGTCTGTTTCCGTTTCACCCGAAATCCAACGTGCGATGACTATGGGCAACTTCAGAACACAAAAAACTCAAATCTCTTTCACTCGACGTGTAAGAGCATTTAAAACGCGTAAATGCATTCAAAAGTTTGAGTTGAAGCTTGTTTGTACTTTAAAACATTCTTGGTGTAATTTCATACTAAAATAAATGCAAACAAAACATTTGGGTGCTTTCTCTTAATAACAACACAAAAGAACTCAATCTCTATCACCCTAGTCGTAAGAGCTGTTAAAACGCGTAAATGCATTCAAAAGATTGAGTTGAAGCTTGTATGTACATGTAAACATCCTTGGTGTAGTTTCACACTCAAATGAATGCAAACAAAGTATTCGGATGCGTTCTCTTAATATACAACACAAAAGAACTCAAAACTCTTTCACCCTACTCGTATGAGCTTTTAAAACGCGTAAATGCAGTCAAAAGCTTGAGTTGTAGCGTGTTTGTACTTTAAAACATTCTTGGTGTAGTTTCATACTCAAATGAATGCAAACAAAATATTTCGGGGCTTTCTCTTAATATACAACACAAAAGAACTCAATCTCTATCACCCTAGTCATAAGAGCTGTTAAAACGCGTAAATGCATTCAAAAGCTTGAGTTTAAACTTGTTTGTACCTGTAAACATCATTGGTGTAGTTTCACATTCAAATGAATGCAAACAAAGTATTTGGATGCTTTCTCTTAATATACAACACAAAAGAACTCAAATCTCTTTCACCCTACTCGTATGAGCTTTTAAATCGCGTAAATGCATTCAAAAGCTTGAGTTGTAGCTTGTTTGTACTTTAAAACATTCTTGGTGTAGTTTCATACTCAAATGAATGCAAACAAAACATTTGGGTGCTTTCTCTTAATATACAACACAAAAGAACTCAATTTTTATCACCCTAGTCGTAAGAGCGGATAAAAGGCGTAAAATGCATTCAAAAGCTTGGGTTGAAGCTTGTTTGTACATGTAAACATCGTAGGTGTAGTTTCACACTCAAATGAATGCAAAACTCGTAAGAGCTTTTAAAACGCGTAAATGCATTCAAAAGGTTGAGTTGAAGCTTTTTTGTACTTGTAAACATCCTAGGTGAAGTTTCACACTCAAATGAATGCAAACAAAGTATTTGTATGCTTTCTCTTAATATACAACACAAAAGAACTCTAATCTCTTTCATCCTAGTCGTAAGAGCTTTTAAAACGCGTAAATGCATTCAAAAGCTTGAGTTGAAGCTTTTTTGTACTTGTAAACATCCTAGGTGAAGTTTCACACTCAAATGAATGCAAACAAAGTATTTGGATGCTTTCTCTTAATATACAACACAAAAGAACTCAAATCTTTTTCACCCTACTCGTATGAGCTTTTAAAACGCGTAAATGCATTCAAAAGTTTGAGTTGAAACTTGTTTGTTCTTTAAAACATTCTAGGTGTAGTTTCATGCTCTAAAGAATGTAAACAAAATATTTGGGTGCTTTCTCTTAATATACAACACAAAAGAACTCAAATCTCTTTCACCCTAGTCGTGAGAGCTTTTAAAACTCATAAATGCATTCAAAAGCTTAAGTTGTATTTTTTTTGTACTTTAAAGCAATCTTGGTGTATTTTCATACTCAAATAAATGCAAACAAAACATTTGGATACTTTCTCTAATTTACAACACAAAAGAACTCAATCTCTATCACCCTAGTTGTGAGAGCTGTTAAAACACGTAAATGCATTTAAAAGCTTGAGTTGAAGCTTGTTTGTACTTTAAGACATTCTTGGTGTAGTTTCGTACTCATATGAATGCAAACAAAGTATTTGGGTGCTTTCTCTTAATATACAGCACAAAAAACTCAATCTATATCACCCTAGTCGTAAGAGCTGTTAAAACGCGTAAATGCATTCAAAAGCTTGAGTTGAAGCTTGTTTGTACTTGTCAACATCCTTGGTGTAGTTTCACACTCAAATGAATGCAAACATAGTATTTGGATGCTTTCTCTTAATATAGAACACAAAAGAACTCAAATATCTTTCACCCTTCTCGTAAGAGCTTTTAAAACGCTTAAATGCATTCAAAAGCTTGAGTTGAAGCTTGTTTGTACTTGTAAACATCCTAGGTGTAGTTTCACACTCAAATGAATGCAAACAAAACATTTGGATGCTTTATCTTATTATACAACACAAAAGAACTCAAATCTATTTCACCCTACTAGTATGAACTTTTAAAATGTGTAAACGCATTCAAAAGCTTGAGTTTAAGCTTGTTTGCACTTGGTGTAGTATCATACTCAAATGAATGCAAACAAAACATTGGGGTGCTTTTTCTTAATATATAACACAAAAGAACTCAATCTCTATCACCCTAGTCGTAAGAGATGCTGAAACGCCGTTAATGCATTCAAAAGCTTGAGTTGAAGCTTGTTTGTACTTGTAAACATCCGTGGTGTTATTTCACACTCAAATGAATGCAAACAAAGTATTTGGATGCTTTCTTTTAACATACCACACAAAAAATTCAAATCTCTTTCACCCTACTCGTATGAGCTTTTCAAACGCGTAAATGCATTCAAAAGTTTGAGTTGAAGCTTGTTTGTTCTTTAAAACATTCTAGGTGTAGTTTCATACTCTAAAGAATGTAAACAAAACATTTGGGTGCTTTCTCTTAATCTACAACACAAAAGAACTCAAATCTCTTTCACCCTAGTCGTGAGAGCTTTTAAAACGCATAAATGCATTCAAAAGCTTAAGTTGTATTTTTTTTGTACTTTAAAGCAATCTTGGTGTATTTTCATACTCAAATGAATGCAAAAAAAATATTTGGATACTTTCTCTAATTTACAACACAAAAGAACTCAATCTCTATCACCCTAGTCGTGAGAGCTGTTAAAACACGTAAATGCATTCAAAAGCTTGAGTTCAAGCTTCTTTGTAGTTTAATACATTCTTGGTGTAGTTTCGTACTCATATGAATGCAAACAAAGTATTTGGGTGCTTTCTCTTAATATACAGCACAAAAAACTCAATCTATATCACCCTAGTCGTAAAAGCTGTTAAAACGCGTAAATGCATTCAAAAGCTTGAGTTGAAGCTTGTTTGTACTTGTCAACATCCTTGGTGTAGTTTCACACTCAAATGAATGCAAACATAGTATTTGGATGCTTTCTCTTAATATACAACACAAAAGAACTGAAATATCTTTCACCCTTCTCGTAAGAGCTTTTAAAACGCTTAAATGCATTCAAAAGCTTGAGTTGAAGCTTGTTTGTACTTGTAAACATCCTAGGTGTAGTTTCACACTCAAATGAATGCAAACAAAACATTTGGATGCTTTATCTTATTATACAACACAAAAGAACTCAAATCTATTTCCCCCTACTAGTATGAACTTTTAAAATGCGTAAACGCATTCAAAAGCTTGAGTTGAAGCTTGTTTGTACATTAAAAACTTCTTGGTGTAGTATCATACTCAAATGAATGCAAACAAAACACTGAGGTGCTTTCTCTTCATATACAACACAAAAGAACTCAATCTCTATCACCCTAGTCGTAAGAGATGTTAAAACGCCGTTAATGCATTCAAAAGCTTGAGTTGAAGCTTGTTTGTACTTGTAAACATCCGTGGTGTTATTTCACACTCAAATGAATGCAAACAAAGTATTTTGGATGCTTTCTCTTAATATAACACACAAAAAATTCAAATCTCTTTCACCCTACTCGTATGAGCTTTTTAAACGCGTAAATGCATTCAAAATCTTGAGTTGAAGATTGTTTGTACTTGGTGTAGTTTCATACTCAAATGAATGCAAACAAAACATTTGGGTGCTTTCTCTTAATATACAACACAAAAGAACTCAATTTCTATCACCTTAGTCGTAAGTGCTGATAAAACGCGTAAATGTATTCAAAAGTTTGAGTTGAACCTTGTTTGTACTTGTAAACATCGTAGGTGTAGTTTCACACTCAAATGAATGCAAAGAAAGTATTTGTATGCTTTCTCATAATATACATCTCAAAAGAACTCGAATATATTTCACCCTACTCGTAAGAGCTTTTGAAACGCGTAAATGCATTCAAAAGCTTTAGTTGAAGCTTTTCTGTACTTGTAAACATCCCAGGTGAAGTTTCACACTCAAATGAATGCAAACAAAGTATTTGTATGCTTTTTCTTAATGTACGACACAAAAGAACTCTAATCTCTTTCACCCTACTCGTAAGAGCTTTGAAAACGCGTAAATGCATTCAAAAGCTTGAGTTGAAGCTTTTTTGTACTTGTAAACATCCTAGGTGAAGTTTCACACTCAAATGAATGCAAACAAAGTATTTGGATTCTTTCTCTTAATATACAACACAAAAGAACTCAAATCTTTTTCACCCTACTCGTATGAGCTTTTAAAACGCGTAAATGCATTCAAAAGCTTGAGTTGAAGCTTGTTTGTTCTTTAAAACGTTCTAGGTGTAGTTTCATACTCAAAAGAATGCAAACAAAATATTTGGGTGCATTCTCTTAATATACAACACAAAAGAACTCAAATATCTTTCACCCTAGTCGTGAGAGCTTTTAAAACGCATAAATGCATTCAAAACCTTAAGTTGTAGCTTGTTTGTACTTTAAAGCAATCTTGGTGTATTTTCATACTCAAACGAAAGCAAACAAAACATTTGGATACTTTCTCTAATATACAACACAAACTCAAGCTTTTAAAACGTGTAAATGCATTCAAAAGCTTGAGTTGAAGCTTGTTAGTACTTGTAAACATCCTAGGTCTAGTTTCACACTCAAATGGATGCAAACAAAGTATTTCAATGATTTCGCTTAATATACAATAGAAAAGAACACAATCTCTATCACGCTAGTCGTAAGAGCTGTTACAATGCGTAAATGCATTTAAAAGCTCGAGTTAAAGCTTGTTTGTACTTGTAAACATCCTAGGTGTAGTTTCACACTCAAATTAATGCAAAAAAAGTAATTGGACGCTTTCTCTTAATATACAACACAAAGGAACGCAATCGCTATCATGATAGTCGTAAGACCTAGTAAACGGGTAAATGGATTCAAAAGCTCGAGTAGAAGCTTGATTGTACTTGTAAACCTCCAAGGTGTAGTTTCAAACTCAAATAAATGCAAACAAAGTCTTTGGATGCTTTCTTTTAATATACAACAAAAACGAACATAATCTCTATCACGCTAGTCGTAAGAGCTGTTAAAACGCGTAAATGGATTCAGAAACTTGAGTTGCAACTCGTTTGTACTTGTAAACACCCTAGGTGTAGTTTCACACTCAAATGAATGCAAACAAAGTATTTGGATGCTTTCTCTTAATATACAACACAAAAGAACATAAATCTCTTTCACCCTACTCGTAAGAGCTTTTAAAACGCGTAAATGCATTCAAAAGCACGATATAAAGCTTGTTTGTACTTGTAAACATCCTAGGTGTAGTTTCACACTCAAATGAATGCAAACAATGTATTTGGATGCTTTCTCTTAATATACAACACAAAAGAACTTAAATCTCTTTCACCCTACTCTGAAGAGCTTTTAAAACGCGTAAATGCATTCAAAAGCTTGAGTTGAAGCTTGTTTGTACTTTAAAACATTCTTGGTGTAGTTTTATACTCAAAGGAATGCAAACAAAACATTTGGGTGCTTTCTCTTAATATACAACACAAAAGAACTCAATCTCTATCACCCTAGTCGTAAGAGCTGTTAAAACGCGTAAATGCATTCAAAAGCTTGAGTTGAAGCTTGTTTGTACTTCTAAACATCCAAGGTGTAGTTTCACACTCAAATGAATGCAAACAAAGTATTTGGATGTTTTCTATTAATATACAATACAAAATAACTCAAATCTGTTTGACCCTACTCGTATTAGCTTTATAAACGCGTAAATGCATTCAAAATCTTGAGTTGAAACTTGTTTGTACTTTCAAACATCCAAGGTGTAGTTTCACACTCAAATGAATGCAAACAAAGTATTTCGATGTTTTCTATTAATATACAATACAAAATAACTCAAATCTGTTTGACCCTACTCGTATTAGCTTTATAAACGCGTAAATGCATTCAAAATCTTGAGTTGAAACTTGTTTGTACTTTCAAACATCCAAGGTGTAGTTTCACACTCAAATGAATGCAAACAAAGTATTTGGATGTTTTCTATTAATATACAATACAAAATAACTCAAATCTCTTTCACTCTACTCGTATGAGCTTTTAAACCGCGTAAATGCATTCAAAAGCTTAAGTTGTAGCTTGTTTGTACGTGGTGTAGTTTCATACTCAAATGAATGCAATCAAAACATTTGGGTGCTTTCTCTTAATAAACAACACAAAAGAACTCAAATCTCTTTCACCCTACTCGTATGACCTTTTAAAACGCGTAAATGCATTCAAAAGCTTAAGTTGTAGCTTGTTTGTACTTTAAATCATTCTTGGTGTATTTTCATACTCAAATGATTGCAAACAAAACATTTGGATGCTTTCTCTAATATACAATACAAAAGAACTCAATATCTATCACCCTAGTCGTAAGAGCTGTTAAAACACGTAAATGCATTCAAAAGATTGAGTTGAAGCTTGTTTGTACTTGTAAACATCCTTGGTGTAGTTTCACACTCAAATGAATGCAAACAAACTATTTGGATGCTTTCTCTTAATATACAACCAAAAAAAACTCAAATCTCTTTCACCCTACTCGTCAAAGCTTTTAAAACGTGTAAATGCATTCAAAAGTTTTAGTTGAAGTTTGTTTGTACTTGTAAACATCCTAGGTGTAGTTTCACACTCAAATGAATGCAAAGAAAGTATTTGGTTGCTTTCTCTTAATTTTCAACACAAAAGAACTCAAATCTCTTTCACGCTACTCGTATGAGCTTTTAAAAAGCGTAAATGCATTCAAAAGATTGATTGAAGCTTGTTTGTACTTGTACACATCCTAGGTGTAGTTTCACACTCAAATGAATGCAAACAAAGTACTTGGATGCTTTCTCTTAATATACAGCACAAAAGAAAACAATCTCTATCACGCTAGTCGTAAGAGCTGTTAAAACGCGTAAATGCATTCAAAAGCTCGAGTTGAAGCTTGTTTGTACTTGTAAACATACTAGGTGTAGTTTCACACTCAAATGAATGTAAACAAAGTATGTGGATGCTTTCTCTTAATATACAGCAAAAAAGAACACAATCTCTATCACGCTAGTCGTAAGAGCTGTTAAAACGCGTAAATGGATTCAAAAACTTGAGTTGCATCTTGTTTGTACTTGTAAACACCCTAGGTGTAGTTTCACACTCAAATGAATGCAAACCAAGTATTTGGATGCTTTCTCTTAATATACAACACAAAAGAACTTAAATCTCTTTCACCCTACTCGTAAGAGCTTTTAAAACGCGTAAATGCATTCAAAAGCTTGAGTTGAAGCTTGTTTGTACTTTAAAACATTCTTGGTGTAAATTCATACACAAAAGAATGCAAACAACCCAAAGAATGCAAACAAAACATTTGGGTGCTTTCTCTTAATATACAACTCAAATCTGTTTGACCCTACTCGTATGAGCTTTTAAAACGCGTATATGCATTCAAAATCTTGAGTTGAAACTTGTTTGTACTTTCAAACATCCAACGTGTAGTTGCACACTCAAATGAATGCAAACAAAGTATTTGGATATTTTCTATTAATATACAATACAAAATAACTCAAATCTCTTTCACGCTACTCGATGAACTTTTAAAACGCGTAAATGAATTCAAAAGTTTGAGTTGAAGCTTTTTTGTACTTGTATACATCCTAGGTGTAGTTTCACAATCAAATGAATTCAGAGAAGGTATTTGTATGCTTTCTCTTAATATACAATACTATAGAACTCAAATCTCTTTCAACCTACTCGTAAGAGCTTTTAAAACACGTAAATGCATTCAAAGCTTGAGTTGATGCATGTTTGTACTTGTAAATATCTTAGGTGTAGTTTCACACTCAAATGAATGCAAACAAAGTATTTGGATGCTTTCTCTTAATATAAAACACAAAAGAACTCAAATCTCTTTCACGCTACTCAATGAGCTTTTAAAACGCGTAAATGCATTCAAAAGCTTGAGTTGAAGCTTGTTTGTACTTTCAAACATTCTTGGTGTATTATCATACTCAAGTTAATGCAAACAAAACATTTGGGTGCTTTCTCTTCATATACAAGACAAACAAAAGTAATCTCTATCACCGTAGTTGTAAGAGCTGTTAAAACGCGTAAAAGCATTCAAAAGCTTGAGTTGAAACTTTTTTGTACTTGTAAACATGCTTGGTGTTGTTTCACACTCAAATGAATGCAAACAAAGTATTTGTATACTTTCTCTTAATATACAACACAAAAGAACTCAATTTCTATCACCCTAGTCGTAAGAGCTGTTAAAACGCGTAAATGCATTCAAAATCTTGAGTTGAAGCTTGTTTGTACTTGTAAACATCCTAGGTGTAGTTTCACACTCAAATGAATGCAAACCAAGTATTTGGATGCTTTCTCTTAATATACAACACAAAAGAACTCAAATCTCTTTCACCCTACTGATAAAAGCTTTTGAAACGCGTAGATGCATTCAAAAGCTTGAGTTGAAGCTTGTTTGTACTTCTAAACATCCTAGGTGTAGTTTGAAGCGTTTGCGGAAACGGAATTTATAGAAATACGAAAATTAAAGACTTATTTTGGGGTTTTTTCTAGATTTATGAAAAGCAATAAAGATATGTAGGATCACCACTTGATTTCCCTAAAGGCAAAGCCACCAAGATCACAAGATAAAGATTCCCAAGGTTTCACCAACCCGATGGCATAAAGACAATTACAAAATCAAGTAATGTAGCTAAATTGTTTGGGTTCATCCTCAATAATAATCTGTTCCTTTACAATGATGGACGTGAGTCCTTTATATAGGCAAAACAATAAGGCTAGATTAATTGAAACTAACTAGGAAACAATAACCTAATCCTAAACAAACTAGTAAACCTAATACTAACGCATCTAGGAAACCTATTGCTCTTAGGAAACCTATTACATGTAGAAAACTAATAAATCTGAATTTAAATAATGTAAAGTATCCTAAATTAACTGGAAAATAATTAAAAGTAATTAACTAAGAGTCCTACACGACTTGGAGAATAAACTCGCAATTCCTTGGCGCCCAAGACAACCAGTTCAATTCTGCAACGTAAACTTGACGCTCAATTTCGACCCTGTTATGCTCTGAATTTGAAGAATGTCAAAACATAACAATTATTGCTCTCTATCTAAGATTTCCACAGGATTTTGAATCACCTTTTTCCAATATGAAAGGAAGGAGATATCACCAAAATACCGAACTGCTGTAACGATTACCCAAAATAGCGAATGTAACTCTTTAAGCACATTGAACCTAATTTCATACTCTCGACCGGTACTTGTGGCTTCATCATATAAAAGAAGTTGTAAACCCGATCTTCCATGTACACTCCATAGAATCTTACTTGTAATAACTAATATCGTTGATAAACATAAAAGAACATGCTCTATAAATGAACATAATAGAATTAAGATTGGATGTTCTTTTAATTCACATTGAAAAATACCTTCTTTATGATTCAATAGCCTTATATAAGTATCATGATCATTAACAAGATCAATGTTATGATTTATGTGATGTTTACCCAGGTTTGGCCTTGATCCTCCCGCATCATACTCCCTTCTTTGAAAAGAATTGTCCTCAATTCTTGCTGAATGATGTTGACCTCGAACACATCTTCACACACCTCTTGTTCTTGTTGCTCAAGATCCATCTCTGCTTGTATTGGGTCTTCATCAAAGATAGGTTCTTGTAGGTCAAGAACTGTACTGATTTCCTCTTGTATGTAATCAATAGAAACAAGACCTTCTAAAGAATCATCAAGATCATATTTCTCAACATCTTCAGTAAAGATTTGTTCTTTCTTTTCTTTGACTTCGATGGAAGATTGTGAAACCAAATTCTCTTCAGCAGCTTGAATTTAACCTAAAGTAACCTTGAACGGCGTAGCACATTCAACCTCAAAGTTTCCATAACCTCGGGAATTAGAACACTTGTTATTGAAACGTTGCTCACGTTGTTTGCTTTCTTCTCTTAGCTTGAACAACACTTGTTTTGCTTTCTCAAATCTCTTGCTTGCAGCATCATATTCATCCCAATCAATTATGTCAAAGAACACCATGATTAATCTTGAAGAGCTATAGCACGAAAACAATGTTGGATAGTTGAAGTTTAGGAAAACTCCAAAGCTAGCTCTGATACCACTTGATTTCGTATGCGAAAACGGAACTGATAGAAATACGAAAATTAAAGGCTTATTTTGGGTTTTTTCTGGATTTATGAAAAACAATAAAGATATGTAGGATCACCACTTGAATTCTCTAAAGGAAAAGCCACCAAGAACACAAGATAAAGATTCCCAAGGTGTCACCAACCCGAAGGCATAAAGACAATTACAAAATCAAGCAATGTAGCTGAATTGTTTGTGTTCATTCTCAATAATAATCTGTTCCATTTACAATGATGGACGTGAGTCCTTTACATAGGCAAAACAATCAGCCTAGATTAATTGAAAACTAACTAGGAAACAATAACCTAATCCTAAACAAACTACTAAACCTAATACTAACGCAACTAGGAAACCTATTACACTTAGGAAACCTATTACATTTAGGAAACTAATAAATCTGAATTTAAATAATATAAACTATCCTAAATTAACTAGAAAACCAATTAACAGTAAATAACTAAGAGTCCCACGCAACTTGGAGAAACAACTCGCAATTCCTTGGCGCCCAAGACAACTAGTTCAGCTCTACACAGTAACCTTGACGCTCATTTTCGACCAAGCTATGCTCTGAATTTGAAGAATATCAAAAACTAACAATTGTATATTACGGTCTTAGCTATCCACAGGATTTTGAATCACCTCGTTTCAATATCAAACGAAGGAGATATCACAAAAATACCAAACTGTTGTCAGAATTACCCGAAATAGCGAATGTAACTCTTTAAGCACATTGAACCCGATTTTATACTTTCGACCACTAATTGTTGCTTGATCATATAGAAGAAGTTGTAAACCCGATCTTCCATGGATACTCCAAAGAATCTTACTTGTAATAAATAAGGTCGTTGCTAAACATACAAGAACATATTCTATAAACGAACATAATAGAATTAAGATTGATTGTTCCTTTATTTCTCCTCGGAAAGTACCTTCTTTATGAGTCAATAGCCTTATAGAAGATTCATGATCATTAACATGATTTACAATATAGAATATGTGATGTTTACCAAGATTAGGATTGATGCTCCCGCATCATAGTTTCACACTCAAATGAATGCAAACAAAGTATTTGGATTCTTTCTCTTAATAAACAACAAAAAAGAACTCAAATCTCTTTCACCCTACTCGTTGAGCTTTCAAAACGCGTAGATGGATTCCAAAGCGTGAGTTGTAGCTTTTTTGTACTTTAAAACATTCTTGGTGTAGTTTTATACTCAAATGAATGCAAACAAAACATTTGGGTGCTTTCTCTTAATATACAACACAAAAGAACTCAATCTCTATCACCCTAGTCGTAAGAACTGTTAAAACGCGTAAATGCATTCAAAAGCTTGAGTTGAAGCTTGTGTGTACATGTAAACATCATAAGTGTAGTTTCACACGCAAATGAATGCAAACAAAGTATTTGGATGCTTTCTCTTAATATACAACACAAAAGAACTCAAATCTCTTTCACTGTACTCGTATAAGCTTTTAAAACGCGTAAATGCATTCAAAAGCTTGGGTTGTAGCTTGTTTGTACTTTAAAACCTTCTTGGTGTAGTTTCATACTCAAATGAATGCAAACAAAACATTTGGGTGCTTTCGCTTAATATACAACATAAAAGAACTCAATCTCTATCACCCTAGTTGTAGGAGCTGTTAAAACGCATAAATGCATTCAAAAGCTTGAGTTGAAGCTTGTTTGTACTTGTGAACAACCAAGGTGTAGTTTCACACTCAAATGAATGCAAACAAAGTATTTGGATGCTTTCTCTTAATATACAACACCAAAGAACTCAAATCTCATTCACCCTACTCGTAAGAGCTTTTAAAAAGCATAAATGCATTCAAAAGTTTGAGTTGAAGCTTGTTTGTACTTGTAAACATCCTAGGTGTAGTTTCACACTCAAATGAATTCAAACAAAGTATTTGGATGCTTTCTCTTAATATACAACACAAAAGAACTAGAATTTCTTTCACCCTACTCGTAAAAGCTTTTAAAACGCGTAAATGCATTCAAAAGCTTGAGTTGAAGCTTGTTTGTACTTGTAAACATCCTAGGTGTAGTTTCACACTCAAATGAATGCAAACAAAGTATTTGGATGCTTTCCCTTAATAAACAACTCAAAAGAACACAATCTCTATCACGCTAGTCTTAAGAGCTGTTAATACGCGTAAATGCATTCAAAAGCTTGAGTTGAATCTTGTTTGTACTTGTAAACATCGTAGGTGTAGTTTCACACCCAAATGAATGCAAACCAAGTATTTGGATGCTTTCCCTTAATATACAACACAATAGAACTCAATCTCTATTACCCTAGTCGTAAGAGCTGTTAAAACGCGTAAATGCATTCAAAAGCTTGAGTTGAAGCTTGTTTGTACTTGTAAACATCCTAGGTGTAGTTTCACACCCAAATGAATGCAAACAAAGTATTTGAATGCTTTCTCTTAATATACAACACAAAAGAACTCAAATCTCTTTCACCCTACTCGTCAGAGCTTTTAAAACACGTAAATACATTCAAAAGATTGAGTTGAAGCTTGTTTGTACTTAAAAATATCCTTGGTGTAGTTTCACACTCAAATGAATGCAAACAAAGTATTTGGATGCTTTCTCTTTATATACAACACAAAAGAACTCAAATCTCTTTCACCCTACTCGTATGAGTTTTAAAACGCGTAAATGCATCCAAAAGCTTGAGTTTAAGCTTGTTTGTACTTGTAAACATCCTAGGTGTAGTTTCACACTCAAATGAACGCAAACAAAGTATTTGGATGCTTTCCCTTAATATACAAAACAAAAGACTCAATCTCTATCACCCTAGTCGTAAGAGCTGTTAAAACGCGTAAATGCATTAAAAAGCTTGAGTTGAAGCTTGTTTGTACTAGTAAACATCCTTGGTGTAGTTTCACACTCAAATGAATGCAAAAAAGTATTTGGTTCTTTCTCTTAATGTACAACACAAGAGAACTCAAATCTCTTTCACCCTACTCGTCAGAGTATTTAAAACACGTAAATGCATTCAAAAGCTTGAGTTGAAGCTTGTTTGTACTTGTCAACATCCTAGGTGTAGTTTCACACTCAAATGAACGCAAACAAAGTATTTGGATGCTTTCTTTTAATTTACAACACAAAAGAACACAATCTCTACCACCGTAGTCGTGAGAGCTGGTTATACGCGTAAGTGCATTCAAAAGCTTGAGTTCAAGCTTGTTTGTACTTTTAAACATCCTTGGTGTAGTTTCACACTTAAATGAATGCAAACAAAGTATTTGGATGCTTTCTTTTAATATACAACACAAAAGAACTCAAATCTCTTTCACCCTACTCGTAAGAGCTTTTAAAACGCATAATTGCATTCAAAAGCTTGAGTTTAAGCTTTTTTGTACTTCTAAATATCCTGGGTGTAGTTTCACACTGAAATGAATGCAAACAAAGTATTTGGATGCTTTCTCTTTATATACAACACAAAAGACCTCAAATCTCTTTCACCCTACTCGTATGAGCTTTTAAAGCGCGTAAATGCATCCAAAAGCTTGAGTTGAAGCTTGTTTGTACTTTAAAATATTCTTGGTGTAGTTTCATTCTCAAAAGAATGCAAACAAAACATTTGGATGCTTTCTCTTAATATACAACACAAAAGAACTCAATCTCTATCACCCTAGTCGTAAGAGCTGTTAAAACGCGTAAATGCATTCAAAAGCTTGAGTTGAAGCTGGATTGTACTTGTCAACATCCTAGGTGTAGTTTCACACTCAAATGAACGCAAAAAAAGAGTATTTGGATACTTTCTCATAATATTCAACACACAAGAACTCAAATCTCTTTCACACTACTCGTATGAGCTTTTAAAACGCGTAGATGCATTCAAAAGCTTGAGTTGTAGCTTGTTTGTACATTAAAACATTATTGGTGTAGTTTTATACTCAAATGAATGCAAACAAAACATTTGGGTGCTTTCTCTTAATATACAACACAAAGGAACTCAATCTCTATCACCCTAGTCGTAAGAACTGTTAAAACGCGTAAATGCATTCAAAAGCTTGAGTTGAAACTTGTTTGTACTTGTAAACATCCTAGGTGTAGTTTCACACTCAGAATGCAAACAAAGTATTTGGATGCTTTCTCTTAATAAACAACACAAAAGAACTCAAATCTCTTTCACCCTACTCGTAAGAGCTTTTAAAACGCGTAAATGCATTCAAAATCTTCAGTTGAAGCTTTTTTGTACTTGTAAACATCCTAGGTGTAGTTTCACACTCAAAGGAATGCAAACAAAGTATTTGGACACTTACTCTTAATATACAACACAAAAGAACTCAAAACTCTTTCACCCTACTCGTAAGAGCTTTAGTTGAAGCTTGTTTGTACTTGTAAACATCCTAGGTGTAGTTTGATACTCAAATGAATGCAAACAAAGTATTTGGATGCTTTCTCTGAATATACAAAACAAAAGAACTCAAATCTCTTTCACCCTACTCGCACTACAACAAAAGGTCTCTTGTGCCACGCTTTTAGCTACGGGAATGCCAAATTCGTGGCACAAGTAAATTTATTAGCCACGGTAGTACTGTGGCTAGACCCATCTAGAAATTTGCAGGAATTTGCTGCGACGGGAAATTTTTGGATCGTGGCTTGTTACATATATTGGCTTTAGCGGGATTTTTTTAGCCATTTGAATTTTGACATTTTTGTTTCCCTCTTTTTTTTCCAGATTTTATAAGCAAAAACACACTTGATTTTGAGACAAAACTCAGAGTTTTGAGTTTAGTATAAATACTATGTTTTCTAATTGAAAACCCTCACAGTAGAAAACATCCTCCTCTAGTCTCTCCACATACAAATTCTCTCTCCTCTCACTGTCTGCTCTTACAAACAAAATTCACGAATTCGCTCGACATAGAAACTTTCTCTCCTCTCGCATCTCCTCGAGTGAAAAATTCTCTCCTCAGGCGATGTAGATCTCGACAATCGCTTAATTGGATCTCGATAGACGAATGCAAGCTACAAATTCTCTCAACAGATGAATGCAAGCTACAAATTCGGCATCAATTCAAGCTCTTAATCATTTTTAGGGTTTTAGTTGTGACTAAATCCTAATCTAAACTTCTCTTTCCCCTAATTGTTGTTTAATTTCAAGCGAAAACAATATTTAGAAGCGTGATTGTTCATTTGGAATTTGATAGTGAGATTTGTTGCCTAATTTATATTTATCGTTGATATCGCCGATGATTGAGTTCTATCTCACGTGTCCCATCGAATGATTATCATTTCTAACATGTTCTAGTTTTATAATTATATGTTATAGAAGTAAGAAAGTGTAAGAACTAAGAAGTAGTTTTGTTGCATTTCATAATTTGATTTTTGGCATAATCTAACAATACAATTCAATTCAATTCATTATCTAGCTTCTCTGTATTGATGTCCTTTTTTTTTAGTCTGTCAGTTGTTTTTCAATGTTATTTGCCCATAAGTATTAAGTTTATGCTTATTGCAGATCAATACAGATTTATGCATTCACGCATAGGCTATGGTCACTTAGCCAACTACAGGACACGTTCTGCATCCCCGTGTCAAGTATTGAAATTTTTAGTTTTAGATTGCACTGTACTTGATCCTCAATGCTCAATTGACACACCATTATCTATGTCCAATGGTGTTATGTTATCTAATTACATCAGAAAACTTAAGACACATAAGAATTACCATGTAATCTTACAAGTTGGGTTACACTTCTACATGCTTATAATGTTATCAGAGCCTTGTTATAGAATATTGATTGACATGTTGAGTATAGCTAGCTGTTATTGCTGGTTCCATCTAACAAATGTATTTGCTGAAGAGAGCTTTTTATATGTCTGGCTTGTGCTGGTAATAATCCATCTTATTACATTGCATATCACATTTCTTGCTAGCTTCTGTTTACTAAATCTTTTGGCTATGTGTTCTGAAGTTATTGCTCCCAAAACTCCCAACCTTGATGACAATGCCCCTGTTAACCCAGCCAATTTAGATTTCATTTGTATTGATATTACCATGCAGCAAGTTTCTCTTCTGCTCTATTTTCATTTTTGCTTACCTACGATTTGGTTTTGTTGTTGTTTGTTTTCGTCTCTTCTTAACAGGGACTATGTTTGTATTGGCCATGCTCGGCCTCTTCGCTGTCTACTACGCTGGGGAGTATCACTCAATGTACTCATTCGATTACTGAGATTGGAAGAAATTGACATAATTAGTTGTGCTTTCTTAAGAACATCTGTGAATAGGGTGTAGGTCTCCGCTCTATGACTGTTCTGTTGATTATTTGTAATACATCCTATGTTCCATGCAGATGCACATATTTGTGGTCGCATTTGGGGAGCGCATGCAGGACTGACGATAGATGGCATGTGCTGGAATTAAGAACGCTTGACTATTTTTTGATCAACAAACTTTTAAGTCTTTTTGTATATCGATGACCTCTTGTTGAGTTGTCAAGCTTTGAGCTAGTGTATTGAGATACTTGTAATACAAAACATAACTAATTGCCTTGTTTGTAAACAATACTGAGCATTTTGCAATTGTATGCTAGTTTTTGTAGAACTTACAATTTGGATGCTGTTTGACACAAGAAATCTTCCATGGATTATTATTTTAACAAATCATTTTTGTTTTTAGCCTTTGTGTTGTTCATGACAGTATATTTGCTAATTCTATGGATGTTCAATTATTTTAGATACTATTTTGTTGTAGCTGATGTTTTCAGTAGCCACATATGATTCTGAACTGTGGCTAACTATCTAACGCAGCCACAGGCAACTCCATAGGTGAGTGTAAAAACTTGCCACAACTATAGTCGTGACTACATGCTCACACTAGCCACGGTTATCCTCGTCGCTTTGTCTCAGCTAGCCATGATTGCATAGTTGTAGCTAGCTACAAGTGCTTGCCACGGTACTTTTGTGGCAGATATAAACAATTGCCATGGTTATCATCAAAGCTATTAGCTACTAGTCGCCATGCCTCTTTCCATGGGTACTTATTATGGGTAGCCACGAGCTATCCCGTGGCATAGGTAAATTGAATTAGCCACGGTCTTTACTTTTCCCGTGGCTAATACCTTTGCTACGGGGTTTTGTGCCACGGTAGGCTACGACCAAGCGTCCCGTGGCTAGTACTTACGCCACGGGAAGAGGGCATGCTTGCCACGACTATTCCCATGGCGCAAGAATGCTTTTGTTGTAGTGTCATATGAGCTTTTAAAACGCGTAAATACATTCAAAAGCTTGAGTTGTAGCTTCTTTGTACTTTAAAATATTCTTGGTGTAGTTTCATACACAAATGAATGCAAAACAAAACATTTGGGTGCTTTCTCTTAATATACAACACAAAAGAATTCAATCTCTATCACCCTAGTCGTAAGAGCTGTTAAAACGCATAAATGCATTCAAAAGCTTGAGTTGAAGCTTGTTTGTACTTCAAAATATCCTAGGTGTAGTTTCACACTCAAATGAATGCAAACAAAGTATATGGATGCTTTCCCTTAATAAACATCACAAAAGAACACAATTTCTATCACGCTAGTCGTAAGAGCTGTTTAAACGCGTAAATGCATTCAAAAGCTTGAGTTGAAGCTTGTTTATACTTGTACTCATCCGAGGTGTAGTTTCACACTCAAATGAATGCAAACAAAGTATTTGGATGCTTTCTCTTAATAAACAACACAAAAGAACTCAAATCTCTTTCACCCTACTCGTAAGAGCTTTTAAAACGCGTAAATGCATTCAAAATCTTCAGTTGAAGCTTTTTTATACTTGTAAACATCCTAGGTGTAGTTTCACACTCAAATGAATTCAAACAAAGTATTTGGACACTTACTCTTAATATACAACACAAAAGAACTCAAAACTCTTTCACCCTACTCGTAAGAGCTTTAAAATGCGTAAATGCATTCAAAAGCATTAGTTGAAGCTTGTTTGTTCTTGTAAACATCCTAGGTGTAGTTTGATACTCAAATGAATGCAAATAAAGTATTTGGATGCTTTCTCGTAATATACAACACAAAAGAACTCAAATCTCATTCACCCTACTCGTAAGAGCTTTTAGAACGCATAAATGCATTCAAAAGTTCGAGTTGAAGCTTGTTTGTACTTGTAAACATCCTAGGTGTAGGTTAACACTCAAATGAATGCAAACAAGGTATTTGGATGCTTTCTCTTAATATACAAAAAAAAACAACTCAAATCTCTTTCACCCTACTCGTAAGAGCTTTTAAAACGCGTAAATGCATTCAAAAGCTTGAGTTGAAGCTTGTTTGTACTTGTAAACATCCTAGGCGTAGTTTCACACTCATATGAATGCAAACAAAATATTTGGATGCTTTCCCTTAATAAACATCACAAAAGAACACAATTTCTATCACGCTAGTCGTAAGAGCTGTTAAAACGCGTAAATGCATTCAAAAGCTTGAGTTGAAGCTTGTTTATACTTGTACTCATCCTAGGTGTAGTTTTACACTCAAATGAATGCAAACAAAGTATTTGGATGCTTTCTCTTAATATACAACACAAATGAACTCAAATCTCTTTCACCCTACTCGTAAGAGCTTTTAAAACACGTAAATGCATTCAAAAGCTTGAGTTGAAGCTTGTTTGTACTTGTCAACAACCTAGGTGTAGTTTCATACTCAAATAAATGCATACAAAGTATCTGGATGCTTTCTCTTAATATAAAACACAAAAGAACTCAAATCTCTTTCACACTACTCGTAAGAGCTTTTAAAACGCGTAAATGCATTCAAAAGCTTGAGTTGACCCTTGTTTGTACTTTATTACTTTCTTTGTGTAGTTTCATACTCAAACGAGTGCAAACAAAGTATTTGGATGCTTTCTCTTAATATACAACACAAAAGAACTCAAATCTCTTTCACCATACTCGTACGAGCTTTTAAAATGCGTAAAAGCATTCAAAAGCTTGAGTTGAAGCTTATTTGTACTTTAAAACATTCTTGGTGTAGTTTCATACACAAATGATTGCAATAAAAAAACATTTGGGTGCTTTCTCTTAATATACAACACAAAAGAACTCAAATCTCTTTCACCCTACTCGTAAGAGCTTTTAAAATGCGTAAATACATTCAAAAGCTTGAGTAGAAGCTTGTTTGTACTTGTAAACATCCTAGGTGTAGTTTCACACTCAAATGAATGCAAACAAAGCATTTGGATGCTTTCTCTTAATATACAACACAAAAGAACTCAAATCTCTATCACCCTACTCGTAAGAGCTTTTAAAACGTGTAAATGCATTCAAAAGCTTGAGTTGAAGCTTGTTTGTACTTGTAAACATCCTAGGTGTAGTTTCACGGTCAAATGATTGCAAACAAAGTATTTTCATGCTTTCTCTTAAAATACAACACAAAAGAGCTCAAATCTCTTTCACCCTACTCGTATCAGCTTTTAAAACGCGTTAATACATTCAAAAGCTTGAGTTGAAGCTTGTTTGTACTTGTAAATATCCTAGGTGTAGTTTTACACTCAAATGAATGAAAACAAAGGATTTGGATGCTTTCTCTTAATATACAACACAAAAGAACTCAAATCTCTTTCACCCTACTCGTATGAGCTTTTAAAACGCGTAAATACATTCAAAATCTTGAGTTGCAGCTTGTTTGTACTTTAAACTATTCTTGGTGTAGTTTCATACACAAATGAATGCAAATAAAGCATTTGGGTTCTTTCTCTTAATATACAACAGAAAAGAACTCAATCTCTATCACCCTAGTCGTAAGAGCTGTTAAAACGCGTAAATGCATTCAAAAGCTTGAGTTACAGCTTGTTTGTACTTGTAAACATCCTAGGTGTAGTTTCACACTCAAATGAATGCAAACAAAGTATTTGGATGCTTTCCCATAATATACAACACAAAAGAACTCAAATCTCTTTCACCCTACTCGTCAGAGCTTTTAAAACACGTAAATGCATTCAAAAGCTTGAGTGTAAGCTTGTTTATACTTGTCAACATCCTAGGTGTAGTTTCATACTCAAATAAATGCAAACCAAGTATTTGGAGGCTTTCTCTTAACATACAACACAAAAGAACTCAAATCTATTTCACCCTACTCGTAAGAGCTTTTAAAACGCGTAAGTACATTCAAAAGCTTGAGTTGAAGCTTGTTTGTACTTGTAAACATCCTAGGTGTAGTTTCACACTCAAATGAATGCATACAAAGTATCTGGATGCTTTCTCTTAATATAAAACACAAAAGAACTCAAATCTCTTTCACACTACTCGTAAGAGCTTTTAAAACGCGTAAATGCATTCAAAAGCTTGAGTTGACCCTTGTTTGTACTTTAATACTTTCTTTGTGTAGTTTCATACTCAAACGAGTGCAAACAAAGTATTTGGATGCTTTCTCTTAATATACAACACAAAAGAACTCAAATCTCTTTCACCATACTCGTACGAGCTTTTAAAATGCGTAAAAGCATTCAAAAGCTTGAGTTGAAGCTTATTTGTACTTTACCACTATCTTGGTGTAGTTTCATACTCAAACGAGTGCAAACAAAGTATTTGGATGCTTTCTCTTAATATACAACACAAAAGAACTCAAATCTCTTTCACCCTAATCGTATGAGCTTGTAAAACGCGTAAATACATTCAAAATATTGAGTTGCAGCTTGTTTGTACTTTAAAATATTCTTGGTGTAGTTTCATACACAAATGAATGCAAACAAAGCATTTGGGTGCTTTCTCTTAATATACAACACAAAAGAACTCAAATCTCTTTCACCATACTCGTACGAGCTTTTAAAACGCGTATATGCATTCAAAAGCTTGAGTTGAAGCTTGTTTGTACTTTAAAACATTCGTGGTGTAGTTTCATACTCAAAACAATGCAAACAAAACATTTGGGGGCTTTCTCTTAATATACAACACAAAAGAACTCAATCCCTATCACCATAGTCGTAAGAGGTGTTAAAACGCGTAAAAGCATTCAAAAGCTTGAGTTGAAGCTTATTTGTTCTTTAAAACATTCTTGGTGTAGTTTCATACACAAATGAATGCAAATAAAGCATTTGGGTGCTTTCTCTTAATATACAACAGAAAAGAACTCAATCTCTATCAACCTAGTCGTAAGAGCTGTTAAAACGCGTAAATGCATTCAAAAGGTTGAGTTACAGCTTGTTAGTACTTGTAAACATCCTAAGTGTAGTTTCACACTCAAATGAATGCAAACAAAGTATTTGGCTGCTTTCCCATAATATACAACACAAAAGAACTCAAATCTCTTTCACCCTCCTCGTCAGGGCTTTTAAAACACGTAAATGCATTCAAAAGCTTGAGTTGAAGCTTGTTTGTACTTGTAAACATCCTAGGTGTAGTTTCACACTCAAATGAATGCAAACAAAGTATCTGGATGCTTTCTCTTAATATACAACACAAAAGAACTCAAATCTCTTTCACCCTACTCGCATCAGCTTTTAAAACGCGTTAATACATTCAAAAGCTTGAGTTGTAGCTTGTTTGTACTTTAAAACATCCTTGGTGTAGTTTCACACTCAAAAGAGTGCAAACAAAGTATTTGGATGCTTTCTTTTAATATACAACACAAAAGAACTCAAATCTCTTTCACGCTACTCGTAAGAGCTTTTAAAACGCGTAAATGCATTCAAAAGCATGAGTTGAAGCTTGTTTGTACTTGTAAACATCCCAGGTGTAGTTTGATACTCAAATGAATGCAAACAAAGTATTTGGATGGTTTCTCTTAATATACAACACAAAAGAACTCAAATCTCTTTCACCCTACTCGTACGAGCTTTTAAAACGCGTAAATGCATTGAAAAGCCTTATTTGAAGCTTTTTTGTACTTTAAAACATTGGTGGTGTAGTTTCATACTCCAAAGAATGCAAACAAAACATTTGGGGGCTTTCTCTTAATATACAACACAAAAGAACTCAATCTCTATCACCCTAGTTGTAAGAGCTTTTAAAACGCGTAAAAGCATTCAAAATCTTGAGTTGAAGCTTGTTTGTACTTGTAAACATCCCAGGTGTAGTTTCATACTCAAATAAATGCAAACCAAGTATTTTGAGGCTTTCTCTTAACATACAACACAAAAGAACTCAAATCTCTTTCACCCTACTCGTAAGAGCTTTTAAAACACGTAAATGCATTCAAAAGCTTGAGTTGTAGCTTGTTTTTACTTGTAAACATCCTAGGTGTAGTTTCACACTCAATTGAATGCATACAAAATATTTGTATGCTTTCTCTTAATATACAACACAAAAGAACTCAAATCTCTTTCACACTACTTGTAAGAGCTTTTAAAACGCGTAAATGCGTTCAAAAGCTTGAGTTGACCCTTGTTTGTACTTTAAAACATTCTTGGTGTAGTTTCATACTCAAACGAGCGCAAACAAAGTATTTGGATGCTTTCTATTAATATACAACACGAAAGAACTCAAATCTCTTTGACCCTACTCGTATGAGCTTTTAAAACGCGTAAATACATTCAAAATCTTGAGTTGCAGCTTGTTTGTACTTTAATACATTCTTGGTGTAGTTTCATACACAAATGAATGCAAATAAAGCATTTGGGTGCTTTCTCTTAATATACAACAGAAACGAACTCAATCTCTATCACCCTAGTCGTAAGAGCTGTTAAAATGCGTAAATGCATTCAAAAGCTTGAGTTACAGCTTGTTAGTACTTGTTACAGCTTGTTAGTACTTGTAAACATCCTAGGTGTAGTTTCACACTCAAATGAATGCAAACAAAGTATTTGGATGCTTTCCCATAATAGACAACACAAAAGAACTCAAATATGTTTCACTCTACTCGTCAGGGCTTTTAAAACACATAAATGCATTGAAAAGCTTGAGTTGAAGCTTGTTTGTACTTGTAAACATCTTTGGTGTAGTTTCACACTCAAATGAATGCAAACAAAATATTTGGATGCTTTCTCTTAATATACAACACAAAAGACCTCAAATCTCTTTCACCCTACTCGTAAGAGCTTTTAAAACGCGTTAATACATTCAAAAGCTTGAGTTGAAGCTTGTTTGTACTTGTAAACATCCTAGGTGTAGTTTCACACTCAAATGAATGCAAACAAAGGATTTGGATACTTTCTCTTAATATACAACACAAAAGAACTCAAATCTCTTTCACCCTACTCGTATGAGCTTTTAAAACGCGTAAATACGTTCAAAATCTTGAGTTGCAGCTTATTTGTACTTGTCAACATCCTAGGTGTAGTTTCATACTCAAATAAATGCAAACCAAGTATTTGGAGGCTTTCTCTTAACATACAACACAAAAGAACTCAAATCTCTTTCACCCTACTCGTAAGAGCTTTTAAAACGCGTAAGTACATTCAAAAGCTTGAGTTGAAGTTTGTTTGTACTAGTAAACATCCTAGGTGTAGTTTCACACTCAAATGAATGCATACAAAGTATCTGGATGCTTTCTCTTAATATAAAACACAAAAGAACTCAAATCTCTTTCACACTACTCGTAAGAGCTTTTAAAACGCGTAAATGCATTCAAAAGCTTGAGTTGAACCTTGTTTGTACTTTAAAACTTTCCTGGTATAGTTTCATACTCAAACGAGTGCAAACAAAGTATTTGGATGCTTTCTCTTAATATACAACACAAAATAACTCAAATCTCTTTCACCCTACTCGTACGAGCTTTTAAAATGCGTAAAAGCATTCAAATGCTTGAGTTGAAGCTTGTTTGTACTTTAAAACTTTCTTGGTGTAGTTTCATACTAAAACGAGAGCAAACCAAGTATTTGGATGCTTTCTCTTAATATACAACACAAAAGAACTCAAATCTCTTTCACCCTACTCGTATCAGCTTTTAAAACGCCTTAATACACTCAAAAGCTTGAGTTGTAGCTTGTTTGTACTTTAAAACATCCTTGGTGTAGTTTCACACTCAAAAGAGTGCAAACAAAGTATTTCGATGCTTTCTCTTAATATACAACACAAAAGAACTCAAATCTCTTTCACCGTACTCGTAAGAGCTTTTAAAACGCGTAAATGCATTCAAAAGCTTGAGTTGAAGCTTGTTTGTACTTGTAAACATCCTAGGTGTAGTTTGATACTCAAATGAATGCAAGCAAAGTATTTGGATGCTTTCTCTTAATATACAACACAAAAGAACTCAAATCTCTTTCACCCTACTCTCACGAGCTTTTAAAACACGTAAACGCATTCAAAAGCTTGAGTTGAAGCTTGTTTGTACTTTAAACATTCATGGTGTATTTTTATACTAAAAAGAATACATACAAAACGTTTGGGTGCTTTCTCTTAATATACAACACAAAAGAACTCAATTTCTATCACCCTAGTCGTAAGAGCTATTAAAACACGTAAATTCATTTAAAACCTTGAGTTTAAACTTGTTTGTACTTGTAAACATCCTTGGTGTAGTTTCACACTCAAATGAATGCAAACAAAGTGTTTAGATGCTTTCTCTTAACATAGAACACAAAAGAACTCAAATCTCTTTCACCCTACTCGTAAGAGCTTTTAAAATGCGTAAATGCATTCAGAAGCTTGAGTTGTAGCTTGTCTGTAGTTTAAAATATTCTTGGTGTAGTTTTATACTAAACTGAATACAAACAAAACATTTGGGTGCTTTCTCTTAATATACAACACAAAAGAACTCAATCTCTATCACCCAAGTCGTAAGAGCTGTTAAACGCGTAAATGCATTAAAAAGCTTGACTTGAAGCTTGTTTGTACTTGTAAACATCCTTGGTGTCGTTTCACACTCAAATGAATGCAAACAAAGTATTTGGATACTTACTCTTCATATACAACACAAAAGAACTAAATTTCTATCACCCTAGTCGTAAGAGCTGTTAAAACGTGTAAATGCATTCAAAAGCTTTAGTTGAAGCTTGTTTGTACTTGTAAACATCCCAGTTGTAGTTCTCACTCAAATGAAAGCAAACAAAGTATTTGGATGATTTCTCTTAATATACAACACAAAAGAACTCAAATCTCTTTCACCCTACTCGTAAGAGCTTTTAAAACACGTAAATGCATTCAAAAGCTTGAGTTGAAGCTTGTTTTTACTTGTAAACATCCTAGGTGTAGTTTCACACTCACTTGAATGCATACAAAGTATTTGTATGCTTTCTCTTAATAGACAACACAAAAGAACTCAAATCTCTTTCACACTACTTGTAAGAGCTTTTAAAACGGGTAAATGCATTCAAAAGCTTGAGTTGAACCTTGTTTGTAGTTTAAAACATTCTTGTTGTAGTTTCATACTCAAAAGTAATTGGATGCTTTCTCTTAATATACAACACAAAAGAACTCAAATCTCTTTCACCCTACTCGTATGAGCTTTTAAAACGCGTAAATACATTCAAAATCTTGAGTTGCAGCTTGTTTGTACTTTAAAACATTCTTGGTGTAGTTTCATACACAAATGAATGCAAATAAAGCATTTGGGTGCTTTCTCTTAATATACAACAGAAAAGAACTCAATCTCTATCACCCTAGTCGTAAGAGCTGCTAACACGCGTAAATGCATTCAAAAGCTTGAGTTACAGCTTGTTAGTACTTGTAAACATCCTAGGTGTAGTTTCACACTCAAATGAATGCAAACAAAGTATTTGGATGCTTTCCCATAATATACAACACAAAAGAACTCAAATCTCTTTCACCCTACTCGTCAGGGCATTTAAAACACGTAAATGCATTCAAAAGCTTGAGTTGAAGCTTGTTTGTACTTGTAAACATCCTAGGTGTAGTTTCACACTCAAATGAATGCAAACAAAGTATTTGGATGCTTTCTCTTAATATACAACACAAAAGAACTCAAATCTCTTTCGCCCTACTCGTAAGAGCTTTTAAAACGTGTTAATACATTCAAAAGTTTGAGTTGAAGCTTGTTTGTACTTGTAAACATCCTAGGTGTATTTTCACACTCAAATAAATGCAAAAAAAAGATTTGGGTGCTTTCTCTTAATATACAACACAAAAGAACTCAAATATCTTTCACCCTACTCGTATGAGCTTTTAAAACGCGTAAATACATTCAAAATCTTGAGTTGCAGCTTGTTTGTACTTTAAAACATTCTGGGTGTAGTTTCATACACAAATGAATGCAAATAAAGCATTTGGGTGCTTTCTTTTAATAAACAACAGAAAAGAACTCAATCTCTATCACCCTAGTCGTAAGAGCTGTTGAAACGCGTAAATGCATTCAAAAGCTTGAGTTACAGCTTGTTTGTACTTGTAAACATCCTAGGTGTAGTTTCACCCTCAAATGAATGCAAACAAAGTATTTGGATGCTTTCCCATAATATACAACACAAAAGAACTCAAATTTCTTTCACCCTACTCGTCAGGGCTTTTAAAACACGTAAAGGCATTCAAAAGCTTGAGTTGAAGCTTGTTTGTACTTGTCAACATCCTAGGTGTAGTCTCACACTAAAATGAACGCAAACAAAGTATTTGGATGCTTTCTCTTAATTTACAACACAAAAGAACTCAATCTCTCTCACCCTAGTCGTAAGAGCTGTTAAAACGCGTAAATGCATTCAAAAGCTTGAGTTGGACCTTTTTTGTACTTGTAAACATTCTTGGTATAGTTTCATACTCAAATGAATGCAAACCAAGTATTTGGAGGCTTTCTCTTAAGATACAACACACAAGAATTCAAATCTCTTTCACCCTACTCGTAAGAGCTTTTAAAACGCGTAAGTATATTCAAAAGCTTGAGTTGAAGCTTTTTTGTACTTGTAATCCTAGGTGTAGATTCACACTCAAATGAATGCATACAAAGTATCTGTATGCTTTCTCTTAATGTAAAACACAAAAGAACTCAAATCTCTTTCACACTACTCGTAAGAGCTTTTAAAACGCGTAAATGCATTCAAAAGCTTGAGTTGAACCTTCTTTGTACTTTAAAACTTTCTTGGTGTAGTTTCATACTCAAACGAGTGCAAACAAAGTATTTGGATGCTTTCTCTTAATATACAATACAAAATAACTCAAATCTCTTTCACCCTACTCGTACGAGCTTTTAAAATGCGTAAAAGCATTCAAAAGCTTGAGTTGAACCTTGTTTGTACTTTAAAACTTTCTTGGTGTAGTTTCATACTCAAACGAGTGCAACCAAAGTATTTGGATGCTTTCTCTTAATATACAACACAAAAGAACTCAAATCTCTTTCACCCTACTCGTATTAGCTTTTAAAAACCGTTAATACATTCAAAAGCTTCAGTTGTAGCTTGTTTGTACTTTAAAACATCCTTGGTGTAGTTTCACACTCAAAAGAGTGCAAACAAAGTATTTAGATGCTTTCTCATAATATACAATACAAAAGAACTCAAATCTCTTTCACCGTACTCGTAAGAGCTTTTAAAACGCGTAAATGCATTCAAAAGCTTGAGTTGAAGCTTGTTTGTACTTGTAAACATCCTAGGTGTAGTTTGATACTCAAATGAATGCAAACAAAGTATTTGGATGCTTTCTCTTAATATACAACACAAAAGAACTCAAATCTCTTTCAACGTACTCGCACGAGCTTTTAAAACGCGTAAATGCATTCAAAAGCTTGATATGAAGCTTGTTTGTATTTTAAAACATTGGTGGTGTAGTTTCAAACTCCAAAGAATGCAAACAAAACATTTGGGGGCTTTCTCTTAATATACAACACAAAAGAACTCAATCTCTATCACCCTAGTCGTAAGAGCTGTTAAAACACGTAAAAGCATTCAAAAGCTTGAGTTGAAGCTTGTTTGTACTTGTAAACATCCCAGGTGTAGTTTCTCACTCAAATGAATGCAAACAAACTATTTGGATGATTTCTCTTAATATACAACACAAAAGAACTCACATCTCTTTCACCCTACTCATAAGAGCTTTTAAAACACGTAAATGCATTCAAAAGCTTGAGTTGAATCTTGTTTGTACTTGTAAACATCCTAGGTGTAGCTTCACACTCAATTGAATGCATACAAAGTATTTGTATGCTTTCTCTTAATATACAACACAAAAGAACTCAAATCTCTTTCACACTACTCGTAAGAGCTTTTAAAACGCGTAAATGCATTCAAAAGCTTGAGCTGAACCTTGTTTGCACTTGGATGCTTTCATACTCAAACGAGTGCAAACAAAGTATTTGGATGCTTTCTCTTAATATACAACACAAAAGAACTCAAATATCTTTCACCCTACTCGTACGAGCTTTTAAAACGTGTAAATGCATTCAAAAGCTTGAGTTGAAGCTTGTTTATACTTGTAAACATCCTAGGTGTAGTTTCACACTCAAATGAATGCAAAAAAGGTATTTGGATGCATTCTCTTAATATACAACACAAAAGAACACAATCTTTATCACCCTAGTCGTAAGAGTTGTTAAAACGCGTAAATGCATTCAAAAGCTTGAGTTGAAGCTTGTTTTTACTTTAAAACATTCATGGTGTAGTTTTATACTAAAAAGAATGCAAACAAAACGTTTGGGTGCTTTCTCTTAATATACAACACAAAAGAACTCAATTTCTATCACCCTAGTGGTAAGAGCTGTTAAAACACGTAAATTCATTTAAAAGCTTGAGTTTAAACTTGTTTGTACTTGTAAACATCCTTGGTGTACTTTCACACTCAAATGAATACAAACAAATTATTTGGATGTTTTCTCTTAATATACAACACAAAAGAACTCAAATCACTTTCACCCTACTCGTAAGAGCTTTTAAAATGCGTAAATGCATTCAGAAGCTTGAGTTGCAGCTTGTCTGTAGTTTAAAATATTCTTGGTGTAGTTTTATACTAAACTGAATACAAACAAAATATTTGGGTGCTTGCTCTTAATATACAACACAAAAGAACTCAATCTCTATCACCCTAGTCGTAAGAGCTGTTAAAATGCGTAAATGCATTCAAAAGCTTGAGTTTAAACTTGTTTGTACTTGTAAACATCCTTGGTGTCGTTTCACACTCAAATGAATGCAAACAAAGTATTTGGATACTTTCTCTTAATATACAACACAAAAGAACTCAATTTCTATCACCCTAGTCGTAGGAGCTGTTAAGACGCGTAATTGCATTCAAAAGCTTGAGTTGAAGCTTGTTTGTAAATGTAAACGTCCTTGGTGTAGTTTCACTCTCAAATGAATGCAATCAAAGTATTTCGATACTTTCTCTTAATATACAACACCAAAGAACTCAATTTCTATCACACTAGTCGTAAGAGCTGTTAAAACGCGTAAATGCATTCAAAAGCTTGAGTTGAAGCTTGTTTGTACTTGTAAACTTCCTTGGTGTAGTTTTACACTCAAATGAATGCAAACAAAGTATTTGGATGCATTCTCTTAATAAACAACACAAAAGAACTCAATTTCTATCACCCTAGTCGTAGGAGCTGTTAAGACGCGTAAATGCATTCAAAAGCTTGAGTTGAAGTTTGTTTGTACTTGTAAACATCCTAGGTGTAGTTTCACACTCAAATGAATGCATACAAAGTATCTGGATGCTTTCTCTTAATATAAAACACAAAAGAACTCAAATCTCTTTCACACTACTCGTAAGAGCTTTTAAAACGCGTAAATGCATTCAAAAGCTTGAGTTGAACCTTGTTTGTACTTTAAAACTTTCCTGGTATAGTTTCATACTCAAACGAGTGCAAACAAAGTATTTGGATGCTTTCTCTTAATATACAACACAAAATAACTCAAATCTCTTTCACCCTACTCGTACGAGCTTTTAAAATGCGTAAAAGCATTCAAATGCTTGAGTTGAAGCTTGTTTGTACTTTAAAACTTTCTTGGTGTAGTTTCATACTAAAACGAGAGCAAACAAAGTATTTGGATGCTTTCTCTTAATATACAACACAAAAGAACTCAAATCTCTTTCACCCTACTCGTATCAGCTTTTAAAACGCCTTAATACACTCAAAAGCTTGAGTTGTAGCTTGTTTGTACTTTAAAACATCCTTGGTGTAGTTTCACACTCAAAAGAGTGCAAACAAAGTATTTCGATGCTTTCTCTTAATATACAACACAAAAGAACTCAAATCTCTTTCACCGTACTCGTAAGAGCTTTTAAAACGCGTAAATGCATTCAAAAGCTTGAGTTGAAGCTTGTTTGTACTTGTAAACATCCTAGGTGTAGTTTGATACTCAAATGAATGCAAGCAAAGTATTTGGATGCTTTCTCTTAATATACAACACAAAAGAACTCAAATCTCTTTCACCCTACTCTCACGAGCTTTTAAAACACGTAAACGCATTCAAAAGCTTGAGTTGAAGCTTGTTTGTACTTTAAACATTCATGGTGTATTTTTATACTAAAAAGAATACATACAAAACGTTTGGGTGCTTTCTCTTAATATACAACACAAAAGAACTCAATTTCTATCACCCTAGTCGTAAGAGCTATTAAAACACGTAAATTCATTTAAAACCTTGAGTTTAAACTTGTTTGTACTTGTAAACATCCTTGGTGTAGTTTCACACTCAAATGAATGCAAACAAAGTGTTTAGATGCTTTCTCTTAACATAGAACACAAAAGAACTCAAATCTCTTTCACCCTACTCGTAAGAGCTTTTAAAATGCGTAAATGCATTCAGAAGCTTGAGTTGTAGCTTGTCTGTAGTTTAAAATATTCTTGGTGTAGTTTTATACTAAACTGAATACAAACAAAACATTTGGGTGCTTTCTCTTAATATACAACACAAAAGAACTCAATCTCTATCACCCAAGTCGTAAGAGCTGTTAAACGCGTAAATGCATTAAAAAGCTTGACTTGAAGCTTGTTTGTACTTGTAAACATCCTTGGTGTCGTTTCACACTCAAATGAATGCAAACAAAGTATTTGGATACTTACTCTTCATATACAACACAAAAGAACTAAATTTCTATCACCCTAGTCGTAAGAGCTGTTAAAACGTGTAAATGCATTCAAAAGCTTTAGTTGAAGCTTGTTTGTACTTGTAAACATCCCAGTTGTAGTTCTCACTCAAATGAAAGCAAACAAAGTATTTGGATGATTTCTCTTAATATACAACACAAAAGAACTCAAATCTCTTTCACCCTACTCGTAAGAGCTTTTAAAACACGTAAATGCATTCAAAAGCTTGAGTTGAAGCTTGTTTTTACTTGTAAACATCCTAGGTGTAGTTTCACACTCACTTGAATGCATACAAAGTATTTGTATGCTTTCTCTTAATAGACAACACAAAAGAACTCAAATCTCTTTCACACTACTTGTAAGAGCTTTTAAAACGGGTAAATGCATTCAAAAGCTTGAGTTGAACCTTGTTTGTAGTTTAAAACATTCTTGTTGTAGTTTCATACTCAAAAGTAATTGGATGCTTTCTCTTAATATACAACACAAAAGAACTCAAATCTCTTTCACCCTACTCGTATGAGCTTTTAAAACGCGTAAATACATTCAAAATCTTGAGTTGCAGCTTGTTTGTACTTTAAAACATTCTTGGTGTAGTTTCATACACAAATGAATGCAAATAAAGCATTTGGGTGCTTTCTCTTAATATACAACAGAAAAGAACTCAATCTCTATCACCCTAGTCGTAAGAGCTGCTAACACGCGTAAATGCATTCAAAAGCTTGAGTTACAGCTTGTTAGTACTTGTAAACATCCTAGGTGTAGTTTCACACTCAAATGAATGCAAACAAAGTATTTGGATGCTTTCCCATAATATACAACACAAAAGAACTCAAATCTCTTTCACCCTACTCGTCAGGGCATTTAAAACACGTAAATGCATTCAAAAGCTTGAGTTGAAGCTTGTTTGTACTTGTAAACATCCTAGGTGTAGTTTCACACTCAAATGAATGCAAACAAAGTATTTGGATGCTTTCTCTTAATATACAACACAAAAGAACTCAAATCTCTTTCGCCCTACTCGTAAGAGCTTTTAAAACGTGTTAATACATTCAAAAGTTTGAGTTGAAGCTTGTTAGTACTTGTAAACATCCTAGGTGTATTTTCACACTCAAATGAATGCAAAAAAAAGATTTGGGTGCTTTCTCTTAATATACAACACAAAAGAACTCAAATATCTTTCACCCTACTCGTATGAGCTTTTAAAACGCGTAAATACATTCAAAATCTTGAGTTGCAGCTTGTTTGTACTTTAAAACATTCTGGGTGTAGTTTCATACACAAATGAATGCAAATAAAGCATTTGGGTGCTTTCTTTTAATAAACAACAGAAAAGAACTCAATCTCTATCACCCTAGTCGTAAGAGCTGTTGAAACGCGTAAATGCATTCAAAAGCTTGAGTTACAGCTTGTTTGTACTTGTAAACATCCTAGGTGTAGTTTTCACCCTCAAATGAATGCAAACAAAGTATTTGGATGCTTTCCCATAATATACAACACAAAAGAACTCAAATTTCTTTCACCCTACTCGTCAGGGCTTTTAAAACACGTAAAGGCATTCAAAAGCTTGAGTTGAAGCTTGTTTGTACTTGTCAACATCCTAGGTGTAGTTTCACACTAAAATGAACGCAAACAAAGTATTTGGATGCTTTCTCTTAATTTACAACACAAAAGAACTCAATCTCTCTCACCCTAGTCGTAAGAGCTGTTAAAACGCGTAAATGCATTCAAAAGCTTGAGTTGGACCTTTTTTGTACTTGTAAACATTCTTGGTATAGTTTCATACTCAAATGAATGCAAACCAAGTATTTGGAGGCTTTCTCTTAAGATACAACACACAAGAATTCAAATCTCTTTCACCCTACTCGTAAGAGCTTTTAAAACGCGTAAGTATATTCAAAAGCTTGAGTTGAAGCTTGTTTGTACTTGTAATCCTAGGTGTAGATTCACACTCAAATGAATGCATACAAAGTATCTGTATGCTTTCTCTTAATGTAAAACACAAAAGAACTCAAATCTCTTTCACACTACTCGTAAGAGCTTTTAAAACGCGTAAATGCATTCAAAAGCTTGAGTTGAACCTTGTTTGTACTTTAAAACTTTCTTGGTGTAGTTTCATACTCAAACGAGTGCAAACAAAGTATTTGGATGCTTTCTCTTAATATACAATACAAAATAACTCAAATCTCTTTCACCCTACTCGTACGAGCTTTTAAAATGCGTAAAAGCATTCAAAAGCTTGAGTTGAAGCTTGTTTGTACTTTAAAACTTTCTTGGTGTAGTTTCATACTCAAACGAGTGCAACCAAAGTATTTGGATGCTTTCTCTTAATATACAACACAAAAGAACTCAAATCTCTTTCACCCTACTCGTATTAGCTTTTAAAAACCGTTAATACATTCAAAAGCTTCAGTTGTAGCTTGTTTGTACTTTAAAACATCCTTGGTGTAGTTTCACACTCAAAAGAGTGCAAACAAAGTATTTAGATGCTTTCTCATAATATACAATACAAAAGAACTCAAATCTCTTTCACCGTACTCGTAAGAGCTTTTAAAACGCGTAAATGCATTCAAAAGCTTGAGTTGAAGCTTGTTTGTACTTGTAAACATCCTAGGTGTAGTTTGATACTCAAATGAATGCAAACAAAGTATTTGGATGCTTTCTCTTAATATACAACACAAAAGAACTCAAATCTCTTTCAACGTACTCGCACGAGCTTTTAAAACGCGTAAATGCATTCAAAAGCTTGATATGAAGCTTGTTTGTATTTTAAAACATTGGTGGTGTAGTTTCAAACTCCAAAGAATGCAAACAAAACATTTGGGGGCTTTCTCTTAATATACAACACAAAAGAACTCAATCTCTATCACCCTAGTCGTAAGAGCTGTTAAAACACGTAAAAGCATTCAAAAGCTTGAGTTGAAGCTTGTTTGTACTTGTAAACATCCCAGGTGTAGTTTCTCACTCAAATGAATGCAAACAAACTATTTGGATGATTTCTCTTAATATACAACACAAAAGAACTCACATCTCTTTCACCCTACTCATAAGAGCTTTTAAAACACGTAAATGCATTCAAAAGCTTGAGTTGAATCTTGTTTGTACTTGTAAACATCCTAGGTGTAGCTTCACACTCAATTGAATGCATACAAAGTATTTGTATGCTTTCTCTTAATATACAACACAAAAGAACTCAAATCTCTTTCACACTACTCGTAAGAGCTTTTAAAACGCGTAAATGCATTCAAAAGCTTGAGCTGAACCTTGTTTGCACTTGGATGCTTTCATACTCAAACGAGTGCAAACAAAGTATTTGGATGCTTTCTCTTAATATACAACACAAAAGAACTCAAATATCTTTCACCCTACTCGTACGAGCTTTTAAAACGTGTAAATGCATTCAAAAGCTTGAGTTGAAGCTTGTTTATACTTGTAAACATCCTAGGTGTAGTTTCACACTCAAATGAATGCAAAAAAGGTATTTGGATGCATTCTCTTAATATACAACACAAAAGAACACAATCTTTATCACCCTAGTCGTAAGAGTTGTTAAAACGCGTAAATGCATTCAAAAGCTTGAGTTGAAGCTTGTTTTTACTTTAAAACATTCATGGTGTAGTTTTATACTAAAAAGAATGCAAACAAAACGTTTGGGTGCTTTCTCTTAATATACAACACAAAAGAACTCAATTTCTATCACCCTAGTGGTAAGAGCTGTTAAAACACGTAAATTCATTTAAAAGCTTGAGTTTAAACTTGTTTGTACTTGTAAACATCCTTGGTGTACTTTCACACTCAAATGAATACAAACAAATTATTTGGATGTTTTCTCTTAATATACAACACAAAAGAACTCAAATCACTTTCACCCTACTCGTAAGAGCTTTTAAAATGCGTAAATGCATTCAGAAGCTTGAGTTGCAGCTTGTCTGTAGTTTAAAATATTCTTGGTGTAGTTTTATACTAAACTGAATACAAACAAAATATTTGGGTGCTTGCTCTTAATATACAACACAAAAGAACTCAATCTCTATCACCCTAGTCGTAAGAGCTGTTAAAATGCGTAAATGCATTCAAAAGCTTGAGTTTAAACTTGTTTGTACTTGTAAACATCCTTGGTGTCGTTTCACACTCAAATGAATGCAAACAAAGTATTTGGATACTTTCTCTTAATATACAACACAAAAGAACTCAATTTCTATCACCCTAGTCGTAGGAGCTGTTAAGACGCGTAATTGCATTCAAAAGCTTGAGTTGAAGCTTGTTTGTACTTGTAAACGTCCTTGGTGTAGTTTCACTCTCAAATGAATGCAATCAAAGTATTTCGATACTTTCTCTTAATATACAACACCAAAGAACTCAATTTCTATCACACTAGTCGTAAGAGCTGTTAAAACGCGTAAATGCATTCAAAAGCTTGAGTTGAAGCTTGTTTGTACTTGTAAACTTCCTTGGTGTAGTTTCACACTCAAATGAATGCAAACAAATTATTTGGATGCATTCTCTTAATAAACAACACAAAAGAACTCAATTTCTATCACCCTAGTCGTAGGAGCTGTTAAGACGCGTAAATGCATTCAAAAGCTTGAGTTGAAGCTTGTTTGTACTTGTAAACGTCCTTGGTGTAGTTTCACACTCAAATGAATGCAAACAAAGTATTTGGATGCTTTCTCTTAATATACAACAAAAAAGAACTCAGATCTCTTTCACCCTACTCATAGGAGCTTTTAAAACGCGTAAACGCATTCAAAAGCTTGAGTTGAACCTTTTTTGTACTTGTAAACATCCTAGGTGTAGTTTCACACTCAAATGAATGCAAACAAAGTATTTGGATGCTTTCTCTTAATATACAACAAAAAAGAACTCAGATCTCTTTCACCCTACTCATAGGAGCTTTTAAAACGCGTAAACGCATTCAAAAGCTTGAGTTGAACCTTTTTTGTACTTGTAAACATCCTAGGTGTAGTTTCACACTCAAATGAATGCAAACAAAGTATTTGGATGCTTTCTCTTAATATACAACACAAAAGAACTCAAATCTCTTTCACCCTACTCGTACAAGCTTTTAAAACACGTAAATGCATCCAAAGGTTTGAGTTGAAGCTTGTTTGTACTTGTAAACATCCTAGGTTAGTTTCACACTCAAATGAATGCAAACAAAGTAATTGGATGCTTTCTCTTAATATACAACACAAAAGAACACAATCTATCACCCAAGTCGTAAGAGCTGTTAAAACACGTAAATTCATTTAAAAGCTTGAGTTTAAACTTGTTTGTACTTGTAAACATCCTTGGTGTAGTTTCACACTCAAATGAATGCAAACAAAGTATTTGGATGCTTTCTCTTAATATACAACACAAAAGAACTCAAATCACTTTCACCCTACTCGTAAGAGCTTTTAAAATGGGTAAATGCATTCAGAAGCTTGAGTTGCAACTTGTCTGTAGTTTTAAATAATCTTGGTGTAGTTTTATACTAAACTGAATACAAACAAAACATTTGGGTGCTTTCTCTTAATATACAACACAAAAGAACTCAATCTCTATCACCCTAGTCGTAAGAGCTGTTAAACGCGTAAATGCAATTCAAAGCTTGACTTGAAGCTTGTTTGTACTTGTAAACATCCTTGATGTCGTTTCACACTCAAATGAATGCAAACAAAGTATTTGGATACTTTCTCTTCATATACAACACAAAAGAACTCAATTTCTATCACCCTAGTCGTAAGAGCTGTTAAAACGTGTAAATGCATTCAAAAGCTTGAGTTGAAGCTTGTTTGTACTTGTAAACGTCATTGGTGTAGTTTCACACTCAAATGAATGCAAACAAAGTATTTGGATACTTTCTCTTAATATACAACACCAAAGAACTCAATTTCTATCACACTAGTCGTAAGAGCTATTAAAACGCGTAAATGCATTCAAAAGCTTGAGTTGAAGCTTGTTTGTACTTGTAAACATCCTAGGTGTAGTTTCACAGTCAAATTAATGCAAAGAAAGTATATTAAAATGCGTAAATGCATTCAGAAGCTTGAGTTGCAGCTTGTCTGTAGTTTAAAATATTCTTGGTGTAGTTTTATACTAAACTGAATACAAACAAAACATTTGGGTGCTTTCTCTTAATATACAACACAAAAGAACTCAATTTCTATCACCCTAGTCGTAAGAGCTGTTAAAACGCGTAAATTCATTTAAAAGCTTGAGTTTAAACTTGTTTGTACTTGCAAACACACTTTGTGTAGTTTCACACTCAAATGAATGCAAACAAAGTATTTGGATGCTTTCTCTTAATATACAACAGAAAAGAATTCAGATCTCTGTCACCCTATTCGTAGGAGCTTTTTAAAACGCGTAAACGCATTCAAAACCTTGAGTTGAACCTTTTTTGTACTTGTAAACATCCTAGGTGTAGTTTCACACTCAAATGAATGCAAACAAAGTATTTGGATGCTTTCTTTTAATGTACAACACAAAAGAACAGAATCTCTATCACGCTAGTCGTAAAAGCTGTTAAAACACGTAAATGCATTCAAAAGTTTGAGTTGAAGATTGTTTGTACTTGTAAACATCTTAGGTGTTTTACACTCAAATAAATGCAAACCAAGATTTTGGATGCTTTCTCTTAATATACAACACAAAAGAACTCAAATCTCTTTCACCCTACTCGGAAGAGCTTTTAAAACACGTAAATGCATTCAAAAGTTTGAGTTGAAGCTTGTTTGTACTTGTACTAATCCTAGGTGTAGTTTCATACTCAAATGAATGCAAACAAAGTATTTCGATACTTTCTCTCAATATACAACACCAAAGAACTCAATTTCTATCACACTTGTCGTAAGAGCTGTTAAAACGCGTAAATGCATAAAAAAGCTTGACTTGATGCTTGTTTGTACTTGTAAACATCCTCGGTGTAGTTTCACACTCAAATGAATGCAAAAAAAGTAATTGGATACTTTCTCTTAATATACAACACAAAAGAACTCAGTTTCTATCACCCTTGTCGTAAGAGCTGTTAAAACGCGTAAATGCATTCAAAAGCTTGAGTTGAAGCTTGTTTGTACTTGCAAACGTCCTTGGTGTAGTTTCACACTCAAGTGAATGCAAACAAACTATTTCGATACTTTCTCTTAATATACAACATCACAGAACTCAATTTCTATCACACTAGTCGTAAGAGCTGTTAAAATTGGTAAATGCATTCAAAAGTTTGAGTTGAAGCTTGTTTGTACTTGTAAACTTCCTAGGTGTAGTTTCACACTCAAATGAATGCAAACAAAGTATTTGGATGCATTCTCTTAATATACAAAACAAAAGAACTCAAAACTCTTTCACCCAACACGCAAGAGCTTTTAAAACGCGTAAATGCATTCAAAAGTTTGAGTTGAAGCTTTTTTGTACTTGTAAACATCCTAAGTGTAGTTTCACATTCAAATGAATGCAAACAAAGTATTTGAATGCTTTCTCTTAATAGACAACACAAAAGAACTCAATCTGTATCACCCTAGTCGTAAGAGCTGTTAAACAAAGAACTCAAATCTCATTCACCCTACTCGTATGAGTTTTTAAAACGCGTAAATGCATTGAAAAGCCTGAGTTGAGGCTTGTCTATGCTTTAAAATATTCTTGGTGTAGTTTCATACTCAAATGAATGCAAACAAAACATTTAGGTGCTTTCTCTTAATAGACAACACAAAAGAACTCAAACTCTATCACCCTAGTCGTAAGAGATGTTAAACGCGTAAATGCATTCAAAAGCTTGAGTTGAAGCTTGTTTGTACTTGTAAACATCTTTGGTGTAGTTTCACACTCAAATGAATGCAAACAAAGTATTTGGATACTTTCTCTTAATATACAACACAAAAGAACTCAATTTCTATCACCGTAGTCTTAAGAGCTTTTAAAACGCCTAAATGCATTCAAAAGCTTGAGTTGAAGCTTGTTTGTACTTGTAAACATCCTAGGTGTAGTTTCACACTCAAATGAATGCAAACAAAGTATTTGGATGCTTTCTCTTAATATACTACAAAAACGAACTCAAATCTCTTTCACCCTACTCGTTAAAGGTTTTAAAACGCGTAAATGTATTCAAAAGCTTGAGTTGAAATTTGTTTGTACTTTAAAATATTCTTGGTGTAGTTTCATACTCAAATGATTGCAAACAAAACATTTGTGGGTTTTCTCTTAATATACAACGCAAAAGAAGTCAATCTCTATCACCCTAAGTGCAAGAGCTGTTAAACGCCTAAATGCATTCAAAAGCTTGAGTTGAAACTTGTTTGTACTTGTAAACATCCTAGGTATAGTTTCACACTAAAATGAATGAAAACAAAGTATTTGGATGCTTTCTCTTAATATACAACACAAAAGAGCTCAATCTCTATCATTGCTAGTCGTACGAGCAGTTAAAACGCGTAAATGCATTCAAAAGCTTGAGTTGAAACTTGTTTGTACTTGTAAACATTCTAGGTGTAGTTTCACACTCAAATGAATGCAAACAAAGTATTTGGATGCTTTCTCTTAATATACAACACAAAAGAACTCAAATCTCTTTCACCCTACTCGTAAGAGCTGTTAAACGCGTAAAGGCATTCAAAAGCTTAAGTTGAAGCTTGTTTGTACTTGTAAACATCCTAGGTATAGCTTCACACACAAATGAATGCATACAAAGTATTTGGATGCTTTCTCTTAACATACAACACAAAAGAACTCAAATCTCTTTCACACTACTCGTAAGAGCTTTTAAAACGCGTAAATGCATTCAAAAGCTTGAGTTGAAGCTTGTTTGTACTTTAAAACATTCTTGGTGTAGTTTCATACTCAAAAGAATGCAAACAAATCATTTAAGTGTTTTCTCTTAATATACAACACAAAAGAACTCAATCTCTATCACCGTAGTCGTAAGAGCTGTTAAAACGCGTAAATGCATTCAAAAGGTTGAGTTGAAGCTTGTTTGTACTTGTAACGATCCTAGGTGTAGTTTCACACTCAAATGAATGCAAACATAGTATTTGGATGCTTTCTCTTAAAATACAACGCAAAAGAACTCAAATCTCTTTGACCCTATTTGTATGAGCTTTTAAAACGCGTAAAAGCATTCAAAAGCTTGAGTTGAAGCTTGTTTGTACTTGTAAACATCCTAGGTGTAGTTTCACACTCAAATGAATGCAAACAAAGTATTTGGATGCTTTCTCTTAATATAAAACACAAAAGAACTCAATTTCAATCACCCTAGTCGTAAGAGCTGTTAAAACGCGTAAATGCAGTCAAGAGCTTGAGTTTAAACTTGTTTGTACTTCTAAACATCCTTTGTGTAGTTTCACACTGAAATGAATGCAAACAAAGTATTAAGATGCTTTCTCTTAATATACAACACAAAAGAACTCAAATCTCTTTCACCATATTCGTATAAGCTTGTAAAACGCGTAAATGCATTCAAAAGCTTGACTTGTAGCTTGTTTGTACTTTAAAACATTCTTGGTGTAGTTTCATACTCAAATGAATGCAAATAAAATATTTGGGTGCTTTCTCTTAATATACAACACAGAAGAACTCAATCTCTATCACCCAAGACGAAAGAGCTGTTAAACGCGTAAATGCATTGAAAAGGTTGAGTTGAAGCTTGTTTGTACTTGTAAACATCCTTGGTGTAGTTTCCCACTCAAATGAATGCAAACAAAGTATTTGGATACTTTCTCTTAATATACAACACAAAAGAACTAAATTTGTATCACCCTAGTCTTAAGAGTTGTTAAACGCGTAAATGCATTAAAAAGCTTGAGTTTAAGCTTGTTTTTACTTGTAAACATCCTAGGTGTAGTTTCACGCTCAAATGAATGCAAACAAAGTATTTGGATGCTTTCTCTTAATATACAACACAAAAGAACATAAATCTCGTTCACCCTACTCATATGAGCTTTTAAAATTGTAGCTTGTTTATACATTAAAAGATTCTTGGTGTAGTTTCACACTCAAATGAATGCAAACAAGACATTTGGGTGCTTTCTCTTGATATACAACACTAAATAACTCAACCTCTATCACCCTAATTGTAAGAGTTGTTAAAACGCGAAAATGCTTTCCAAAGCTTGAGTTGAAGCTTCTTTATACTTGTAAATACTCTTGGTGTAGTTTCACACTCAAATGAATGCAAACAAAGTATTTGGATGCTTTCTCTTAATATACAACACAAAAGAACATAAATCTCGTTCACCCTACCCGTAAGAGCTTTTAAAACGCGTAAATGCATTCAAGAGCTCGAGTTGAAGCTTGTTTGTACTTGTAAACATCCTAGGTTAGTTTCACAGTCAAATGAATGCAAACAAAGTATTTGAATGCTTTCTCTTAATATACAACACAAAAGAACACAATTTCTATCACCTGAGTAGTAAGAGCTGTTAAAACGCGTAAATGCATTCAAAAGCTTGAGTTGAAGCTTGCTTGTACTTGTAAACATCCTAGGTGTAGTTTCATACTCAAATGAATGCAAACAAATTATTTAGAAGCTTTCTCTCAATATACAACACAAAAGAACTCAAATCTCTTTCACCCTACTCGTAAGATCTTTTAAAACACGTAAATGCATTCAAAAGCTTGAGTTGAATCTTGTTTGTACTTGTAAACATTCTAGGTGTAGTTTCACACTCAAATGAACGCAAACAAAGTATTTGGATGCTTTCTTTGAATATACAACGCAAAAGAACTCAATCTCTATCAACCTAGTCGTAATAGTTGTTAAAACGCATAAATGCATTAAAAAGCTTGAGTTGAAGCTTGCTTATACTTGTAAACATCCTTGGTGTAGTTTCACACTCAAATGAACGCAAAAAAGTACTTGAATGCTTTCTCTAAATATACAACACAAAAGAACTCAAATCTCTTTCAGCCTACTCGTAAGAGCTTTTAAAACGCGTAAATGCATTCAAAAGCTTGAGTTGAAGCATGTTTATACTTGTAAACATCCTTGGTGTAGTTTCACACTCAAATGAACGCAAAAAAAGTATTGGGATGCTTTCTCTTAATATACAACGCAAAAGAACGCAATCTCTATCACCCTAGTCGTAAGAGCTGTTAAAACGCGTAAATGCATTCAAAAGCTTGAGTTTAAGCTTTTTTGTATTTGTAAACATCCTAGGTGTAGTTTCACACTCAAATGAATGCAAACAAAGTATTTGGATGCTTTCTCTTAATATACAACACAAAATAACTCAAATCTCTTTCACCCTACTCGAATGAGCTTTTGAAACGTGTAAATGCATTCAAAAGCTTGAGTTTAAGCTTGTTTGTACTTGTAAACATCCTAGGTTTAGTTTCACACTCAAACGAATGCAAACAAAGTATTTGGATGCTTTCTCTTAATATACAACACAAAATAACTCAAATCTCTTTCATCCTACTCGTAAGGGCTTTTAGAACGCGTAAATGCATTCAAAAGCTTAAGTTGAAGCTTGTTTGTACTTGTAAACATCTTAGGTGTAGTTTTTCACTGAAATGAATGCAAACAAAACATTTGGGTGCTGTCTCTTGATATACAATACTAAATAACTCAACCTCTATCACCCTAATCTTAAGAGTTGTTAAAACGCGTAAATGCTTTCAAAAGCTTGAGTTGAAGCTCATGTAAACATCCTTGGGGTAGTTTCACACTCAAATGAATGCAAACAAAGTATTTGGATGCTTTCTCTTAATATACAAAACAAAAGAACTCAAATCTCCTTCTCCCTACCCGTACGAGCTTTTAAAACGCGTAAATGCATTCAAAAACTTGAGTTGAAGCTTGTTTGTATTTGTAAACATCCTAGGTTAGTGTCACACTCAAATGAATGCAAACAAAGTATTTGGATGCTTTCTCTTAATATACAACACAAAAGAACACAATTTCTATCACCCTACTCGTATGTGCTTTTAAAACCCGTAAATGCATTCAAAAGCTTGATTTGAAGCTTGTTTGTACTTTAAAACATTCTTGGGGTAGTTTCATACCCAAATGAATGCAAAAATGCATTCAAAAGTTTTAGTTGAAGCTTGTTTTTACTTGTAAACATTCTAGGTGTAGTTTCACACTCAACTGAACGCAAACAAAGTGTTTGGATGCTTTCTTTGAATATACAACGCAAAAGAACTCAATCTCTATCAACCTAGTCGTAAGAGTTGTTAAAACGCGTAAATGCATTCAAAAGCTTGAGTTGAAGCTTGTTTGTACTTCTAAACATCCTTGGTGTAGTTTCACACTCAAATAAACGCAAAAAAAGTATTTGGATGCTTTCTCTTAATATACAACGCAAAAGAACGCAATCTCTATCACCCTAGTCGTAAGAGCTGTTAAAACGCGTAAATGCATTCAAAAGCTTGAGTTGAAGCTTGTTTGTATTTGTAAACATCCTAGGTGTAGTTTCACAGAAAAATGAATGCAAACAAAGTACTTGGATGCTTTCTCTTAATATACAACACAAAAGAACTCAAATCTCTTTCACCCTACTCGTAAGAGCTTTTAAAACGAGTAAATGCATTCAAAAGCTTAAGTTGAAACTTGTCTGTACTTTAAAATATTCTTGGTGTAGTTTCATACTCAAATGAATGCAAACAAAATATTTGGGTGCTTTGTCTTAATATACACCACAAAAGAAATCAATTTCTATGACCGTAGTGGCAAGAGCTGTTAAACGCGTAAATGCATTCAAAAGTTTGAGTTGAAGCTTGTTTGTACTTGTAAACATCCTTGGTGTAGTTTCACACTCAAGGGAATGCAAACAAAGTATTTGGATACTTTCTCTTAATATACAACCCAAACGAACTCAATTTCTAACACCCTAGTCTTAAGAGCTGTTAAAACGCGTAAATGCATTCAAAAGCTTGAGTTTAAGCTTGTTTGTACTTGTAAACATCCTAGGTGTAGTTTCACACTCAAATGAATGCAAACAAAGTATTTGGATGCGTTCTCTTAATATACAACACAAAAGAACTCAAATCTCTTTCACCCTACTCGTAAGAGCTTTTAAAACACGTAAATATATTCAAAAGCTAGTTGAAGCTCGTTTGTACTTGTAAACATCTTAGGTGTAGTTTCACACTGAAATGAATGCAAACAATGTATTTGGATGCTTTCTCTTAATATACAACACAAAAGAACTCAATCTCTATAACCGTACTCGTATGAGCTTTTGAAACGCTTAAATGCATTCAAAAGCTTGAGTTGAAGCTTGTTTGTACTTTAAAATATTCTAGGTGTAGTTTCATACTCAAATGACTGCAAACAAAACATTTGGGCGCTTTCTCTTAATATACAACACAAACGAACTCAATCTCTATCACTCTAGTCGTAAGAGCTGTTAAAACGCGTAAATGCATTCAAAAACATGAGTTGAAGCTTGTTTGTACTTGTAAACGTCCTTGGTGTAGTTTCATACTCAAATGAATGCAAACAAAGTATTTGGATGCTTTCTCTTAATGTACAACACAAAAGAACTCAAATCTCTTTCACCCTACTCGTATGAGCTTTTAAAATGCGTAAATGCATTAAAAAGCTTGAGTTGAAGCTTTTTTGTACTTGTTAACATCGTAGGTGTAGTTTCACACTCAAATGAATGCAAACAAAGTATTTGGATGCTTTCTCTTAATATACAAAACAAAAGAACTCAAATCTGTTTCACCCTACTCGTAAGAGCTTTTAAAACGCGTAAATGCATTCAAAAGCTTGAGTTGAAGCTTGTTTGTACTTGTAAACATCCTAGGTGTAGTTTCACACTCGAATGAATGCAAACAAAGTATTTGGATGCTTTCTCTTAATATACAACACAAAAGTACTCAAATCTCTTTCACCCTACTCAAATGAGCTTTTAAAACGCGTAAATGTATTCAAAAGCTTGAGTTGAAGCTTGTCTGTACCTTAAAATATTGTTGGTGTAGTTTCATACTCAAATGATTGCAAACAAAACATTTGGGTGCTTTCTCTTAATATACAACACAAAAGAACTCAATCTCTATCACCCAAGTCGAAAGAGCTGTTAAACGCGTAAATACATTCAAAAGGTTGAGTTAAAGCTTGTTTGTACTTGTACACATCCTTGGTGTAGTTTCCCACTCAAATAAATGAAAACAAAGTATTTGGATACTTTCTCTTAATGTACAACACAAAAGAACTCAAATGTCTTTCATCCTATTCGTAACGGCTTTTATAACGCGTAAATGCATTCAAAAGCTTGAGTTGAAGCTTGTTTGTACTTGTAAACATCTTAGGTGTAGTTTCACACTGAAATGAATGCAAACAAAACATTTGGGTGCTTTATCTTGATATACAGCACTAAATAACTCAACCTCTATCACCCTAATTGTAAGAGTTGTTAAAACGCGTAAATGCTTTCAAAAGCTTGAGTTGAAGCTTGTTTATACTTGTAAACATTCTTGGTGTAGTTTCACAGTCAAATGAATGCAAACAAAGTATTTGGATGCTTTTTCTTAATATACAACACAAAAGAACTCAAATCTCGTTCACCCTACCCGTACGAGCTTTAAAAACGCGTAAATGCATTCAAAAGCTTGAGTTGGAGCTTGTTTGTACTTGTAAACATCCTAGGTTAGTTTCACACTCAAATGAATGTAAACAAAGTATTTGGAGGCTTTCTCTTAATATACAACACAAAAGAACACAATTTCTATCACCCTACTCGTATGTGCTTTTAAAACCCGTAAATGCATTCAAAAGCTTGATTTGAAGCTTGTTTGTACTTTAAAACATTCTTGGGGTAGTTTCATACTCAAATGAATGCAAACAAAATATTTGGGTGGTTTCTCTTAATATACAACACAAAGAACTCAATCTCTATCACCTGAGTCGTAAGAGCTGTTAAAACGCGTAAATGCATTAAAAAGCTTGAGTTGAAGCTTGTTTGTACTTGTAAACATCCTAGGTGTATTTTGGAAGCTTTCTCTCAATATACAACACGAAAAACTCAATCTCTATCACCCTACTCGTATGAGCTTTTAAAATGCTTAAATGCATTCAAAAGTTTGAGTTGAAGCTTGTTTGTACTTTAAAATATTTTTGGTGTAGTTTCATACTCAAATGAATGCAAACAAAACATTTGGGCGCTTTCTCTTCATATACAACACAAACGAACTCAATCTCTATCACTCTAGTCGTAAGAGTTGTTGGAACCCGTAAATGCATTCAAAAGCTTGAGTTTAAGCTTGTTTGTATTTGTAAACATCCTAGGTGTAGTTTCACACTCAAATGAATGCAAACAAAGTACTTGGATGCTTTCTCTTAATGAACAACACAAAAGAACTCAAATCTCTTTCACCCTACTTGTAAGAGCTTTTAAAACACGTAAATGTAATCAAAAGCTTGAGTTGAAGCTTGTTTGTACTTGTAAGCATCTTAGGTGTAGTTTCACACTGAAATGAATGCAAACAAAGTATTTGGATGCTTTCTCTTAATGTACAACACAAAAGAACTCAAATCTCTTTCACCCTACTCGTATGAGCTTTTAAAATGCTTAAATGCATTCAAAAGCTTGAGTTGAAGCTTGTCTGTACCTTAAAATATTGTTGGTGTAGTTTCATACTCAAATGAGTGCAAACAAAACAATTGGGTGTTTTCTCTTAATATACAACACAAAAGAACTCAATCTCTATCACCCAAGTCGAAAGAGCTGTTAAACGCGTAGATACATTCAAAAGGTTGAGTTGAAGCTTGTTTGTACTTGAAAACATCCTTGGTGTTGTTTCCCACTCAAATAAATGAAAACAAAGTATTTGGATACTTTCTCTTAATATACAACACAAAAGAACTAAATTTCTATCACCCTAGTCTTAAGAGCTGTTAAACGCATAAATGCATTAAAAAGCTTGAGTTTAAGCTTGTTTGTACTTGTAAACATCCTAGGTGTAGTTTCACACTCAAATGAATGCAAACAAAGTATTTGGATGCTTTCTCTTAATATACAACACAAAAGAACTCAAATCTCTTTCATCCTACTCGTAAGGGCTGTTAGAACGCGTAAATGCATTTAAAAGCTTGAGTTCAAGCATGTTTGTACTTGTAAACATATTAGGTGTAGCTTCACACTGAAATGAATGCAAACAAAGTATTTGGATGCTTTCTCTTAATATACAACACAAAAGAACTCAAATCTCTTTCACCCTACTCGTATGAGCTTTAAAAATCGTAGCTTGTTTGTACATTAAAACATTCTTGGTGTAGTTTCATACTCAAATGAATGCAAACAAAACATTTGGGTGCTTTCTCTTGATATACAACACTAAATAACTCAACCTCTATCACCCTACTTGTAAGAGTTGTTAAAACGCGTAAATGCTTTCAAAATCTTGAGTTGAAGCTTGTTTATACTTGTAAACGTGCTTGGTGTAGTTTCACACTCAAATGAATGCAAACAAATTATTTGGATGCTTTCTCTTAATATACAACACAAAAGAACTTAAATCTCGTTTACCCTACCCGTATGAGCTTTTAAAACGCGTAAATGCATTCAAAAGCTTGAGTTGAAGCTTGTTTGTACTTGTAAACATCCTAGGTGTAGTTTCATACTCAATTGAATGCAAACAAATTTTTTGGAAGCTTTCTCTCAATATACAACACGAAAGAACTCAATCTCTATCACCCTACTCATATGAGCTTTTAAAATGCTTAAATGCATTCAAAAGCTTGAGTTGAAGCTTGTTTGTACTTGTAAACATCCTAGGTGTAGTTTCATACACAAATGTATGCAAACAAATTATTTGGAAGCTTTCTCTCAATATACAACACAAAAGAACTCATATCTCTTTCACCTTACTCGTAAGATCTTTTAAAACACGTAAATGCATTCAAAAGTTTGAGTTGAAGCATGTTTTTACATGTAAACATTCTAGGTGTAGTTTAACACTCAAATGAACGCAAACAAATTATTTGGATGCTTTCTTTGAATATACAACGCAAAAGAACTCAATCTCTATCAACCTAGTCGTAAGAGTTGTTAAAACGCGTAAATGCATTCAAAAGCTTGAGTTGAAGCTTGTTTGTACTTGTAAACATCCTTGGTGTAGTTTCACACTCAAATGAACGCAAAAAAAGTATTTGGATGCTTTCTCTTAATATACAACGCAAAAGAACGCAATCTCTATCACCCTAGTCGTAAGAGTTGTTAAAACGCGTAAATGCATTCAAAAGCTTGAGTTGAAGGTTGTTTGTATTTGTAAACATCCTAGGTGTAGTTTCACACTCAAATGAATGCAAACAAAGTACTTGGATGCTTTCTCTTTATATAAAGAACTCAAATCTCTTTCACCCTACTCGTAAGAGCTTTTAAAACACGTAAATGCATTCAAAAACTTGAGTTGAAGCTTGTTTGTACTTGTAAACATCCTAGGTTAGTTTCACACTCAAATGAATGCAAACAAAGTATTTGGATGCTTTGTCTTAATATACAACACAAAATAACTCAAATCTCTTTCACCCTACTCTAATGAGCTTTTAAAACGCGTAAATGCATTCAAAAGTTTATGTTGAAGCTTTTCTGTACTTTAAAATATTCTTGGTGTTGTTTCATACTCAAATGAATGCAAACAAAACATTTGGGTGCTTTGTCTTAATATACACCACAAAAGAACTCAATTTCTATCACCCTAGTCGCAAGAGTTGTTAAACGCGTAAATGCATTCAAAAGCTTGAGTTGTAGCTTGTTTGTACTTGTAAACATCCTTGGTGTAGTTTCACACTCAAGGGAATGCAAACAAAGTATTTGGATACTTTCTCTTAATATACAACCCAAAAGAACTCAATTTCTAACACCCTAGTCTTAAGAGCTGTTAAAACACGTAAATGCATTCAAAAGCTGTTGTTTAAGCTTGTTTGTACTTGTAAACATCCTAGGTGTAGTTTCACACTCAAATGAATGCAAACAAAGTATTTGGATGCTTTCTCTTAATATACAACACAAAAGAACTCAAATCTCTTTCACCCTACTCGTAAGTGCTTTTAAAACACGTAAATGTATTCAAAAGCTTGAGTTGAAGCTTGTTTGTACTTGTAAATATCATAGGTGTACTTTCACACTGAAATGAATGCAAACAAAGTATTTGGATGCTTTCTCTTAATATACAACACAAAAGAACTCAATCTCTATCACCCTACTCGTATGAGCTTTTAAAATGCTTAAATGCATTCAAAAACTTGAGTTGAAGCTTGTTTGTACTTTAAAATATTCTTGGTGTAGTTTCATACTCAAATGAATGCAAACAAAACATTTGGGCGCTTTCTCTTCATATAAAACACAAACGAACTCAATCTCTATCACTCTAGTCGTAAGAGCTGTTAAAACGCCTAAATGCATTCAAAAACATGAGTTGAAGCTTCTTTGTACTTGTAAACATCCTTGGTGTAGTTTCACACGCAAGGGAATGCAAACAAAGTATTTGGATACTTTCTCTTAATATACAACCCAAAAGAACTCAATTTCTAACACCCTAGTCTTAAGAGCTGTTAAAACGCGTAAATGCATTCAAAAGCTTGAGTTTAAGCTTGTTTGTACTTGTAAACATCCTAGGTGTAGTTTCACACTCAAATGACTGCAAACAAAGTATTTGGATGCTTTCTCTTAATATACAAAACAAAAGAACTCAAATCTGTTTCACCCTACTCGTAAGAGCTTTTAAAACGCGAAAATGCATTCAAAAGCTTGAGTTGAAGCTTGTTTGTACTTGTGAACATCCTAGGTGTAGTGTTCACACTCGATTGAATGCAAACAAAGTATTTGGATGCTTTCTCTTAATATACAACACAAAAGTACTCAAATCTCTTTCACCCTACTCATATGAGCTTTTAAAACGCGTAAATGCATTCAAAAGCTTGAGTTGAAGCTTGTTTGTACTTTAAAATATTGTTGGTGTAGTTTCATACTCAAATGAATGCAAACAAAACATTTGGGTGCTTTCTCCTAATATACAACACAAAAGAACTGAATCCCTATCACCCAAGTCAAAAGAGCTGTTAAAAGCGTAAATGCATTCAAAAGGTTGAGTTGAAGCTTGTTTGTACTTAAAAACATCCTTGGTGTAGTTTCCCACTCAAATAAATGAAAATAAAGTATTTGGATACTTTCTCTTAATATACAACACAAAAGAACTAAATTTCTATCACCTTAGTCTTAAGAGCTGTTAAACGCGTAAATGCATTAAAAAGCTTGAGTTTAAGCTTGTTTGTACTTGTAAACATCCTAGGTGTAGTTGCACACTCAAATGAATGCAAACAGAGTATTTGGATGCTTTCTCTTAATATACAACACAAAAGAACTCAAATCTCTTTCACCCTACTCGTAAGAGCTTTTAAAACGCGTAAATGTATTCAAAAGCTTGAGTTGAAGCTTGTTTGTACTTGTAAACATCTTAGGTGTAGTTTCACACTGAAATGAATGCAAACAAAGTATTTGGATGCTTTCTCTTAATATACAACACAAAAGAACTCAATCTCTATCACCCTACTCGTATGAGCTTTTAAAACGCTTACATGCATTCAAAAGGTTGAGTTGAAGCTTGTTTGTACTTGAAAACATCCTTGGTGTAGTTTCCCACTCAAATAAATGAAAACAAAGTATTTGGATACTCTCTCTTAATATACAACACAAAAGAACTAAATTTCTATCACCCTAGTCTTAAGAGCTGTTAAACGCGTAAATGCATTAAAAAGCTTGAGTTTAAGCTTGTTTGTACTTGTTAACATCCTAGGTGTAGTTTCACACTCAAATGAATGCAAACAAAGTACTTGGATGCTTTCTCTTAATATACAAAACAAAAGAACTCAAATCTGTTTCACCCTACTCGTAAGAGGCTTTAAAACGCGTAAATGCATTCAAAAGCTTGAGTTGAAGCTTGTTTGTACTTGTAAACATCCTAGGTGTAGTTTCACACTCGAATGAATGCAAACAAAGTATTTGGATGCTTTCTCTTAATATACAACACAAAAGTACTCAAATCTCTTTCACCCTACTCTTATGAGCTTTTAAATCAAAAGATTGAGTTGAAGCTTGTTTGTACTTGAAAACATCCTTGGTGTAGTTTTCCACTCAAATAAATGAAAACAAAGTATTTGGATACTTTCTCTTAATATACAACACAAAAGAACACAATCTCTATCACCCTTCCCATAAGAGCTTTTAAAATGCGTAAATGCATTCAAAAGCTTGAGTTGAAGCTTGTTTGTACTTGTAAACATCCTAGGGTAGTTTCACACTGAAATGAATGCAAACAAAGTATTTGGATTCTTTCTCTTAGTATACAACAGAAAAGAACTCACATCTCTTTCACCCTACTCGTATGAGCTTTTAAAATTGTAGCTTGTTTGTACATTAAAACATTCTTGGTATAGTTTCACACTCAAATGAATGCAAACAAAACATTCTCTTGATATACAACACTAAATAACTCAGCCTCTATCACCCTAATTGTAAGTGTTGTTAAAACGCGTAAATGCTTTCAAAAGGTTGAGTTGAAGCTTGTTTATACTTGTAAACATCCTTGGTGTAGTTTCACACTCAAATGAATGCAAACAAAGTATTTGGATGCTTTCTCTTAATATACAACACAAAAGAACTCAAATCTCGTTCACCCTAGTCGTAAGAGCTTTTAAAACGCGTAAATGCATTCAAAAGCTTGAGTTGAAGCTTGTTTGTACTTGTAAACATCCTAGGTGTAGTTTCACACTCAAATGAATGCAAAAAATGTACTTGGATGCTTTCTCTTAATATACAACACAAAAGAACTCAAATCTCTTTCACCCTACTCGTAAGAGCTTTTAAAACGCGTAAATGCATTCAAAAGCTTGAGTTGAAGCTTGTTTGTACTTGTAAACATCCTAGGTTAGTTTCACACTCAAATGAATGCAAACAAAGTATTTGGATGCTTTCTCTTAATATACAACACAAAATAACTCAAATCTCTTTCACCCTACTCGAATGAGCTTTTAAAACGCGTAAATGCATTCAAAAGCTTAAGTTGAAGCTTGTATGTACTTTAAAATATTCTTGGTGTAGTTTCATACTCAAATGAATGCAAACAAAACATTTGGGTGCTTTGTCTTAATATACACCACAAAAGAACCCAATCTCTATCACCCTAGTCGCAAGAGCTGTTTAACGCGTAAATGCATTCAAAAGCTTGAGTTGAAGCTTGTTTGTACTTGTAAACATCTTTGGGGTAGTTTCACACTCAAGGGAATGCAAACAAAGTATTTGGATACTTTCTCTTAGTATACAACCCATAAGAACTCAATTTCTAACACCCTAGTCTTAAGAGCTGTTAAAACGCGTAAATGCATTCAAAAGCTTGAGTTTAAGCTTGTTTGTACTTGTAAACATCCTAGGTGTAGTTTCACACTCAAATGAATGCAAACAAAGTATTTGGATGCTTTCTCTTATTATACAACACAAAAGAACCTAAATCTCTTTCATCCTACTCGTAAGAGCTTTTAAAACGCGTAAATGCATTCAAAAGCTTGAGTTGAAGCTTCTTTGTACTTTAAAATATTCTTGGTGTAGTTTCATACTCAAATGAATGCAAAAAAAACATTTGGGCGCTTTCTCTTAATATACAACACAAGCGAACTCAATCTCTATCACCCTAGTCGTAAGAGCTGTTAAAACGCGTAAATGCATTCAAAAACATGAGTTGAAGCTTGTTTGTACTTGTAAACATCCTTGGTGTAGTTTCACACTCAAATGAATGCAAACAAATTATTTGGATGCTTTCTCTTAATGTACAACACAAAAGAACTCAAATCTCTTTCGCCCTACTCGTATGAACTTTTAAAACGCGTAAAAGCAGTCAAAAGCTTGAGTTGAATCTTGTTTGTACTTTAAAATATTCTTGGTGTAGTTTCATACTCAAAAGAATGCAAACAAAACATTTGGGTGCTTTCTCTAAGATGTGAAATCAGTAACAAAATGGAAATTATCCTTTGATAGTATCACACAAAGGGATCTTGTTCAAGAATCACTCAAGAACAACTCACGAATCACACGTAAGAGTTTCGACCTGAATCACTCAGTTTGAGGGGTAAATACTCATGTATTCAATTATTAATCATCATAGCACGAGTTTACAATATCAAAGCTCTCCCCTATTTATAGACAAAGAAATCTAAAGCTATTCGGAATCCTAATCCTAATCCAAATAGGAAACTAACTATAAAACTGATTACAATTGTAAAACGAACTAACTAACAGCTTTCCTAATACTTAATGGACTCCTAATGCTACTAATTATCAGATTACTACTTTCCTAAACAATAAATCACGTTTAAGGCAAGTAAAAACAAACTAGGACACAATAACTAGACTAAAGTCGTTGCCTTGGCGCGCAAGGAATATGTTCCCTAACTAGTAACTCGTTTTTGACCATGTTGCGCTTTGAATTAGAGAAAATGCAAAGATCTCGATCTTCTCTTTCCACAGAGATTTGAATCATCGAATTTAAATTTCGTATCAGCGAGTTATGGCCAAAATACGAACAACTGTCAGACCTGCCACGATTACGAGGTCCTCCATAATGAACGTGATCATATAGCAAGAGCTTTATTCCCCATCTTGCGCGTGTATTCCAAAGTATCTTCAATGTAGGAGGCAATGTAATTGTAACCCATTTTAAAACATGCTCCATAAACGAACATAATAGAACTAAGATTGAATGTTCTTTCAATTCCCCTGGGAAAACACCATTGTTGTTCTTTAAGAGACATGTAGGGGAATCAAGATTATTCCTAAGATCTATGTAATGGTGAATATGATGTTTATCATTGTTTAAGCCTGTTGCTCCCGCATCACTCTTAATATACAACACAAAAGAACTCAAATCTCGTTCACCCTACCCGTAAGAGCTTTTAAAACGCGTAAATGCATTCAAAAGCTTGAGTTGAAGCTTGTTTGTACTTGTAAACATCATAGGTTAGTTTCACACTCAAATGAATGCAAACAAAAGTATTTGGATGCTTTCTCTTAATACACAACACAAAAGAACACAATTTCTATCACCCTACTCGTATGTGCTTTTAAAACCCGTAAATGCATTCAAAAGCTTGATTTGAAGCTTGTTTGTACTTTAAAACATTCTTGGGGTAGTTTCATACTCAAATGAATGCAAACAAAACATTTGGGTGGTTTCTCTTAATATACAACACAAAGAACTCAATCTCTATCACCTGAGTTGTAAGAGCTGTTAAAACGCGTAAATGCATTCAAAAGCTTGAGTTGAAGCTTGTTTGTACTTGTAAACATCCTAGGGGTAGTTTCATACTCAAACGAATGCAAACAAGTTATTTGGAAGCTTTCTCTCAATATACAACACAAAAGAACTCAAATCTCTTTCACCCTACTCGTAAGATCTTTTAAAACATGTAAATGCATTCAAAAGCTTGAGTTGAAGCTTGTTTTTACTTGTAAACATTCTAGGTGCAGTTTCACACTCAAATGAACGCAAACAAAGTATTTGGATGCTTTCTTTGAATATACACCACAAAAGAACCCAATCTCTATCACCCTAGTCGCAAGAGCTGTTTAACGCGTAAATGCATTCAAAAGCTTGAGTTGAAGCTTGTTTGTACTTCTAAACATCCTTGGTGTAGTTTCTTACTCAAATGAACGCAAAAAAGGTATTTGGATGCTTTCTCTTAATATAAAAAGCAAAAGAACGCAATCTCTATCACCATAGTCGTAAGAGCTGTTAAAACGCGTAAATGCATTCAAAAGCTTGAGTTGAAGCTTGTTTGTATTTGTAAACATCCTAGGTGTAGTTTCACACTCAAATGAATGCAAACATTGTACTTGGATGCTTTCTCTTAATATACAAACAAAAGAACTCAAATCTCTTTCACCCTACTCGTAAGAGCTTTTAAAACGCGTAAATGCATTCAAAAGCTTGAGTTGAAGCTTGTTTGTACTTGTAAACATCCTAGGTTAGTGTCACACTCAAATGAATGCAAACAAAGTATTTGGATGCTTTCTCTTAATATACAACACAAAATAACTCAAATCTCTTTCACCCTACTCGAATGAGCTTTTAAAACGCGTAAATGCATTCAAAAGCTTAAGTTGAAGCTTGTATGTACTTTAAAATATTCTTGGTGTAGTTTCATACTCAATTGAATGCGAACAAAACACTTGGGTGCTTTGTCTTAATATACACCACAAAAGAACCCAATCTAGTTGAAGCTTGTTTGTACTTGTAAACAGCCTAGTTGCAAGAGCTGTTTAACGCCTAAATGCATTCAAAAGCTTGAGTTGAAGCTTGTTTGTACTTGTAAACAGCCTTGGTGTAGTTTCACACTCAAGGGAATGCAAACAAAGTATTTGGATACTTTCTCTTAGTATACAACCCAAAAGAACTCCATTTCTAACACCCTAGTCTTAAGAGTTGTTAAAACGCGTAAATGCATTCAAAAGCTTGAGTTTAAGCTTGTTTGTACTTGTAAACATCCTAGGTGTAGTTTCACACTCAAATGAATGGAAACATAGTATTTAATTCAAAGTATTTGGATGCTTTTTCTTATTAAATAACACAAAAGAACCTAAATCTCTTTCACCCTACTCGTAAGAGCTTTTAAAACGCGTAAATGTATTCAAAAGCTTGAGTTGAAGCTTGTTTGCACTTGTAAACATCTTAGGTGTAGTTTCACACTGAAATGAATGCAAGCAAAGTATTTGGATGCTTTCTCTTAATATACAACACAAAAGAACTCATTCTCTATCACCCTACTCGTATGGGGTTTTAAAACGCATAAATGCATTCAAAAGGTTGAGCTGAAGCTTGTCTGTACTTTAAAATATTCTTGGTGTAGTTTCATACTCAAATGAATGCAAAGAAAACATTTGGGCGCTTTCTCTTAATATACAACACAAGCGAACTCAATCTCTATCACCCTAGTCGTAAGAGCTGTTAAAACGCGTAAATGCATTCAAAAACATGAGTTGAAGCTTGTTTGTACTTGTAAACATCCTTGGTGTAGTTTCACACTCAAATGAATGCAAACAAAGTATTTGGATGCTTTCTCTTAATGTACAACACAAAAGAACTCAAATCTCTTTCGCCCTACTCGTATGAACTTTTAAAACGCCTAAAAGCATTCAAAAGCTTCAGTTGAATCTTGTTTGTACTTCAAAACATTCTTGGTGTAGTTTCATACTCAAAAGAATGCAAACAAAACATTTGGGTGCTTTCTCTTTGATGTGAAATCAGTAACAAAATGGAAATTATCCTTTGATAGTATCACACAAAGGGATCTTGGTCAAGAATCACTTAAGAACAACTCACGAATCACTCGTAAGGGTTTCAACCTGAATCACTCAGTTTGAGGGGTAAATACTCATGTATTCAATTATTAATCATCATAGCACGAGTTTACAATATCAAAGCTCTCCCCTATTTATAGACAAAGAAATCTAAAGCTATTCGGAATCCTAATCCTAATCCAAATAGGAAACTAACTATAAAACTGATTACAATTGTAAAACGAACTAACTAACAGCTTTCCTAATACTTAATGGACTCCTAATGCTACTAATTATCAGATTACTACTTTCCTAAACAATAAATCACGTTTAAGGCAAGTAAAAACAAACTAGGACACAATAACTAGACTAAAGTCGTTGCCTTGGCGCACAAGGAATATGTTCCGTAACTTGTAACTCGTTTTTGACCATGTTGCGCTTTGAATTAGAGAAAACGCAAAGCATCAATGCTGTAGATTTCGATCTTATCTTTCAACAGAGATTTGAATCATCGAGTTTAGATTTCGTATCAGCGAGTTATGGCCAAAATACGAACAATTGTCAGACCTTTCATGATTACGAGGTCCTCAATAATGAACGTGATCATATAGCAAGAGCTTTAATCCCCATCTTGCGCGTGTATTCCAAAGTATCTTCAATGTAGGAGGCAATGTAATTGTAACCCATTTTAAAACATACTCCATAAACGAACATAATAGAACTAAGATTGAATGTTCTTTCAATTCCCCTGGGAAAACACCATTGTTGTTCTTTAAGAGCCATGTAGGGGAATCAAGATCATTCCTAAGATCTATGTAATGGTGAATATGATGTTTATCATTGTTTAAGCCTGTTGCTCCCGCATCACTCTTAATATACAACACAAAAGAACTCAATCTCTATCACCCTAGTCGTAAGAGCTGTTAAAACGCGTAAATGCATTCTAAAGATTGATTTGAAGCTTGTTTGAACTTGTAAACATCCTAGGTGTAGTTTCACACTCAAATGAATTCAAACAAAGTATTTGGATACTTTCTCTTAATATACAACACAAAAGAACTCAATTTCTATCACCCTAGTCGTCAGAGCTGTTGAAACACGTAAATGCATTCAAAAGCTTGAGTTGAAGCTTGTTTGTACTTGTATACATCCTAGGTGTAGTTTCACAATCAAATTAATGAAAAAAAGTATTTGGATGCTTTCTTTTAATATACAAAACAAAAAAACTCAAATCTCTTTCACCCTACTCGTAAAAGCTTTTAAAACGCGTAAATGCATTCAAAAGCTTGGGTTGAAGCTTGTTTGTACTTGTAAACATCCTAGATTTAGGTTCTTTTGTGTTGTATAATAAGAGAAAGCATCCAAATACTTTGTTTGCATTCATTTGAGTGTGAAACTACACCTAGGATGTTTACAAGTACAAACAAGCTTAAACTCAAGCTTTTGAATGCATTTCCGCGTTTTAACAGCTCTTAAGACTAGGGTGTTAGAAATTGAGTTCTTTTGGGTTGTATACTAAGAGAAAGTATCCAAATACTTTGTTTGTATTCCCTTGAGTGTGAAACTACACCAAGGATGTTTACAAGTGCAAACAAGCTTCAACTCAAGCTTTTGAATGCATTTACGCGTTAAACTTGGTCTTGTGACTAGGGTGATAGAGACTGGGTTCTTTTGTGGTGTATATTAAGACAAAGCACCCAAATGTTTTGTTTGCATTCATTTGAGTATGAAACTACACCAAGAATATTTTAAAGTACATACAAGCTTCAACTTAAGCTTTTGAATGCATTTACGCGTTTTAAAAGCTCTTACGAGTAGGGTGAAAGAGATTTGAGTTATTTTGTGTTGTATATTAAGAGAAAGCATCCAAATACTTTGTTTGTATTCATTTGAGTGTGAAACTACACCTAGGATGTTTACAAATACAAACAAGCTTCAACTCAAGCTTTTGAATGCATTTACGCGTTTTAAAAGCTCTTACGAGTAGGGTGAAAGAGATTTGAGTTCTTTTATGTTGTATATTAAGAGAAAGCATCCAAGTACATTGTTTGCATTCATTTGAGTGTGAAACTACACCCAGGATGTTTACAAATACAAACAAGCTTCAACTCAAGCTTTTGAATGCATTTACGCGTTTTAACAGCTCTTACGACTAGGGTGATAGAGATTGCGTTCTTTTGCGTTGTATATTAAGAGAAAGTATCCAAATACTTTTTTTGCATTCATTTGAGTGTGAAACTACACCAAGCATGTTTAGAAGTACAAACAAGCTTCAACTCAAGCTTTTGAATGCATTTACGCGTTAAACAGCTCTTGCGACTAGGGTGATAGAGATTGGGTTCTTTTGTGGTGTATATTCAAAGAAAGCATCCAAATACTTTGTTTGCGTTCATTTGAGTGTGAAACTACACCTAGAATGTTTACAAGTAAAAACAAGCTTCAACTCAAGCTTTTGAATGCATTTACATGTTTTAAAAGATCTTACGAGTAGGGTGAAAGAGATTTGAGTTCTTTTGTGTTGTATATTGAGAGAAAGCTTCCAAATAACTTGTTTTTATTTATTTGAGTATGAAACTACCCCTAGGATGTTTACAAGTACAAACAAGCTTTTGAACGCATTTACGCGTTTTAACAGCTCTTACAACTCAGGTGATAGAGATTGAGTTCTTTGTGTTGTATATTAAGAGAAACCACCCAAATGTTTTGTTTGCATTCATTTGAGTATGCAACTACCCCAAGAATGTTTTAAAGTACAAACAAGCTTCAAATCGAGCTTTTGAATGCATTTACGGGTTTTAAAAGCACATACGAGTACGGTGATAGAAATTGTGTTCTTTTGTGTTGTATATTAAGAGAAAGCATCCAAATACTTTGTTTGCATTCACTTGAGTGTGAAACTAACCTAGGATGTTTACAAGTACAAACAAGCTTCAACTCAAGCTTTTGAATGCATTTACGCGTTTTAAGAGCTCTTACGGGTAGGGTGAACGAGATTTGAGTTCTTTTGTGTTGTATATTAAGAGTGATGCGGGAGCAACAGGCTTAAACAATGATAAACATCATATTCACCATTACATAGTATTTGGATGCAAAGTATTTGGATGCTTTCTCTTATTATACAACACAAAAGAACCTAAATCTCTTTCACCCTACTCGTAAGAGCTTTTAAAACGCGTAAATGTAATCAAAAGCTTGAGTTGAAGCTTGTTTGCACTTGTAAACATCTTAGGTGTAGTTTCACACATAAATGAATGCAAGCAAAGTATTTGGATGCTTTCTCTTAATATACAACACAAAAGAACTCAATCTCTATCACCCTACTCGTATGAGCTTTTAAAATGCATAAATGCTTTCAAAAGCTTGAGTTGAAGCTTGTTTGTACTTTAAAATATTCTTGGTGTAGTTTCATACTCAAATGAATGCAAAGAAAACATTTGGGCGCTTTCTCTTAATATACAACACAAGCGAACTCAATCTCTATCACCCTAGTCGTAAGAGCTGTTAAAACGCGTAAATGCATTCAAAAACATGAGTTGAAGCTTGTTTGTACTTGTAAACATCCTTGGTGTAGTTTCACACTCAAATGAATCCAAACAAAGTATTTGGATGCTTTCTCTTAATGTACAACACAAAAGAACTCAAATCTCTTTCGCCCTACTCGTATGAACTTTTAAAACGCGTAAAAGCATTCAAAAGCTTGAGTTGAATCTTGTTTGTACTTTAAAACATTCTTGGTGTAGTTTCATACTCAAAAGAATGCAAACAAAACATTTGGGTGCTTTCTCTTTGATGTGAAATCAATAACAAAATGGAAATTATCCTTTGATAGAATCACACAAAGGGATCTTCTTCAAGAATCACTCAAGAACAACTCACGAATCAATCGTAAGGGTTTCAACCTAAATCACTCAGTTTGAGGGGTAAATACTCATGTATTCAATTATTAATCATCATAGCACGAGTTTACAATATCAAAGCTCTCCCCTATTTATAGACAAAGAAATCTAAAGCCATTCGGAATCCTAATCCTAATCCAAATAGGAAACTAACTATAAAACTGATTACAATTGTAAAACGAACTAACTAACAGCTTTCCTAATACTTAATGGACTCCTAATGCTACTAATTATCAGATTACTACTTTCCTAAACAATAAATCACGTTTAAGGCAAGTAAAAACAAACTAGGACACAATAACTAGACTAAAGTCGTTGCCTTGGCGCGCAAGGAATATGTTCCGTAACTTGTAACTCATTTTTGACCTTGTTGCGCTTTGAATTAGAGAAAACGCAAAGCATCAATGCTGTGGATCTCGATCTTATCTTTCCGCAGAGATTTGAATCATTGAGTTTAGATTTCGTATCAGCGAGTTATAGCCAAAATACGAACAACTGTCAGACCTGCCATGATTACGAGGTCCTCCATAATGAACGTGATCATATAGCAAGAGCTTTAATCCCCATCTTGCGCGTGTATTCCAAAGTATCTTCAATGTAGGAGGCAATGTAATTGTAACCCATTTTAAAACATGCTCCATAAACGAACATAATAGAACTAAGATTGAATGTTCTTTCAACTCCCCTGGGAAAACACCATTGTTGTTCTTTAAGAGTCATGTAGGGGAATCAAGATCATTCCTAAGTTCTATGTAATGGTGAATATGATGTTTATCATTGTTTAAGCCTGTTGCTCCCACATCACTTTTAATATACAACACAAAAGAACTCAATCTCTATCACCCTAGTCGTAAGAGCTGTTAAAACGTGTAAATGCATTCTAAAGATTGATATGAAGCTTGTTTGAACTTGTAAACATCCTAGGTGTAGTTTCACACTCAAATGAATGCAAACAAAGTATTTGGATACTTTCTCTTAATATACAACACAAAAGAACTCAATTTCTATCACCCTAGTCGTAAGAGCTATTAAAACGTGTAAATGCATTCAAAAGCTTGAGTTGAAGCTTGTTTGTAATTGTATACATCCTAGGTGTAGTTTCACACTCAAATTAATGCAAAAAAGTATTTGGATGCTTTCTTTTAATATACAAAACAAAAAAACTCAAATCTCTCTCACCCTACTCGTAAAAGCTTTTAAAACGCGTAAACGCATTCAAAAGCTTGGGTTGAAGCTTTTTTGTATTTGTAAACATCCTAGATTTAGTTTTACACTCAAATTAATGCAAACGAAGTATTTGGTTGATTTCTTTTAATATACAACACAAAAGAACTCAACTCTCTTTCACCCCACTCGTATGAGCTTTTAAAACGCGTAAATGCATTCAAAAAGCTTGAGTTGTAGCTCGTTTGTACTTTTAAACACTTTTGGTGTAGTTTCATACTCAAATGAATGGAAACAAAACAATTGGGTGCTTTCGCTTAATATACAACACAAAAGAACTCAATCTCTATCACCCTAGTCGTATGAGCTGTTAAAACGAGTAAATGCATTTAAAAGCTTGAGTTGAAGCTTGTTTGTACTTATAATGAATGCAAACAAAACATTTGGGTGCTTTCTCTTAATATACAACACAAGAGAACTCAATCTCTATCACCCTAGTCGTAAGAGCTGTTAAAACGCGTAAATGCACTCAAAAGCTTGTGTTGAAGCTTGTTTGTACTTGTAAACATCCTTCGTCTAGTTTCACACTCAAATGAATTCAAACAAAGTATTTGGACGCTTTCTCTTATTGTACAACACAAAAGAACTCAAATCTCTTTCGCTCTACTCTTAAGTACTTTTAGAATGCGTAAATGCATTCAACAGTTTGAGTTGAAGCTTGTTTGTACTTGTAAACTTCCTAGGTGTAGTTTCACGCTCAAATGATTGCAAACAAAGTATTTTGATGCTTTCTCTTAAAATACAACACAAAAGAGCTCAAATCTCTTTCACCCTACTCGTAAGAGTTTTTAAAACGCGTAAATGCATTCAAAAGCTTGAGTTGTAGCTTATTTGTACTTTAAAACATTCTTGGTGTAGTTTCATACTCAAATGAATGCAAACAAAACATTTGGGTGCTTTCTCTTAATATACAACACAAAAGAACTCAATCTCTATCACCGTAGTCTTAAGAGTTGTTAAAACGCGTAAATTCATTTAAAAGCTTGAGTTTAAACTTGTTTGTACTTGTCAAGATCCTAGGTGTAGTTTCACACTCAAATGAATGAAAACAAATTATTTCATGCTTTCTCTTAATATACAACACAAAAGAACTCAAATCTCTTTCATCCTACTTGTATGACGTAAATATATTCAAATGCTTGAGTTGAAGCTTGTTTGTACTTGTCAACATCTTAGGTGTAGTTTCACACTGAAATGAATGCAAACAAAGTATTTGGATGATTTCTCTTAATATACAACACAAAAGAACTCAATCTCTATCACCCTACTCGTATGAGCTTTTAAAACGCTTAAATACATTCAAAAGCTTGAGTTGAAGCTTGTTTGTACTTTAAAATATTCTTGGTGTAGTTTCATACTCAAATGAATGTAAACAAAACATTTGTGTGCTTTCTCTTAATATACAACACAAGCGAACTCAATCTCTATCACCCTAGTCATAAGAGCTGTTAAAACGCGTAAATGCATTCAAAAACATGAGTTGAAGCTTGTTTGTACTTATAAACATCCTTGGTGTAGTTTCACACTCAAATGAATGCAAACAAAGTATTTGGATGCTTTCTCTTAATGTACAACACAAAAGAACTCAAATCTCTTTCGCCCTACTCGTATGAACTTTTGAAACGCGTAAAAGCATTCAAAAGCTTGAGTTGAATCTTGTTTGTACTTTAAAACATTCTTGGTGTAGTTTCATACTCAAAAGAATGCAAACAAAATATTTGGGTGCTTTCTCTTTGATGTGAAATCAGTTACAAAACGGAAATTATCCTTTGATAGTATCACACAAAGGGATGTTGTTCAAGAATCACTCAAGAACAACTCACGAATTACTCGTAAGGGTTTCAACCTGAATCACTCAGTTTGAGGGGTAAATACTCATGTATTCAATTATTAATCATCATAGCACGAGTTTACAATATCAAAGCTCTCCCCTATTTATAGACAAAGAAATCTAAAGCTATTCGGAATCCTAATCCTAATCCAAATAGGAAACTAACTATAAAACTGATTACAATTGTAAAACGAACTAACTAACAGCTTTCCTAATACTTACTGGACTCCTAATGCTACTAATATTCAGATTACTACTTTCCTAAACAATAAATCACGTTTAAGGCAAGTAAAAACAAACTAGGACACAATAACTAGACTAAAGTCGTTGCCTTGGCGCGCAAGGAATATGTTCCGTAACTTGTAACTCGTTTTTGACCATGTTGCGCTTTGAATTAGAGAAAACGCAAAGCATCAATGCTGTGGATCTCGATCTTATCTTTCCACAGAGATTTGAATCATCGAGTTTAGATTTCGTATCAGCGAGTTATGGCCAAAATACGAACAACTGTCAGACCTGCCAAGATTACGAGGTTCTTCATAATGAACGTGATATTATAGCAAGAGCTGTTAAATGAATGCAAACAAAACATTTGGGTGCTTTCTCTTAATATACAACACAAAAGAACTCAATCTCTATCACCCTAGTCGTAAGAGTTGTTAAAACGCGTAAATTCATTTAAAAGCTTGAGTTTAAACTTGTTTGTACTTGTAAAGATCCTAGGTGTAGTTTCACGCTCAAATGATTGCAAACAAAGTATTTTGATGCTTTCTCTTAAAATACAACACAAAAGAGCTCAAATCTCTTTCACCCTACTCGTAAGAGCTTTTAAAACGCGTAAATATATTCAAATGCTTGAGTTGAAGCTTGTCTGTACTTTAAAATATTCTTGGTGTAGTTTTATTCTAAAACGAATATAAACAAAACATTTGGGTGCATTCTCTTAATATACAACACAAAAGAACTCAATCTCTATCACCCTAGTCGTAAGAGCTGTTATAACGCATAAATGCATTCAAAAGCTTGAGTTGAAGCTTGTTTGTACAGGTAAACATCCTAGGTGTAGTTTCACACTCAAATGAATACAAACAAAGTATTTGGATGCTTTCTCTTAATATCCAACACAAAAGAACTAAATTTTTATCACCCTAGTCTTAAGAGCTGTTAAAAAGCGTAAATGCATTGGAAAGCTTGAGTTTAAGCTTGTTTGTACTTGTAAACATCATAGGTGTAATTTCACACTCAAGTGAATGCAAACAAAGTATTTGGATGCTTTCTCTTAATTCACAACACAAAAGAACTCAAATTGCTTTCACCCTACTCGTAAGAGCTTTTAAAACACGTAAATGCATTCAAAAGCTTGAGTTGAAGCTTGTTTCTACTTGTAAACATCTTATGGGTAGTTTCACACTGAAGTGAATGCAAACAAAGTATATGGGTTCTTTCTCTTAATATCCAACACAAAAGAACTCAAATCTCTTTCACCCTACTCGTATGAGCTTTTAAAACGCGTAAATGCATTCAAAAGCTTGAGTTGAAGCTTGTTTGTACTTGTATACATCTTTGGTGTAGTTTCACACTGAAATGAATGCAAACAAAGTATATGGATGCTTTCTCTTAATATACAACACAAAAGAACTCAAATCTCTTTCATCCTACTCGTACGAGGTTTTAAAACGCGTAAATGCATTCCAAAGTTTGAGTTGTAGCTTGTTTGTACATTAAAATATTCTTCGGGTAATTTCACACTCAAATGAATGCAAACAAAAGATTTTGGTGCCCTCTCTTAATATACAACACAAAAGAACACAATCTCTATCACCCTACTCGTATGTGGTTTTAAAACACGTAAATGCATTCAAAAGCTTGAGTTGAAGCTTGTTTGTACTTGTAAACATCCTTGGTGTCCTTTCACACTCAATTGAATGCCAACAAAGTATTTGGATACTTTCTCTTAATATACAACACAAAAGAACTCAAATGTCTTTCACCCTACTCGTCAGAGCTTTTAAAACGCGTAAGTGCATTCAAAAGCTTGAGTTGAAGCTTGTTTGTACTTGAAAATATCCTAGGTTAGTTTCACACTCAAATGAATGCAAACAAAGCATTTGGATACTTTCTCTTTATATACAACACAAAAGAACTCAATTTCTATCACCCTAGTCGTAAGAGCTATTAAAACGCGTAAATGTATTCAAAACCTTGAGTTGAAGCTTGTTTGTACTTGTAAACATCCTAGGTGTAGTTTCACACTCAAATGAATGGAAACAAACTATTTGGATGCTTTCTCTTAATATACAACACAAAAGAAATCAAATCTGTTTCACCCTACTCTTATGAGCTTTTAAAACGCGTGAATGCATTCAAAAGCTTGAGTTGAAGCTTGTCTGTACTTTAAAATATTCTTGGTGTAGTTTCATACTCCAATGAATGCAGACAAAACATTTGGGTGCTTTCTCTTAATATACAGCACAAATGAACTCAATCTCTATCACTCTAGCCGTAAGAGCTGTTAAACGCGTAAATGCATTCAAAAGCTTGAGTTGAAGCTTGTTTGTACACGTAAACATCCTTGGTGTAGTTTCACACTCAAATGAATGCAAACAAAGTATTTGGATACTTTCTCTTAGTATTGAACACAAAAGAACTCAATTTCTATCACCCTAGTCTTTTAAGCTGTTAAAACGCGTAAAGGCATTCAAAAGCTTGAGTTTAAGCTTGTTTGTACTTGTAAACACTGTAGGTGTAGTTTCACACTAAAATGAATGCAAACAAAGTATTTGGATGCTTTCTCTTAATATTCAACACAAAAGATCTCAAATCTCTTTCACCCTACTCGTATGAGCTTTTAAAACGCGTAAATGCATTCAAAAGTTTGAGGTGAAGCTTGTTTGTACTTGGAAACATCCTAGGTGTAGTGTCACACACAAATTAATGCAAACAAAGTATTTGGATTCTTTCTCTTAATATTCAACACAAAAGAACGCAATCTCTATCACCCTAGTCGTAAGAGCTGTTAAAAATGCGTAAATGCCTTCAAAATGAATGCAAACAAAGTATTTGGATGCTTTCTCTTAATATACAACACAAAAGAACTCAAACCTCTTTCACCCTACTCGTAAGAGCTTTTAAAACGCGTAAATGCATTCCAAAGCTTGAGTTGAAGCTTTTTTGTACTTTTAAAAATCCTAGGTTAGTTTCACACTCAAATGAATGCAAACAAAATCTTTGGATGCTTTCTCTTAATATACAACAAAAAAGAACTCAAATCTCTTTTCCCCTACTCGTATGAGCTTTAAAAACGTAAATGCATTCAAAAGCTTGAGTTGAAGCATGTTTGTACTTTAAAACATTCTTGGTGTAGTTTCATACTCAAATGAATGCAAACAAAACATTTGGGTCCTTTCTCTTCATATACAACACACGAACTCAATCTCTATCACCCTAGTCGTAAGAGCTATTAAAACGCGTAAATATATTCAAAAACATGGGTCGAAGCTTGTTTGTACGTGCAAACATCCTTGGTGTAGTTTCACACTCAATTGAATGTAAACAAAGTATTTGGATGCTTTCTCTTAATATACAACACAAAAGAACTCAAATGTCTTTCACCCTACTCGACAGAGCTTTTAAAACGCGTAAATGCATTCAAAAGCTTGAGTTGAAGCTTGTTTGTACTTGTAGACATCCTAGGTGTAGTTTCACACTCAAATGAATGGAAACAAAGTATTTGGATGCTTTCTCTTAATATACAACACAAAAGAACTCAAATCTCTTTCACCTTACTCTTATGAGCATTTAAAACGCGTAAATGCATTCAAAAGATTGAGTTGAAGCTTGTCTATACTTTAAAATATTCTTGGTGTAGTTTCATACTCAAATGAATGCAAACAAAACATTTGGGTGCTTTCTCTTAATATACAACACAAAAGAACTCAATCTCTATCACTATAGTCGTAAGAGCTTTTAAACGTGTAAATGCATTCTTACACTTGAGTTGAAGCTTGTTTGTAGTTGTAAACATCCTTGGTGTAGTTTCACACTCAAATGAATGCAAACAAAGAATTTGGATACTTTCTCTTAATATACAACACAAAAGAACTCATTTTTATCACCCTAGTCTTTTGAGCTGTTAAAACGAGTAAATGCATTGAAAAGCTTGAGTTTAAGCTTGTTTGTACTTGTAAATATTCTCGGTGTAGTTTCACACTCAAATGAATGCAAACAAAGTATGTGGATGCTTTCTCTTAATATACAACACAAAAGAACTCAAGTCTCTTTCACCCTACTCGTAAGAGCTTTTAAAACGCGTAAATGCATTCAAAACCTTGAGTTGAAGCTTGTTTGTACTTGTATACATCTTTGGTGTACTTTCACACTGAAATGAATGCAAACAAAGTATATGGATGCTTTCTCTTAATATACAACACAAAAGAACTCAAATCTCCTTCACCCTACTCGTATGAGCTTTTGAAACACGTAAATGCATTTAAAAGCTTGAGTTGTAGCTTGTTTGTACATTAAAATATTCTTGGTGTAGTTTCACACTGAAATGAATGCAAACAAAGTATATGGATGCTTTCTCTTAATATACAACACAAAAGAAATCAAATCTCTTTGACCCTACTCGTATGAGCTTTTGAAACACGTAAATGCATTTAAATGCTTGAGTTGTAGCTTGTTTGTAGATTAAAACATTCTTGGTGTAGTTTCACACTCAAATGAATGCAAACAAAACATTTGGGTGCTTTCTCTTAATATACAACACTAAATAACTCAACTTCTATCACCCTAGTCGTAAGAGCTGTTAAAACGCGTAGATGCATTCAAAAGCTTGAGTTGAAGCTTGTTTGTACTAGTAAACATCCTTTATGTAGTTTCACACTCAATTGAATGAGAAGAAAGTATTTGTATGCGTTCTCTTAATATACAACACAAAAGAACTCAAATCTCGTTCACCCTACCCGTAAGAGCTTTTAAAACGCGTAAATGCATTCAAAAGCTTGAGTTGAAGCTTGTTTGTACTTGTACACATCCTAGGTTAGTTTCACACTCAAATAAATGCAAACAAAGTATTTGGATGTTTTCTCTTAATATACAACAAAAAAGAACTCAAATCTCTTTCCCCCTACTCTTATGAGCTTTTCAAATGCAAAAATGTGTTCAAAAGCTTGAGTTGAAGCTTGTTTGTACTTTAAAACATTTTTGGTGTAGTTTCATACTCAAATGAATGCAAACAAAACATTTGGGTGCTTTCTCTTCATATACAATACAAACGAACTCAATCTCTATCACCCTAGTCGTAAGAGCTGTTAAAACGCGTAAATGCATTCAAAAACTTGAGTTGAAGCTTGTTTGTACTTGTAGACATCCTTGGTGTATTTTAACACTCAAATGAATGCAAACAAAGTATTTGGATGCTTTCTCTTAATATACAACGCAAAAGAACTCAAATCTCTTTGACCCTACTTGTATGAGCTTTTAAAACGCGTAAAAGCATTCAAAAGTTTGTATTGAAGCTTGTTTGTACTTGTAAACATCCTAGGGGTAGTTTCAAACTGAAATGAATGCAAACAAAGTATATGGATGCTTTCTCTTAATAAACAACACAAAAGAACTCAAATCTCTTTCTCCCTACTCGTATGAGCTTTTGAAACACGTAAATCCATTTGAAAGCTTGAGTTGAAGCTTGTTTGTACTTGTAGACATCCTTGGTTTAGTTTCACACTCAAATGAATGCAAACAAAGTATTTGGATGCTTTCTCTTAATATACAACCCAATAGAACTCAAATCTCTTTCACCCTACTCGTAAGAGCTTTTAAAACGCGTAAACGTATTCAAAAGCTTGAGTTGAAACTTGTTTGTACTTGTAAACATCCTAGGTGTCGTTTCACATTCAAATGAATGCAAACAAAGTATTTTGATACTTTCTCTTAATATAAAACACAAAAGAACTCAATTTCTATCACCCTAGTCGTAAGAGCTGTTAAAATGCGTAAATGCATTCAAAAGCTTGAGTTGAAGCTTGTTTGTACTTGTAAACATCCTAGGTGTAGTTTCACACTCAAATGAATGCAAACAAAATTTTTGGATCCTTTCTCTTATTATACAACACAATAGAACTCAAATCTCTTTCACCCTACTCGTATGGGCTTTTAAAACGCGTAAATGCATTCAAAAGCTTGTGTTGAAGCTTGTTTGTACTTTAAAACATTCTTGGTGTAGTTTCATACTCAAATGAATGCAAACAAAGCATTTGGGGGCTTTCTCTTAATATACAACACAAACGAACTCAATCTCTATCACCCTAGACGTAAGAGCTTTTAAAACGCGTAAATGCATTCAAAAACTTGAGTTGAAGCTTGTTTGTACTTGTAGACATCCTTGGTGTATTTTCACACTCAAATGAATGCAAACAAAGTATTTGGATGCTTTATCTTAATATACAACGCAAAAGAACTCAAATCTCTTTGACCCTACTTGTATGAGCTTTTAAAACGCGTAAAAGCATTCAAAAGCTTGAGTTGAAGCTTGTTTGTACTTGTAAACATCCTAGGTTAGCTTCACACTCAAATTAATGCAAACAAAGTATTTGGATGCTTTCTCTTAATATACAACAAAAAAGAACTTAAATCTGTTTCCCCCTACTCGTATGAGCTTTTAAAACGCGTTAATGCATTCAAAAAGTTGAGTTGAAGCTTGTTTGTACTTGTAAACATCCTTGGTGTAGTTACATACTCAAATGAATGCAAACAAAACATTTGGGTGCTTTCTCTTCATATACAACACAAACGAACTCAATCTCTATCACCCTAGTCGTAAGAGCTGTTAAAACGCGTAAATACATTCAAAAACTTGAGTTGAAGCTTGTTTGTACTTGTAAACATCCTTGGTGTAGTTTCACACTCAATTGAATGGAAACAAAGAATTTGGATGCTTTCTCTTAATATACAACACAAAAGAACTCAAATCTCTTTCACCCTACTCGTATCGGCTTTAAAACGCGTAAATGCATTCAAAAGCTTGTGTTGAAGCTTGTTTGTATTTGTAAACATCCTAGATGTAGTTTCACTCTCAAATGAATGCAAACAAAGTATTTGGATGCGTTCTCTTAATACACAACACAAAAGAACTCAAATCTCTTTCACCCTACACGTATGAGCTTTTGAAACACGTAAATACATTTAAAAGCTTGAGTTATAGCTTGTTTGTACATTAAAACATTCTTGGAGTAGTTTCACACTCAAATGAATGCTTTCTCTTAATATACTACACAAAAGAACTCAAATGTCTTTCACCCTACTCGTCAGAGCTTTTAATACTCCTAAAAGCATTCAAAAGCTTGAGTTGAAGCTTGTTTGCACTTGTAAACATCCTAGATGTAGTTTCCCACTCAAATGAATGCAAACAAAATAATTGGATGCTTTCTCTTAATATACAACACAAAAAGAACTCAAATCTCTTTCACCCTACACGTATGAGCTTTTGAAACACGTAAATACATTTAAAAGCTTGAGTTGTAGCTTGTTTGTACATTAAAACATTCTTGGAGTAGTTTCACACTCAAATGAATCCAAACAAAGTATTTGGATGCTTTCTCTTAATATACTACACAAAAGAACTCAAATGTCTTTCACCCAACTCGTCAGAGCTTTTAAAACGCCTAAATGCACTCAAAAGCTTGAGTTGAAGCTTGTTTGTACTTGTAAATATCCTAGGTTAGTTTCACACTCAAATTAATGCAAACAAAGTAATTGGATGCTTTTTCTTAATATACAACAAAAAAGAACTCAAATCTGTTTCCCCCTACTCGTATGAGCTTTTAAAACGCGTAAATGCATTCAAAAGGTTGAGTTGAACCTTGTTTGTACTTTAAAACATTATTGGTGTAGTTTCATACTCAAATGAATGCAAACAAAACATTTGGGTGCTTTCTCTTCATGTACAACACAAACGAACTCAATCTCTATCACCCTAGTCGTAAGAGCTGTTAAAACGCGTAAATACATTCAAAAACTTAAGTTGAAGCTTGTTTGTACTTGTAAACATCCTTGGTGTAGTTTCACACTCAATTGAATGCAAACAAAGAATTTGGATGCTTTCTCTTAATATACAACACAAAAGAACTCAAATCTCTTTCACCCTACTCGTATGGGCTTTAAAACGCGTAAATGCATTCAAAAGCTTGTGTTGAAGCTTGTTTGTACTTGTAAACATCCTAGATGTAGTTTCACTCTCAAATGAATGCAAACAAAGTATTTGGATGCTTTCTCTTAATATACAACACAAAAGAACTCAAATCTCTTTCACCCTACACGTATGAGCTTTTGAAACACGTAAATACATTTAAAAGCTTGAGTTGTAGCTTGTTTGTACATTAAAACATTCTTGGAGTAGTTTCACACTCAAATGAATGCTTTCTCTTAATATACTACACAAAAGAACTCAAATGTCTTTCACCCTACTCGTCAGAGCTTTTAAAACTCCTAAAAGCATTCAAAAGCTTGAGTTGAAGCTTGTTTGCACTTGTAAACATCCTAGATGTAGTTTTCCACTCAAATGAATGCAAACAAAGTAATTGGATGCTTTCTCTTAATATACTACACAAAAGAACTCAAATGTCTTTCACCCCACTCGTAAGAGCTTTTAAAACGCGTAAATGCATTCAAAAGCTTGAGTTGAAGCTTGTTTGTACTTGTAAACATCCTAGGTTAGTTTCACACTCAAATGAATGCAAACAAAGTATTTGGATACTTTCTCATAATATACAACACAAAAGAACTCAATTTCTATCACCCTAGTCGTAAGAGCTGTTAAAACGCGTAAATGCATTCAAAAGCTTGAGTTGAAGCTTGTTTGTACTTGTAAACATCCTAGGTGTAGTTTCACACTCAAATGAATGGAAACATAGTATGTAATTGCTTTCTCTTAATATACAACAAAAAAGAACTTAAATCTCTTTCACCCTACTCTTATGAGCTTTTAAAACGCGTAAATGCATTCAAAAGCTTGTGTTGAAGCTTGTCTGTACTTTAAAATAATCTTGGTGTAGTTTCATACTCAAATGAATGCAAACAAAACATTTGGGTGCTTTCTCTTAATATACAACACAAAAGAACTCAATCTCTATCACTCTAGTCGAAACAGCTGTTAAACGCGTAAATGCATTCAAAAGCTTGCGTTGAAGCTTGTTTGTATTTGTAAACATACTAGGTGTAGTTTCACACTCAAATGAATGCAAAAAAAGTATTTGGATGCTTTCTCTTCATATAAAACACAAAAGAACTCAAATCTCTTTCACCCTACTCGTAAGAGCTTTAAAAACACGTAAATACATTCAAAAGCTTGAGTTGAAGCTTGTTTGTACTTGTAAATATTCTAGGTGTAGTTTCATACTCAAATGAACGCAAACAAAGTATTTGGATGCTTTCTCTGAATATACAACACAAAAGAACTCAATCTCTATCACCCTAGTCGTAAAAGATATTAAAACACGTAGATACATTCAAAAGCTTGAGTTGAAGCTTGCTTGTACTTGTAAACATCCTTGGTGTAGTTTCAGACTCAAATTAATGCAAACAAAGTATTTGGATGCTTTCTCTTAATATACATCAAGAAAGAACGCAATCTCTATGACCCTAGTCGTAACAGCCGTTAAAATGCGTAAATGCATTCAAAAGTTTGAGTTGAAGCTTGTATGTACTTGTAAACATCATAGGTGTAGTTTCACACTCAAATGAATGCAAACAAAGTATTTGGATGCTTTCTCTTAATATACAACACAAAAGAACTCAAATCTCTTTCACCCTACTCGTAAGAGCTTTTAAAACACGTAAATGCATTCAAAAGCTTGAGTTGAAGCTTGTTTGTACTTGTAAACATCCTAGGTTAGTTTCACACTCAAATGAATGCAAACAAAGTATTTGGATGCTTTCTCTTAATATACATCAAAAAAGAACGCAATCTCTATCACCCTAGTCATAAGAGCCTTTAAAATGCGTAAATGCATTCAAAAGCTTGAGTTGAAGCTTGTTTGTACTTGTAAACATCCTTGGTGTACTTTCACACTCAATTGAATGCAAACAAAGTATTTGGATGCTCTCTATTAATATACGACACAAAAGAACTCAAATCTCTTTCACCCAACTCGTATCCATTCAAAAGCTTGAGTTAAAGCTTGTTTGTACTTTAAAATATTGTTGGTCTAGTTTCATACTCAAATGAATGCAAACGAAACATTTGGGTGCTTTCTCTTAATATACAACACAAACGAACTCAATCTCTATCACCCTAGACGTAAGAGCTGTTAAAACGCGTAAATGCATTCAAAAACTTGAGTTGAAGCTTGTTTGTACTTGTAAACATCCTTGGTGTATTTTCACACTCAAATGAATGCAAATAAAGTATTTGGATGCTTTCTCTTAATATACAACACAAAGAACTCAAATGTCTTTCACCCTACTCGTCCGAGCTTTTAAAACGCGTAAATGCATTCAAAAGCTTGAGTTGAAGCTTGATTGTACTTGTAAACATTCTTGGTGTAGTTTCATACTCAAATGAATGCAAACAAAACATTTGTCTGCTTTCTCTTAATATACAGCACAAACGAACACAATCTCTATCACCCTAGACGTAAGAGCTGTTAAAACGCGTAAATGCATTCAAAAACTTGAGTTGAAGCTTGTTTTTACTTGTAAACATCCTTGGTGTAGTTTCACACTCAAATTAATGCAAACAAAGTATTTGGATGCTTTCTCTTAATATACAACACAAAAGAACTCAAATCTCTTTCACCCTACTCGTAAGAGCTTTTAAAACGCGTAAATGCATTGAAAAGCTTGAGTTGAACCTTGTTTGTACTTGTAAACACCCTTGGTGTAGTTTCACACTCAAATGAATGCAAACAAAGTATTTTGATGCTTTCCCATAATATACAACACAAAACAACTCAAATCTCCTTCACCCTACTCGTATTTGCTTTTAAAACGCGTAAATGCATTCAGAAGCTTGAGTTGTAGGTTCTTTGTACTTTAAAACATTCTTGGTGTAGTTTCATACTCAAATGAATGAAAATAAAACATTTGCGTGCTTTCTCTTAATATACAACACAATAGAACTCAATCTCTATCACCCTATAAGTAAGAGCTGTTAAAACGCGTAAATGCATTCAAAAGCTTCAGTTGAAGCTTGTTTGTACTTGTAAGTATCCTAGGTGTAGTTTCACACTCAAATGAATGCAAACAAAGTATTTCGAAACTTTCTCTTAATATACAACACAAAAGAACTCAAATATCTTTCACCCTACTCGTAAGAGCTTTTAAAACGCGTAAATGCATTCAAATGTTTGAGTTGAAGCTTGTTTGTACTTGTGAACATCCTAGGTGTAGTTTCACACTCAAATGAATGCAAACAAAGTATTTTGATGCTTTCTCTTAATATACAACACAAAAGAACTCAAATCTTTTTCACCCTACTCGTAAGAGCTTTTAAAACGCGTAAATGCATTCAAAAGCTTCAGTTGAAGCTTGTTTGTACTTGTAAACATCCTAGATGTAGTTTCACTCTCAAATGAATGCAAACAACGTATTTGGATGCTTTCTCTTAATATACAACACAAAAGAACTCAAATCTCTTTCACCCTACACGTATGAGCTTTTGAAACACGTAAATACATTTAAAAGCTTGAGTTGTAGCTTGTTTGTACATTAAAACATTCTTGGAGTAGTTACACACTCAAATGAATGCAAACAAAATATTTGGGTGCTTTCTCTTAATATACAACACTAAATAACTCAACTTCTATCACCCCAGTCGTATGAGCTGTTAAAACGCGTAAATACATTCAAAAACTTGAGTTAAAGCTTGTTTGTACTTGTAAACATCCTTGGTGTAGTTTCACATTCAAATGAATGCAAACAAAGTATTTGGATGCTTTCTCTTAATATACTACACAAAAGAACTCAAATGTCTTTCACCCTACTCGTCAGAGCTTTTAAAACGCCTAAAAGCATTCAAAAGCTTGAGTTGAAGCTTGTTTGTACTTGTAAACATCCTAGGTTAGTTTCACACTCAAATTAATGCAAACAAAGTATTTGGATGCTTTCTCTTAATATACAACAAAAAAGAACTCAAATCTGTTTCCCCCTACTCGTATGAGCTTTTAAAACGCGTAAATGCATTCAAAAGGTTGAGTTGAACCTTGTTTGTACTTTAAAACATTCTTGGTGTAGTTTCATACTCAAATGAATGCAAACAAAACATTTGGGTGCTTTCTCTTCATATACAACACAAACGAACTCAATCTCCATCACCCTAGTCGTAAGAGCTGTTAAAACGCGTAAATACATTCAAAAACTTAAGTTGAAGCTTGTTTGTACTTGTAAACATCCTTGGTGTAGTTTCACACTCAATTGAATGCAAACAAAGAATTTGGATGCTTTCTCTTAATATACAACACAAAAGAACTCAATTCTCTTTCACCCTACTCGTATGGGCTTTAAAACGCGTAAATGCATTCAAAAGCTTGTGTTGAAGCTTGTTTGTACTTGTAAACATCCTAGATGTAGTTTCACTCTCAAATGAATGCAAACAAAGTATTTGGATGCTTTCTCTTAATCTACAACACAAAAGAACTCAAATCTCTTTCACCCTACACGTATGAGCTTTTGAAACACGTAAATACATTTAAAAGCTTGAGTTGTAGCTTGTTTGTACAATAAAACATTCTTGGAGTAGTTTCACACTCAAATGAATGCTTTCTCTTAATATACTACACAAAAGAACTCAAATGTCTTTCACCCTACTCGTCAGAGCTTTTAAAACGCCTAAAAGCATTCAAAAGCTTGAGTTGAAGCTTGTTTGCACTTGTAAACATCCTAGATGTAGTTTCCCACTCAAATGAATGCAAACAAAGTAATTGGATACTTTCTCTTAATATACTACACAAAAGAACTCAAATGTCTTTCACCCTACTCGTAAGAGCTTTTAAAACGCGTAAATGCATTCAAAAGCTTGTGTTGAAGCTTGTTTGTACTTGTAAACATCCTAGGTTAGTTTCATACTCAAATGAATGCAAACAAAACATTTGGGTGCTTTCTCTTAATATACAACACAAAAGAACTCAATCTCTATCACCCTAGTCGTAAGAGCTGTTAAAACGCGTAAATGCATTCAAAAGCTTAATTTGAAGGTTGTTTGTACTTGTAAACACCCTTGGTGTAGTTTCACACTCAAATGAATGCAAATAAAGTATTTGGATACTTTCTCATAATATACAACACAAAAGAACTCAATCTCTATCACCCTAGTCGTAAGAGCTGTTAAAACGCGTAAATGCATTCAAAAGCTTGAGTTGAAGCTTGTTTGTACTTGTAAACATCCTTGGTGTAGTTTCACACTCAAATTAATGCAAACAAAGTATTTGGATGCTTTCTCTTAATTTACAACACAAAAGAACTCAAATCTCTTTCACCCTACTCGTAAGAGCTTTTAAAACGCGTAAATGCATTCAAAAGCTTGAGTTGAAGCTTGTTTGTACTTGTAATCATCCTAGGTTAGTTTCACACTCAAATGAATGCAAACAAAGTATTTGGATGCTTTCTCTTAATATACATAAAAAAAAAAACGCAATCTCTATCACCCTAGTCATAAGAGCCTTTAAAATGCGTAAATGCTTTCAAAAGCTTGAGTTGAAGCTTGTTTGTACTTGTAAACATCCTTGGTGTAGTTTCACACTCAATTGAATGCAAACAAAGTATTTGGATGCTCTCTATTAATATACGACACAAAAGAACTCAAATCTCTTTCACCAAACTCGTATCCATTCAAAAGCTTGAGTTAAAGCTTGTTTGTACTTTAAAATATTGTTGGTGTAGTTTCATACTCAAATGAATGCAAACGACACATTTGGGTGCTTTCTCTTAATATACAACACAAACGAACTCAATCTCTATCACCCTACTCGTATGAGCTGCTAAACCGCGTAAATGCATTCAAAAACTTGAGTTGAAGCTTGTTTGTACTTGTAAACATCCTTGGTGTATTTTCACACTCAAATGAATGCAAACAAAGTATTTGGATGCTCTCTCTTAATATACAACACAAAGAACTCAAATGTCTTTCACCCTACTCGTCCGAGCTTTTAAATCGCGTAAATGCATTCAAAAGCTTGAGTTGAGCTTGATTGTACTTGTAAACATTCTTGGTGTAGTTTCATACTCAAATGAATGCAAACAAAACATTTGGGTGCTTTCTCTTAATATACAACACAAACGAACACAATCTCTATCACCCTAGACGTAAGAGCTGTTAAAACGCGTAAATGCATTCAAAAACTTGAGTTGAAGCTTGTTTTTACTTGTAAACATCCTTGGTGTAGTTTCACACTCAAATTAATGCAAAAAAAGTATTTGGATGCTTTCTCTTAATATACAACACAAAAGAACTCAAATCTCTTTCACCCTACTCGTAAGAGCTTTTAAAACGCGTAAATGCATTGAAAAGCTTGAGTTGAACCTTGTTTGTACTTGTAAACACCCTTGGTGTAGTTTCACACTCAAATGAATGCAAACAAAGTATTTTGATGCTTTCCCATAATATACAACACAAAACAACTCAAATCTCCTTCACCCTACTCGTATTTGCTTTTATAACGCGTAAATGCATTCAGAAGCTTGAGTTGTAGGTTCTTTGTACTTTAAAACATTCTTGGTGTAGTTTCGTACTCAAATGAATGAAAATAAAACATTTGCGTGCTTTCTCTTAATATACAACACAATAGAACTCAATCTCTATCACCCTAGAAGTAAGAGCTGTTAAAACGCGTAAATGCATTCAAAAGCTTGAGTTGAAGCTTGTTTGTACTTGTAAGTATCCTAGGTGTAGTTTCACACTCAAATGAATGCAAACAAAGTATTTCGAAACTTTCTCTTAATATACAACACAAAAGAACTCAAATATCTTTCACCCTACTCGTAAGAGCTTTTAAAACGCGTAAATGCATTCAAATGTTTGAGTTGAAGCTTGTTTGTACTTGTGAACATCCTAGGTGTAGTTTCACACTCAAATGAATGCAAACAAAGTATTTTGATGCTTTCTCTTAATATACAACACAAAAGAACTCAAATCTTTTTCACCCTACTCGTAAGAGCTTTTAAAACGCGTAAATGCATTCAAAAGCTTCAGTTGAAGCTTGTTTGTACTTGTAAACATCCTAGATGTAGTTTCACTCTCAAATGAATGCAAACAAAGTATTTGGATGCTTTCTCTTAATATACAACACAAAAGAACTCAAATCTCTTTCACCCTACATGTATGAGCTTTTGAAACACGAAAATACATTTAAAAGCTTGAGTTGTAGCTTGTTTGTACATTAAAACATTCTTGGAGTAGTTTCACACTCAAATGAATGCAAACTAAATATTTGGGTGCTTTCTCTTAATATACAACACTAAATAACTCAACTTCTATCACCCCAGTCGTATGAGCTGTTAAAACGCGTAAATACATTCAAAAACTTGAGTTAAAGCTTGTTTGTACTTGTAAACATCCTTGGTGTAGTTTCACATTCAAATGAATGCAAACAAAGTAATTGGATGCTTTCTCTTAATATACTACACAAAAGAACTCAAATGTCTTTCACCCTACTCGTCAGAGCTTTTAAAACGCCTAAAAGCATTCAAAAGCTTGAGTTGAAGCTTGTTTGTACTTGTAAACATCCTAGGTTAGTTTCACACTCAAATTAATGCAAACAAAGTATTTGGATGCTTTCTCTTAATATACAACAAAAAAGAACTCAAATCTGTTTCCCCCTACTCGTATGAGCTTTTAAAACGCGTAAATGCATTCAAAAGGTTGAGTTGAACCTTGTTTGTACTTTAAAACATTCTTGGTGTAGTTTCATACTCAAATGAATGCAAACAAAACATTTGGGTGCCTTCTCTTCATATACAACTGATGTGATTTATTTAGGGATTTTCTGTATTTTTGATAAACAAAACAATAAAAGGGATATACCTCTCGAATCACTCAAGGGGTTGGGGTTTTCGTTCAAGAATCACTCAAGAACAAGACTTGCGCATCACACACAAGGGTTTCAAACTGAATCACTCAATTTGAGGGGGTAAATACTCACGTATTAATCATTAATCATCAAAGTCTATGTTACAATTTCGTGCTCTCCCCTATATATAGACAAAGAAATCTAAAGCTACTAGGAATCCTAATCCAAGTAGGAAACTAACTATGAAACTGATTACAATTGTAAAATGAACTAACTAACAACTTTCCTAATACCTAATGGACTCATAATGCTAATAATAACCAGATTATTAGTTTCCTAAGCAATAAATCACGCTAAAAGCAAGTTAAAATAAACTAGGACACAATAACTAAACTAAAGTCGTTGCCTTGGCGCGCAAGGAATATGTTCCGTAACTTGTTACGCGTTTTTGACCATGTTGGGCTTTGAATTAGAGAAAACTCAAAGCATCAATGTTGTAGATCTCGATCATATCTTTATACAGAGATTTGAATCATCACGTTTAGATTTAGTATGAGAGAGTTATGGCCAAAATACGAACAACTATCAGAACTACCAAGATTACGAGGTTCTCCATAATGACGTGATCATATAACAAGAGCTTTAATCCCCATCTTGCGCGTGTATTCCAAAGTATCTTCAATGTAGGAGGCAATGTAATTGTAACCCATTTTAAAACATGCTCCATAAACGAACATAATAGAACTAAGATTGAATGTTCTTTCAATTCCCCTTGGAAAACACCATTGTTGTTCTTGAGGAGCCGTGTAGAGGAATCAAGATCATTCCTAAGATCTATATAATGGTGAATATGATGTGCATCATTTTTTAAGCATGTTGCTCCTGCATCAATCTCCCTTTCTTCAAAAAGAATTGTCCCCAATTCTTGGTCGGTAACAATCTTTTCTTGAGTTTTGTCTCCATGATCTTCCATCAAATAAATCGTACAATTCTTGGAGAAGTCAGTATGAACAAAGTCTTCATATTTGAAAAACAATGAATCATGTTGAGATGTCTTCAATGAATCCACGACCACAAGGTTAGTAATGATGTCAACCTCATCTTCTTGACTTACCTCATCAAATATAGGTGGTTGACTTGGGTCAAAAGAAAATTCTTCTTTCAAAAGGTCATCATTATAACCAAGATCATCAAGAAAAACACCAATATTATCTGGTTCAATGAATTCTTCCTCAACAAACTCATGAACCACGGTTTGTTGTTTTGAAACATAAACTTGAACATCAATCAAGGAATCCATGTTCTTGGCCTTTTCTTGTGAGTCTTCAATAGGAACAATATCTTTAAACGAACCATAAAGATCAGATTTTTGCAAAAACTCCTCAATGATCCCGTTCTTTGGTTCTTTGACTTCACAAGATCTCAAAGATTCTTCAGCCGCGTGCACTTCTTTAATGTATTCTATAGTTACTTGAAACTTTGTAGCACATTCATCTATAAAGTGACCGAAACCAAAACAATTGGAACATTGGTTATTATCTCGTTCCTCTTCTCTTAACTTCTGCAATTGTTGTTCAATCCGTCTCACCCTCATCTCAGATAACAAAAGTTTAATACTTTCATCATAACAATATGCACATGAACATTCTTGATCATTGCTCGGATATGAAAATCTTCTGTTGAGATACTTCTTCAATTTGCTCATGGTGCGGATTTTCCCTTTTCTCATGAGTTTTCTGCGAGATTTCAAAGACTCCCACCAAACTAGAGCAGGTCCTCTTAGGCGAGAAATCACAATCTTTACTTGCTCATAGTCAGTAAACTCATAACATAAAAATAACTCGTCAACCTTCTTAAGCCATCGACAAAAGTCCTTTGAACAATACAACCCACTAAACTCATCTAAGCTGGACTCAATAGACTTAGAATTCCATGGTGACCTCATATTGTTTATTGCTTCATAAGATCAATGTCGAAATCTAAAATAAACTAGGACACAATAACTAAACTAAAGTCGTTGCCTTGGCGCGCAAGGAATATGTTCCGTAACTTGTTACGCGTTTTTGACCATGTTGCGCTTTGAATTAGAGAAAACTCAAAGCATCAATGTTGTAGATCTCGATCATATCTTTCTACAGAGATTTGAATCATCACGTTTAGATTTAGTATGAGCGAGTTATGGCCAAAATACGAACAACTATCAGAACTGCCAAGATTACGAGGTTCTCCATAATGACGTGATCATATAACAAGAGCTTTAATCCCCATCTTGCGCGTGTATTCCAAAGTATCTTCAATGTAGGAGGCAATGTAATTGTAACCCATTTTAAAACATGCTCCATAAACGAACATAATAGAACTAAGATTGAATGTTCTTTCAATTCCCCTTGGAAAACACCATTGTTGTTCTTGAGGAGCCGTGTAGAGGAATCAAGATCATTCCTAAGATCTATATAATGGTGAATATGATGTGTATCATTTTTTAAGCATGTTGCTCCTGCATCAACAACACAAACGAACTCAATCTCTATCACCCTAGCCGTAAGAGCTGTTAAAACGCGTAAATACATTCAAAAACTTAAGTTGAAGCTTGTTTGTACTTGTAAACATCATTGGTGTAGTTTCACACTCAATTGAATGCAAACAAAGAATTTGGATGCTTTCTCTTAATATACAACACAAAAGAACTCAAATCTCTTTCACCCTACTCGTATGGGCTTTAAAACGCGTAAATGCATTCAAAAGCTTGTGTTGAAGCTTGTTTGTACTTGTAAACATCCTAGATGTAGTTTCACTCTCAAATGAATGCAAACAAAGTATTTGGATGCTTTCTCTTAATATACAACACAAAAGAACTCAAATCTCTTTCACCCTACACGTATGAGCTTTTGAAACACGTAAATACATTTAAAAGCTTGAGTTGTAGCTTGTTTGTACATTAAAACATTCTTGGAGTAGTTTCACACTCAAATGAATGCTTTCTCTTAATATACTACACAAAAGAACTCAAATGTCTTTCACCCTACTCGTCAGAGCTTTTAAAACGCCTAAAAGCATTCAAAAGCTTGAGTTGAAGCTTGTTTGCACTTGTAAACATCCTAGATGTAGTTTCCCACTCAAATGAATGCAAACAAAGTAATTGGATGCTATCTCTTAATATACTGCACAAAAGAACTCAAATGTCTTTCACCCTACTCGTAAGAGCTTTTAAAACGCGTAAATGCATTCAAAAGCTTGTGTTGAAGCTTGTTTGTACTTGTAAACATCCTAGGTTAGTTTCATACTCAAATGAATGCAAACAAAACATTTGGGTGCTTTCTCTTAATATACAACACAAAAGAACTTAATCTCTATCACCCTAGTCGTAAGACCTGTTAAAACGCGTAAATGCGTTCAAAAGCATAATTTGAAGTTTGTTTGTACTTGTAAACACCCTTGGTGTAGTTTCACACTCAAATGAATGCAAATAAAGTATTTGGATACTTTCTCATAATATACAACACAAAAGAACTCAATTTCTATCACCCTAGTCGTAAGAGCTGTTAAAACGCGTAAATGCATTCAAAAGCTTGAGTTGAAGCTTGTTTGTACTTGTAAACATCCTAGGTGTAGTTTCACACTCAAATGAATGGAAACATAGTATGTAATTGCTTTCTCTTAATATACAACAAAAAAGAACTTAAATCTCTTTCACCCTACTCTTATGAGCTTTTAAAACGCGTAAATGCATTCAAAAGCTTGTCTGTACTTTAAAATAATCTTGGTGTAGTTTCATACTCAAATGAATGCAAACAAAACATTTGGGTGCTTTCTCTTAATATACAACACAAAAGAACTCAATCTCTATCACTCTAGTCGTAACAGCTGTTAAACGCGTAAATGCATTCAAAAGCTTGTGTTGAAGCTTGTTTGTATTTGTAAACATACTAGGTGTAGTTTCACACTCAAATGAATGCAAAAAAAGTATTTGGATGCTTTCCCTACATATAAAACACAAAAGAACTCAAATCTCTTTCACCCTACTCGTAAGAGCTTTAAAAACACGTAAATACATTCAAAAGCTTGAGTTGAAGCTTGTTTGTACTTGTAAACATTCTAGGTATAGTTTCATACTCAAATGAACGCAAACAAAGTATTTGGATGCTTTCTCTGAATATACAACACAAAAGAACTCAATCTCTATCACCCTAGTCGTAAAAGCTATTAAAACACGTACATACATTCAAAAGCTTGAGTTGAAACTTGCTTGTACTTGTAAACATCCTTGGTGTAGTTTCAGACTCAAATGAATGCAAACAAAGTATTTGGATGCTTTCTCTTAATATACATCAAGAAAAAACGCAATCTCTATCACCCTAGTCGTAACAGCCGTTAAAATGCGTAAATGCATTCAAAAGTTTGAGTTGAAGCTTGTATGTACTTGTAAACATCATAGGTGTAGTTTCACACTCAAATGAATGCAAACAAAGTATTAGGATGCTTTCTCTTAATATACAACACAAAAGAACTCAAATCTCTTTCACCCTACTCGTAAGAGCTTTTAAAACGCGTAAATGCATTCAAAAGCTTGAGTTGAAGCTTGTTTGTACTTGTAAACATCCTAGGTTAGTTTCACACTCAAATGAATGCAAACAAAGTATTTGGATGCTTTCTCTTAATATACATCAAAAAAGAACGCAATCTCTATCACCCTAGTCATAAGAACCTTTAAAATGCGTAAATGCATTCAAAAGCTTGAGTTGAAGCTTGTTTGTACTTGTAAAAATCCTTGGTGTAGTTTCACACTCAATTGAATGCAAACAAAGTATTTGGATGCTCTCTATTAATATACGACACAAAAGAACTCAAATCTCTTTCACCCAACTCGTATCCATTCAAAAGCTTGAGTTAAAGCTTGTTTGTACTTTAAAATATTGTTGGTGTAGTTTCATACTCAAATGAATGCAAACGAAACATTTGGGTGCTTTCTCTTAATATACAACACAAACGAACTCAATCTCTATCACCCTAGACGTAAGAGCTGTTAAAACGCGTAAATGCATTCAAAAACTTGAGTTGAAGCTTGTTTGTACTTGTAAACATCTTTGGTGTATTTTCACACTCAAATGAATGCAAACAAAGTATTTGGATGCTTTCTCTTAATATACAACACAAAGAACTCAAATGTCTTTCACCCTACTCGTCCGAGCTTTTAAAACGCGTAAATGCATTCAAAAGCTTGAGTTGAAGCTTGATTGTACTTGTAAACATTCTTGGTGTAGTTTCATACTCAAATGAATGCAAACAAAACATTTGGGTGCTTTCTCTTAATATACAACACAAACGAACACAATCTCTATCAACCTAGACGTAAGAGCTGTTAAAACGCGTAAATGCATTCAAAAACTTGAGTTGAAGCTTGTTTTTACTTGTAAACATCCTTGGTGTAGTTTCACACTCAAATTAATGCAAACAAAGTATTTGGATGCTTTCTCTTAATATACAACACAAAAGAACTCAAATCTCTTTCACCCTACTCGTAAGAGCTTTTAAAACGCGTAAATGCATTGAAAAGCTTGAGTTGAACCTTGTTTGTACTTGTAAACACCCTTGGTGTAGTTTCACACTCAAATGAATGCAAACAAAGTATTTTGATGCTTTCCCATAATATACAACACAAAACAACTCAAATCTCCTTCACCCTACTCGTATTTGCTTTTAAAACGCGTAAATGCATTCAGAAGCTTGAGTTGTAGGTTCTTTGTACTTTAAAACATTCTTGGTGTAGTTTCATACTCAAATGAATGAAAATAAAACATTTGCGTGCTTTCTCTTAATATACAACACAATAGAACTCAATCTCTATCACCCTAGAAGTAAGAGCTGTTAAAACGCGTAAATGCATTCAAAAGCTTGAGTTGAAGCTTGTTTGTACTTGTAAGTATCCTAGGTGTAGTTTCACACTCAAATGAATGCAAAAAAAGTATTTCGAAACTTTCTCTTAATATACAACACAAAAGAACTCAAATATCTTTCACCCTACTCGTAAGAGCTTCTAAAACGCGTAAATGCATTCAAAAGTTTTAGTTGAAGCTTGTTTGTACTTGTGAACATCCTAGGTGTAGTTTCACACTCAAATGAATGCAAACAAAGTATTTTGATGCTTTCTCTTAATATACAACACAAAAGAACTCAAATCTTTTTCACCCTACTCGTAAGAGCTTTTAAAACGCGTAAATGCATTCAAAAGCTTCAGTTGAAGCTTGTTTGTACTTGTAAGTGTGCTAGGTGTAGTTTCACACTCAAATGAATGTAAACAAAGTATTTCGAAACTTTCTGTTAATATACAGCACAAAAAGAACTCAAATATCTTTCACCCTACTCGTAAGAGCTTTTAAAATGCCTAAATGCATTCAAAAGCTTGAGTTGAAACTTGTTTGTATTTGCAAACATCCTAGTTGTGGTTTCACACTCAAATGAATGCAAACAAAGTATTTGGATGCTTTCTCTTAATGTACAACACAAAAGAACTAAAATCTCTTTCACCCTACTCGTATGAGCTTTCAAAACGCGTAAATGAATTCAAAAGACTGGGTTGAAGCTTGTTTGTAGTTTAAAATATTCTTTGTTTAGTTTCATACTCAAATGAATGCAGACAAAATATTTGGGTGCTTTCTCTTAATATACAACACAGAAAGAACTCAAACTCTATCACCCTAGTCGTAAGAGCTGTTAAAACGCGTAAATGCATTCAATAGCTTAAGTTGAAGCTTGATTGTACTTGTAAACATCCTTGGTGTAGTTTCACACTCAATTGAATGCAAACAAAGTATTTGGATGCTCTCTATTGATATACGACACAAAAGAACTCAAATCTATTTCACCCAACTCGTATCCATTCAAAAGCTTGAGTTAAAGCTTGTTTGTACTTTAAAATATTGTTGGTGTAGTTTCATACTCAAATGAATGCAAACGAAACATTTGGGTGCTTTCTCTTAATATACAACACAAACAAACTCAATCTCTATCACCCTAGACGTAAGAGCTGTTAAAACGCGTAAATGCATTCAAAAACTTGAGTTGAAGCTTGTTTGTACTTGTAAACATCCTTGGTGTATTTTCACACTCAAATGAATGCAAACAAAGTATTTGGATGCTTTCTCTTAATATACAACACAAATGAACTAAAATCTCTTTCACCCTACTCGTATGAGCTTTCAAAACGCGTAAATGAATTCAAAAGACTGGGTTGAAGCTTGTTTGTAGTTTAAAATATTCTTTGTTTAGTTTCATACTCAAATGAATGCAGACAAAATATTTCGGTGCTTTCTCTTAATATACAACACAAAAAGAACTCAAACTCTATCACCCTAGTCGTAAGAGTTGTTAAAACGCGTAAATGCATTCAATAGCTTGAGTTGAAGCTTGATTGTACTTGTACACATCCTTGGTGTAGTTTCACACTCAATTGAATGCAAACAAAGTATTTGGATGCTCTCTAATAATATACGACACAAAAGAACTCAAATCTCTTTCTCCCAACTCGTATCCATTCAAAAGCTTGAGTTAAAGCTTGTTTGTACTTCAAAATATTGTTGGTGTAGTTTCATACTCAAATGAATGCAAACGAAACATTTGGGTGCTTTCTCTTAATATACAACACAAACGAACTCAATCTCTATCACCCTAGACGTAAGAGCTGTTAAAACGCGTAAATGCATTCAAAAACTTGAGTTGAAGCTTGTTTGTACTTGTAAACATCCTTGGTGTATTTTCACACTCAAATGAATGCAAACAAAGTATTTGGATGCTTTCTCTTAATATACAACACAAAGAACTCAAATGTCTTTCACCCTACTCGTCCGAGCTTTTAAAACGCGTAAATGCATTCAAAAGCTTGAGTTGAAGCTTGATTGTACTTGTAAACATTCTTGGTGTAGTTTCATACTCAAATGAATGCAAACAAAACATTTGGGTGCTTTCTCTTAATATACAACACAAACGAACACAATCTCTATCACCCTAGACGTAAGAGCTGTTAAAACGCGTAAATGCATTCAAAAACTTGAGTTGAAGCTTGTTTTTACTTGTAAACATCCTTGGTGTAGTTTCACACTCAAATTAATGCAAACAAAGTATTTGGATGCTTTCTCTTAATATACAACACAAAAGAACTCAAATCTCTTTCACCCTACTCGTAAGAGCTTTTAAAACGTGTAAATGCATTGAAAAGCTTGAGTTGAACTTTGTTTGTACTTGTAAACACCCTTGGTGTAGTTTCACACTCAAATGAATGCAAACAAAGTATTTTGATGCTTTCCCATAATATACAACACAAAACAACTCAAATCTCCTTCACCCTACTCGTATTTGCTTTTAAAACGCGTAAATGTATTCAGAAGCTTGAGTTGTAGGTTCTTTGTACTTTAAAACATTCTTGGTGTAGTTTCATACTCAAATGAATGAAAATAAAACATTTGCGTGCTTTCTCTTAATATACAACACAATAGAACTCAATCTCTATCACCCTAGAAGTAAGAGCTGTTAAAACGCGTAAATGCATTCAAAAGCTTGAGTTGAAGCTTGTTTGTACTTGTAAGTATCCTAGGTGTAGTTTCAGACTCAAATGAATGCAAAAAAAGTATTTCGAAACTTTCTCTTAATATACAACACAAAAGAACTCAAATATCTTTCACCCTACTCGTAAGAGCTTTTAAAACGCGTAAATGCATTCAAAAGTTTGAGTTGAAGCTTGTTTGTACTTGTGAACATCCTAGGTGTAGTTTCACACTCAAATGAATGCAAACAAAGTATTTTGATGCTCTCTCTTAATATACAACACAAAAGAACTCAAATCTTTTTCACCCTACTCGTAAGAGCTTTTAAAACGCGTAAATGCATTCAAAAGCTTCAGTTGAAGCTTGTTTGTACTTGTAAGTGTGCTAGGTGTAGTTTCACACTCAAATGAATGTAAACAAAGTATTTCGAAACTTTCTGTTAATATACAGCACAAAAAGAACTCAAATATCTTTCACCCTACTCGTAAGAGCTTTTAAAATGCCTAAATGCATTCAAAAGCTTGAGTTGAAACTTGTTTGTATTTGTAAACATCCTGGTTGTGGTTTCACACTCAAATGAATGCAAACAAAGTATTTGGATGCTTTCTCTTAATATACAACACAAAAGAACTAAAATCTCTTTCATCCTACTCGTATGAGCTTTCAAAACGCGTAAATGAATTCAAAAGACTGGGTTGAAGCTTGTTTGTAGTTTAAAATATTCTTTGTTTAGTTTCATACTCAAATGAATGCAGACAAAATATTTGGGTGCTTTCTCTTAATATACAACACAAAAAGAACTCAAACTCTATCACCCTAGTCGTAAGAGCTGTTAAAACGCGTAAATGCATTCAATAGCTTGAGTTGAAGCTTGATTGTACTTGTAAACATCCTAGGTATTTTTTCACACTTAAATGAATACAAACAATGTATTTGGATACTATCTCTTAATATACAACACAAAAGAACTCAATTTCTATCACCCTAGTCGTAAGAGCTGTTAAAACGCGTAAATGCATTCAAAAGCTTGAGTTGAAGCTTGTTTGTACTTGTAAACATCCCTGCTGTTTTCTCACACTTAATCGAATGCAAACAAAGTATTTGGATATTTTCTCTTAATATACAACGCAAAAGAACTCAATTTCTATCACCCTATTCGTAAGAGTTGTTAAAACGCGTAAATGCATTCAAAAACTTAAGTTGAAGTTTGTTTGTACTTGTAAACATCCTAGGTATAGTTTCATACTCAAATGAATGCAAACAACGTATTTGGATGCTTTATCTTAAAATACAACACAAAAAAACTCAAATCTCATTCACGCTACTTGTAAGAGCTTTTCAAACGCATAAATGCATTCAAAAGCTTAAGTTGAAGCTTGTTTGTACTTGTAAACATCCTAGGTGTAGTTTCACACTCAAATGAATGGAAACAATGTATTTGGATGCTTTCTCTTAATATACAACACAAAAAACTGAAATCTCTTTCACCCTACTAGTATGGGCTTTTAAAACGCGAAAAAGCTTTCAAAAGTTTGAGTTGAAGCTTAATTGTACTTTAATACATTCTTGGTGTAGTTTCATTCTCAAAAGAATGCAAACAAAACATTTGGGTGCTTTCTCTTAATATACAACACAAAAGAACTCAATCTCTATCACCCTAGTCGTAACAGCTGTTAAAACGCGTAAATGCATTCAAAAGCTTGAGTTGAAGCTTGTTTGTACTTGTAAACATCCTTGGTGTAGTTTCACACTCAAATTAATGCAAACAAAGTATTTGGATGCTTTCTCTTAATTTACAACACAAAAGAACTCAAATCTCTTTCACCCTACTCGTAAGAGCTTTTAAAACGCGTAAATGCATTGAAAAGCTTGAGTTGAACCTTGTTTGTACTTGCAAATATCCTAGGTGTAGTTTCACACTCAAATGAATGCAACCAAAGTATTTGGATGCTTTCTCTTAATATACAATACAAAAGAACCTAAATCTCTTTCACTCTACTCGTTTGAGCTTTTAAAATGCGTAAATGCATTCGAAAGCTTGAGTTGAAGCTTGTTTGTACTTCAAAACATTCTTGGTGTAGTTTCATACTCAAAAGAATGCAAACAAAACATTTGTGTGCTTTCTCTTAATATACAACACAAAAGAACTCAAATCTCTTTCACCCTACTCGTATGAGCTATTAAAAAGCGTAAATGCATTCAAAAGCTTGAGTTGAAGCTTGTTTGTACTTGTAAACATTGTAGCTGTAGTTTCACACTCAAATGAATGCAAACAAAGTATTTGGGTGCTTTCTCTGAATATACAACACAAAAAACTCAAATCTCTTTTAACCTACTCGTAAGAGTTTTTAAAACGCGTAAACGCTTTTAAAAGCTTGAGTTGAAGCTTGTTTGTACTTTAAAACATTCTTGGTGTAGTTTCATTCTCAAAAGAATGCAAACAAAACATTTGGGTGCTTTCTCTTAATATGCAACACAAAAGAACTCAATCTCTATCACCCTAGTCGTAAGAGCTGTTAAAACGCGTAAATGCATTCCAAAATCTTGAGTTGAAGCTTATTTGTACTTGTAAACATCCTTGGTGTAGTTTTAAACTCAAATTAATGCAAACAAAGTATTTGGATGCTTTCTCTTAATATACAACACAAAAGAACTCAAATCTCTTTCACCCTTCTCGTAAGAGCTTTTAAAACGCGTAAATGCATTCAAAAGCTTGAGGTGAAGCTTGTTTGTACTTGTAAACATCCTTGGTGTAGTTTCACACACAAATGAATGCAACCAAAGTATTTGGATGCTTTCTCTTATTATACAACACAAAAGAACTCAAATCTCTTTCACCCTACTCGTACGAGCTTTTAAAACGCGTAAATGCATTCAAAAGGCTGAGTTGAAGCTTGTTTATACTTTAAAATATTCTTGGTGTAGTTTCAAACTCAAATGAATGCAAACAAAACAATTGGGTGCTTTCACTTAATATACAACGCAAAAGAACTCAAATTCTATCACCCTGGCCTTAAGAGCTTTTAAAACGCGTAAATGCATTCAAAAGCTTGAGTTGAAGCTTGTTTGTTCTTGTAAACATCTTTGGTGTAGTTTCACACACAAATGAATGCAACCAAAGTGTTTGAATGCTTTCTCTTATTATACAACGCAGAAGAACTCAAATCTCTTTCACCCTACTCCTATGAGCTTTTAAAATGCGTAAATGCATTCGAAAGCTTGAGTTGAAGCTTGTTTGTACTTCAAAACATTCTTAGTGTAGTTTCATACTCAAAATAATGCAAACAAAACATTTGGGTGCTTTCTCTTAATAAACAACACAAAAGAACTCAAATCTCTTTCACCCTATTCGTATGAGCTTTTAAAACGCGTAAATGCATTCAAAAGCTTGTGTTGAAGTTTGTTTGTACTTGTAAACATCCTAGGTGTATTTTTCACTCAAATGAATGCAAACAAAGTATTTGGATGCTTTCTCTTAATATACAACACAAAAGAACTCAAATCTCTTTCACCCTACTAGTAAGAGCTTTTAAAACGGGTGACTGCATTCAAAAGCTTGAGTTGAAGCTTGCTTGTACTTGTAAATATCCTAGGGGTAGTTTCACACTCAAATGATTGCAAACAAAGTATTTGGATGCTTTCTCTTAATATACAACACAAAAGAACTCAAATCTCTTTCACCCTACTCGTAAGAGCTTTTTAAACGCGTAAATGCATTCAAAAGCTTGAGTTGAAGTTTGTTTGTACTTGTAAATATCCTAGGTGTATTTTCACTCAAATGAATGCAAACAAAGTATTTGGATACTTTCTCTTAATATACAACACAAAAGAACTCAAATCTCTTTCACCCTACTCGTATGAGCTTTTAAAATGCGTAAATGCATTCGAAAGCTTGAGTTGAAGCTTGTTTGTACTTTAAAACATTCTTAGTGTAGTTTCATACTCAAAAGAATGCAAACAAAACATTTGGGTGCTTTCTCTTAATATACAACACAAAAGAACTCAAATCTCTTTCACCCTATTCGTATGAGCTATTGAAACGCGTAAATGCATTCAAAAGATTGAGTTAAAGCTTGTTTGTACTTGTAAACATCCTAGGTGTATTTTCACACTCAAATGAATGCAAACAAAGTATTTGGATGCTTTTTCTTAATATGCAACACAAAAAAACTCAAATCTCATTCACCCTACTCGTAAGAGCTTTTCAAACGTGTAAATGCATTCAAAAGATTAAGTTGAAGCTTGTTTGTACTTGTAAACATCCTAGGTGTAGTTTCACACTCAAATGAATGCAAACAAAGTATATGGATGCTTTCTCTGAATATACAACACAAAAAACTCAAATCTCTTTCACCCTACTCGTATGAGCTTTTAAAACGCGTAAATGATTTCAAAAGCTTGAGTTGAAGCTTGTTTGTATTTTAAAACATTCTTGGCGTAGTTTCATTCTGAAAATAATGCAAACAAAATATTTGAGTGCTTTCTCTTAATATGCAACACAAAAGAACTCAATCTCTATCACCCTAGTCGTAAGAGCTGTTAAAACGCGTAAATGCATTCAAAAGCTTGAGTTGAAGCTTGTTTGTACTTGTAAGCTTCCTTGGTGTAGTTTTAAACTCAAATTAATGCAAACAAAGTATTTGGATGCTTTCTCTTAAAATAGAATACAAAAGAACTCAAATCTCTTTCACCCTACTCGTAAGAGCTTTTAAAACGCGTAAATGCATTCAAAAGCTTGAGTTGAAGCTTGTTTGTACTTGTAAACATCCTAGGTCCAGTTTCACACTCAAATGAATGCAACCAAAGTATTTGGATGCTTTCTCATAATATGCAACACAAAAGAACTCAAATCTCTTTCACCCTACTTGTACGAGCTTTTAAAACGCGTAAATGCATCCAAAAGCTTGAGTTGAAGCTTGTTTGTACTTTTAAACATCCTAGGTGTATTTTCACACTCAAATGAATGCAAACAAAGTATTTGGATGCTTTCTTTTTTTATACAACACAAAATAACTCAAATACCTTTCACCCTACTAGTAAGAGCTTTTAAAAAGCGTAACTGCATTCAAAAGCTTGAGTTGAAGCTTTATTGTACTTGTAAATATCCTAGGGGTAGTTTCACACTCAAATGATTGCAAACAAAGTATTTGGATGCTTTCTATTAATATACAACACAAAAGAACTCAAATTTCTTTCACCCTACTTGTAAGAGCTTTTAAAACGTGTAAATGTATTCAAAAGTTTGAGTTGAAGCTTGTTTGTACTTGTAAACATCCTAGGTGTAGTTTCACACTCAAATGAATGCAACCAAAGTATTTGGATGCTTACTCTTAATATACAACACAAAACAACTCAAATCTCGTTCGCCCTACTCGGACGAGCTTTTAAAAAGCGTAAATGCATTCAAAAGCCTGAGTTGAAGCTTGTTTGTACTTTAAAATATTTTTGGTGTAGTTTCAAACTCAAATGAATGCAAACAAAACAATTGGGTGCTTTCTCTTAATATACAATCCAAAGGAACTCAAATTCTATCATCCTAGCCGTAAGAGCTGTTAAAACGCATAAATACATTTAAAAGCTTGAGTTCAAGTTTGTTTGTACTTGTAAACATTCCTAGTGTTATTTCACATTCAATTGAATGCAAACAATGTATTTTGATACTTTCTATTAATATACAACATAAAAGAACTCAATTTCTATCACCCTAGTCGTAAGAGCTGTTAAAATGCGTAAATGCATTCAAAAGCTTGAGTTGAAGCTTGTTTGTACTTGTGAACATCGTAGGTGTAGTTTCACACTCAAATGAATGCAAACAAAGTATTTCGATGTTTTCTCTTAATATACAACACAATCAAACTCAAATCTCTTTCACCCTGCTCGTTAGAGCTTATAAAACGTGTAAATGCATTCAAAAGCTTGAGTTGAAGCTTGTTTGTACTTTAAAAAATTCTTGGTGTAGTTTCATACTCAAATGAATGCAAACAAAACAATTGGGTGCTTTCTCTTAATATACAACACAAAAGAACACAATCTCTATCACCCTAGTCGTAAGAGCTGTTAAAATGCGTAAATGCATTCAAAAGCTTGAGTTGAAGCTTGTTTGTACTTGTGAACATCGTAGGTGTAGTTTCACACTCAAATGAATGCAAACAAAGTATTTCGATGTTTTCTCTTAATATACAACACAATCAAACTCAAATCTCTTTCACCCTGCTCGTTAGAGCTTATAAAACGTGTAAATGCATTCAAAAGCTTGAGTTGAAGCTTGTTTGTACTTTAAAAAACTCTTGGTGTAGTTTCATACTCAAATGAATGCAAACAAAACAATTGGGTGCTTTCTCTTAATATACAATGCAAAAGAACTAAAATTCTATCACCCTAGCCGTAAGAGCTGTTAAAACGCATAAATACATTTAAAAGCTTGAGTTCAAGTTTGTTTGTACTTGTGAACATTCCTAGTATTTTGATACTTTCTCTTAATATACAACACAAAAGAACTCAAATCTCTTTCACACTACTCGTATGAGCTTTTAAAATGCGTAAATGCAATCGAAAGCTTGAGTTGAAGCTTGTTTGTACTTTAAAACATTCTTGGTGTAGTTTCACACTCAAAAGAATGCAAACAAAACATTTGAGTGCTTTCTCTTAATATACAACACAAAAGAACTCAAATCTCTTTCACCCTAGTCGTATGAGCTTTTAAAACGCGTAAATGCATTCAAAAGCTTGAGTTGAAGCTTGTTTGTACTTGTAAACATCCTAGGTGTATTTTGACACTCAAATGAATGCAAACAAAGTATTTGGATGCTTTCTTTTAATATACAACACAAAATAACTCAAATACCTTTCACCCTACTAGTATGAGCTTTTAAAACGCGTAACTGCATTCAAAAGTTTGAGTTGAAGCATGTTTGTACTTGTAAATATCCTAGGGGTAGTTTCACTCAAATGATTGCAAACAAAGTATTTGGATGCTTTCTCTTAATATAAAACACAAAAGAACTCAAATCTCATTCACCCTACTCGTATGAGCTATTAAAACGCGTAAATGCATTCAAAAGCTTGAGTTGTAGCTTGTTTGTAGTTTAAAAAATTCTTGGTGTAGTTTCATACTCAAATAAATGCAAACAAAACATTTGGGTGCTTTCTCTTAATATACAACACAAAACAACTGAATCTCTATCACCCTAGTCGTAAGAGCTGTTAAAACACGTAAATGCATTCAAACGCTTGAGTTGAAGCTTGTTTGTACTTGTAAACATCCTTGGTGTAGTTTCACACTCAAATGAATGCAAACAAAGTTTTTTGATGCTCTCCATTTGGGTGCTTTCTCGTAATATACAACACAAAAGAACTCAATTTCTATCACCCTAGTCGTAAGAGCTGTTAAAATGCGTAAATGCATTCAAAAGCTTAAGTTGAAGCTTGTTTGTAATTGTAAACATCCTAGGTGTAGTTTCAGACTCGAATGAATGCAAACAAAGTATTTGGATGATTTCTCTTAATATACAACACAAAAGAACTCGAATCTCTTTCACCCTACTCATAAGAGCTTTTCAAACGCGTAAATGCATTCAAAAGCTTGAGTTGAAACTTGTTTGCACTTGTAAACATCCTAGGTGTAGTTTCACATTCAAATGAATGCAAACAAAGTATTTGGATACTTTCTCTTAATATACAACACAAAAGAACTCAAATCTCTTTCACCCTACTCGTATGAGCTTTTAAAATGCGTAAATGCATTCGAAAGCTTGATTTGAAGCTTGTTTGTACTTTGAAACATTCTTAGTGTAGTTTCATACTCAAAAGAATGCAAACAAAACATTTGGGTGCTTTCTCTTAATATACAACACAAAAGAACTCAAATCTCTTTCACCCTACTCGTATGAGCTTTTAAAACACGTAAAGGCATTCAAAAGCTTGAGTTGAAGTTTGTACTTGTAAACATCCTAGGTGTATTTTCACTCAAATGAATGCAAACAAAGTATTTGGATGCTTTCTCTTAATATACAACACAAAAGAACTCAAATCTCTTTCACCCTACTAGTAAGAGCTTTTAAAACGCGTGACTGCATTCAAAAGCTTGAGTTGAAGCTTGTTTGTACTTGTAAATATCCTAGGGGTAGTTTCACACTCAAATGATTGCAAACAAAGTAGTTGGATGCTTTCTCTTAATATACAACACAAAAGAACTCAAATCTCTTTCACCCTACTCGTAAGAGCTTTTAAAATGCGTAAATGCATTCAAAAGCTTGAGTTGAAGCTTGTTTGTACTTGTAAACATCCTAGGTGTAGTTTCACACTCAAATGAATGCAACCAAAGTATTTGGATGCTTTTCTCTTAATATACAACACAAAAGAACTCAAATCTCTTTCACCCTACTCGTATGAGCTTTTAAAATGCGTAAATGCATTCGAAAGCTTGAGTTGAAGATTGTTTGTACTTCAAAACAATCTTGGTGTAGTTTCATACTCAAAAGAATGCAAACAAAACATTTGGGTGCTTTCTCTTAATATACAACACAAAAGAACTCAAATCTCTTTCACCCTACTCGTACGAGCTTTTAAAATGCGTAAATGTATTCAAAAGCTTGAGTTCAAGCTTGTTTGTACTTTTAAACATCCTAGGGGTAGTTTCACACTCAAATGATTGCAAACAAAGTAGTTGGATGCTTTCTTTTAATATACAACACAAAATAACTCAAATACCTTTCAACCTACTGGTAAGAGCTTTTAAAACGCGTAACTTCATTCAAAAGCGTGAGTTGAAGCTTGTTTGTACTTGTAAATATCCTAGGGGTAGTTTCACACTCAAATGATTGCAAACAAAGTATTTGGATGCTTTCTCTTAATATACAACACAAAAGAACTCAAATCTCTTTCACCCTACTTGTAAGACCTTTAAAAACGCGTAAATGTATTCAAAAGCTTGAGTTGAAGCTTGTTTGTACTTGTAAACATCCTAGGTGTAGTTTCACACTCAAATGAATGCAACCAAAGTATTTGGATGCTTACTCTTAATATACAACACAAAACAACTCAAATCTCTTTCGCCCTACTCGTACGAGCTTTTAAAACGCGTAAATGAATTCAAAAGCCTGAGTTGAAGCTTGTTTGTACTTTAAAATGTTCTTGGTGTAGTTTCAAACTTAAATGAATGCAAACAAAACAATTGGGTGCTTTCTCTTAATATACAAAGCAAAAGAACTCAAATTCTATCACCCTAGCCGTAAGAGCTGTTAAAACGCATAAATACATTTAAAAGCTTGAGTTCAAGTTTGTTTGTACTTGTAAACATTCCTAGTGTTATTTCACATTCAAATGAATGCAAACAAAGTATTTTGATACTTTCTCTTAATATACAACACAACAGAACTCAATTTCTATCACCCTAGTCGTAAGAGCTGTTAAAATGCGTAAATGCATTCAAAAGCTTGAGTTGAAGCTTGTTTGTACTTGTGAACACCCTAGGTGTAGTTTCACACTCAAATGAATGCAAACAAAGTATTTCGATGCTTTCTCTTAATATACAACACAATCAAACTCAAATCTCTTTCACCCTACTCGTTAGAGCTTATAAAACGTGTTAATGCACTCAAAAGCTTGAGTTGAAGCTTGTTTGTACTTTAAAAAATTCTTGGTGTAGTTTCATACTCAAATGAATCAAAACAAAACAATTGGGTGCTTTCTCTTAATATACAATGCAAAACAACTCAAATTCTACCACCCTAGCCGTAAGAGCTGTTAAAACGCATAAATACATTTAAAAGCTTGAGTTCAAGTTTGTTAGTACTTGTGAACATTCCTCGTGTTATTTCACTTTCAAATGGATGCAAACAAAGTATTTTGATACTTTCTCTTAATATACAACACAAAAGAACTCAAATCTCTTTCACCCTACTCGTATGAGCTTTTAAAATGCGTAAATGAATTCTAAAGCTTGAGTTGTAGCTTGTTTGTTCTTTAAAACATTCTTGGTGTAGTTTCATACTCAAATGAATGCAAACAAAATATTTGGGTGCTTTCTCTTAATATACAACACAAAAGAACTCAATCTCTACCACCCTATTCGTAAGAGCTGTTAAAACGCGTAAATGCATTCAAAAGATTGAGTTTAAGCTTGTTTATACATGTAAAAATCCTTGGTGTAGTTAGACATTCAAATGAATGCAAACAAAGTATTTGGATGCTTTCACTTATTATACAACACAAAAGAACTCAAATCTCTTTCACCCTACTCGTATGAGCTTTTAAAACGCGAAAATGCATTCAAAAGCATGAGTTGAAGCTTGTTTATACTTGTAAACATCCTAGGTGTAGTTTCATACTCAAATGAATAAAGACAAAGTATTTGGATGCTTTCTTATAATATACAACACAAAAGAACTCAAATCTCTTTCACCCTACTCGTATGAGCTTTTAAAATGCGTAAATGAATTCGAAAGCTTGAATTGTAGCTTGTTTCTACTTTAAAACATTCTTGCTGTAGTTTCATACTCAAATGAATGCAAACAAAATATTTGGGTGCTTTCTCTTAATATACAACACAAAAGAACTCAATCTCTACCACCCTAGTCGTAAGAGCTGTTAAAACGCGTAAATGCATTCAAACGTTTGAGTGTAAGCTTGTTTATACTTGTAAACATCCTTGGTGTAGTTTTACATTCAAATGAATGCAAACAAAGTATTTGGATGCTTTCTCATATTATACAACATAAAAGAACTCAAATCTCTTTCACCTTACTCGTAAGAGCTTTTAAAACGCGAAAATGCATTCAAAAGCATGAGTTGAAGCTTGTTTATACTTGTAAACATCCTAGGTGTAGTTTCACACTCAAATGAATGAAAACAAAGTATTTGGATGCTTTCATATAATATACAACAGAAAAGAACTCAAATCTCTTTCACCCTACTCGTATGAGCTTTTAAAATGCGTAAATGAATTCTAAAGCTTGAGTTGTAACTTGTTTGTTCTTTAAAACATTCTTGGTGTAGTTTCATACTCAAATGAATGCAAACAAAATATTTGGGTGCTTTCTCTTAATATACAACACAAAGGAACTCAATCTCTACCACCCTATTCGTAAGAGCTGTTAAAACGCGTAAATGCATTCAAAAGCTTGAGTTTAAGCTTGTTTATACTTGTAAACATCCTTGGTGTAGTTTTACATTCAAATGAATGCAAACAAAGTATTTGGATGCTTTCTCTTATTATACAACACAAAAGAACTCAAATCTCTTTCACCCTACTCGTATGAGCTTTTAAAACGCGTAAATGCATTCAAAAGCTTGAGTTGAAGCTTGTTTGTACTTGTAAATAACCTAGGTCTAGTTTCACACTCAAATGAATGCAAACAAAGTATTGGGATGCTTTCTCTTAATATACAACACAAAAGAACTCAAATCTCTTTCACCCCACTCGTAAAAGCTTTTAAAACACGTAAATGTATTCAAAAGCTTGAGTTTGAGCTTGTTTATACTTGTAAACATCCTTGGTGTAGTTTTACATTCAAATGAATGCAAAGAAAGTATTTGGATGCTTTCTCTCATTATTCAACACAAAAGAACTCAAATCTCTTTCACCTTACTCGTAAGAGCTTTTAAAACGCGAAAATGCATTCAAAAGCATGAGTTGAAGCTTGTTTGTACTTGTAAATTTCCTTGGTGTAGTTTCTCACTCAAATGAATGAAAACAAAGTATTTGGATGCTTTCTTATAATATACAACACAAAAGAACTCAAATCTCTTTCACTCTACTCGTATGACCTTTTAAAACGCGTAAATCCATTCAAACGCTTGAGTTGAAGCTTGTTTGTTCTTTAAAACATTCTTGGTGTAGTTTCATACTCAATTGAATGCAAACAAAATATTTGGGTGCTTTCTCTTAATATACAACACAAAAGAACTCAATCTCTACCACCCTATTCGTAAGAGCTGTTAAAACGCGTAAATGCATTCAAAAGATTGAGTTTAAGCTTGTTTATACTTGTAAAAATCCTTGGTGTAGTTAGACATTCAAATGAATGCAAACAAAGTATTTGGATGCTTTCACTTATTATACAACACAAAAGAACTCAAATCTCTTTCACCCTACTCGTATGAGCTTTTAAAACGCGAAAATGCATTCAAAAGCATGAGTTGAAGCTTGTTTATACTTGTAAACATCCTAGGTGTAGTTTCATACTCAAATGAATAAAAACAAAGTAATTGGATGCTTTCTTATAATATACAACACAAAAGAACTCAAATCTCTTTCACCCTACTCGTATGAGCTTTTAAAATGCGTAAATGAATTCGAAAGCGTGAATTGTAGCTTGTTTGTACTTTAAAACATTCTTGCTGTTGTTTCATACTCAAATGAATGCAAACAAAATATTTGGGTGCTTTCTCTTAATATACAACACAAAAGAACTCAATCTCTACCACCCTAGTCGTAAGAGCTGTTAAAACGCGTAAATGCATTCCAAAGTTTGAGTTTAAGCTTGTTTATACTTGTAAACATCCTTGGTGTAGTTTTACATTCAAATGAATGCAAACAAAGTATTTGGATGCTTTCTCTTATTATACAACACAAAAGAACTCAAATCTCTTTCACCCTACTCAAATCTCTTTCACCCTACTCGTAGTTTCATACTCAAATGAATGCAAACAAAATATTTGGGTGCATTCTCTTAATATACAACACAAAAGAACTCAAATCTCTTTCACCCTACTTATAAGAACTTTTAAAACGCGTAAATGTATTCAAAAGCATGAGTTGAAGCTTGTTTGTACTTGTAAACATCCTAGGTGTAGTTTCACACTCAAATAAATGCAAACAAAACATTTGGGTGCTTTCTCTTAATATACAACACAAAATAACTCAAATCTCTTTCACCCTACTTATAAGAACTTTTAAAACGCGAAAATGCATTCAAAAGCATGAGTTGAAGCTTGTTTGTACTTGTAAACATCCTAGGTGTAGTTTCTCACTCAAATGAATGAAAACAAAGTATTTGGATGCTTTCTTATAATATACAACGGAAAAGAACTCAAATCTCTTTCACCCTACTCGTATGAGCTTTTAAAATGCGTAAATGAATTCTAAAGCTTGAGTTGTAGCTTGTTTGTACTTGAAAACATTCTTGGTGTAGTTTCATACTCAAATTAATGCAAACAAAATATTTGGGTGCTTTCTCTTAATATACAACACAAAGGAACTCAATCTCTACCACCCTATTCGTAAGAGCTGTTAAAACGCGTAAATGCATTCAAAAGCTTGAGTTTAAGCTTGTTTATACTTGTAAACATCCTTGGTGTAGTTTTACATTCAAATGAATGCAAATAAAGTATTTGGATGCTTTCTCTTATTATACAACACAAAAGAACTCAAATCTCTTTCACCCTACTCGTATGAGCTTTTAAAACGCGTAAATGCATTCAAAAGCTTGAGTTGAAGCTTGTTTGTACTTGTAAATATCCTAGGTCTACTTTCACACTCAAATGAATGCAAACAAAGTATTGGGATGCTTTCTCTTAATATACAACACAAAAGAACTCAAATCTCTTTCACCCCACTCGTAAAAGTTTTTAAAACACGTAAATGTATTCAAAAGCTTGAGTTTAAGCTTGTTTATACTTGTAAACATCCTTGGTGTAGTTTTACATTCAAATGAATGCAAACAAAGTATTTGGATGCTTTCTCTCATTATTCAACACAAAAGAACTCAAATCTCTTTCACCTTACTCGTAAGAGCTTTTAAAACGCGAAAATGCATTCAAAAGCATGAGTTGAAGCTTGTTTGTACTTGTAAATTTCCTTGGTGTAGTTTCTCACTCAAATGAATGAAAATAAAGTATTTGGATGCTTTCTTATAATATACAACACAAAAGAACTCAAATCTCTTTCACCCTACTCGTATGACCTTTTAAAACGCGTAAATCCATTCAAACGCTTGAGTTGAAGCTTGTTTGTACTTTTAAAATATTCTTGGTGTAGTTTCATACTCAAATGAATGCAAACAAAATATTTGGGTGCTTTCTCTTAATATACAACACAAAATAACTCAATCTCTATCACCCTAGTCGTAAGAGCTTTTAAAACGCGTAAATGCATTTAAAAGCTTGAGTTGAAGCTTGTTTGTACTTGTAAACATCCTTGGTGTAGTTTCACACTCAAATGAATGCAAACAAAATATTTGGATGCTTTCCATTTGGGTGCTTTCTCTTAATATACAACACAAACGAACACAAACTCTATAACCCTAGTCGTAAGATCTGTTAAAACGCGTAAATGCATTGAAAAGCTTGAGTTGAAGCTTGTTTGTACGTGTAAATATCCTTGGTGTAGTTTCACACTCAAATGAATGAAAACAAAGTATTTGGATGCTTTCTTTTAATATAGAACACAAAAGAACTCAAATATCTTTCACCCTACTCGTATGAGCTTTTAAAATGCGTAAATGCATTCAAAAGCTTGAGTTGTAGCTTGTTTGTACTTTAAAACATTCTTGGTGTAGTTTCATACTTACATGAATACAAACAAAACATTTGGGTGCTTTCTCTTAATATACAACACAAAATAACTCAATCTCTATCACCCTAGTCGTAAGAGCTGTTAAAACGCGTAAATGAATTTAAAAGCTTGAGTTGAAGCTTGTTTGTACTTGTAAACATCCTTGGTGTAGTTTCACACTCAAATGAAGGCAAACAAAGTATTTGGATGCGTGCCATTTGGGTGCTTTCTCTTAATATACAACACAAAAGAACTCAATCTCCATCACCCTAGTCGTAAGAGCTGTTAAAACGCGTAAATGCATTAAAAAGTTTGAGTTGAAGCTTGTTTTTACTTGTAAACATCCAAGGTGTAGTTTCACACTCAAATGAATGTAAACAAAGTATCTGGATGCCTTCTCTTAATTTACAACACAAAAGAACTCCAATCTCTTTTATCCTACTCGTATGAGTTTTTAAAACGTGTAAATGCATTCAAAAGCTTGAGTTGTAGCTTGTTTGTACTTTAAAACATTCTTGGCGTAGTTTCATACTCAAATAAATGCAAACAAAACATTTGGGTGCTTTCTCTTAATATACAACACAAATGAACTCAAATCTCTTTCACCCTACTCGTAAGAGCTTTTGAAACGCGTAAATGCATTCAAAAGCATGAGTTGAAGCTTGTTTGTACTTGTAAACATTCTAGGTGTAGTTCCACACTCAAATGAATGAAAACAAAGTATTTGGATGCTTTCTTTTAATATACAACACAAAAGAACTCAAATCTCTTTCACCCTACTCGTATGAGCTTTTAAAATGCATAAATGCATTCAAAAGCATGAGTTGTAGCTTGTTTGTATTTTAAAACATTATTGGTGTAGTATCATACTCAAAAGAATGAAAACAAAATATTTTGGTGCTTTCTCCTAATATACAACACAAGAGAACTCAATCTCTACCACCCTAGTCGTAAGAGCTGTTAAAACGCGTAAATGCATTCAAAAGCTTGAGTTTAAGCTTGTTTATACTTGTAAACATCCTTGGTGTAGTTTTACATTCAAATGAATACAAAGAAAGTATTTGGATGCTTTCTCTTATTATACAACACAAAAGAACTCAAATCTCTTTCACCGTACTCGTAAGAGCTTTTAAAACGCGAAAATGCATTCAAAAGCATGAGTTGAAGCTTATTTCTACTTGTAAACATCCTAGGTGTAGTTTCACACTCAAATGAATGGAAACAAAGTATTTGGATGCTTTCTTATAATATACAACACAAAAGAACTCAATCTCTATCACCCTAGTCGTAAGAGCTTTTAAAACGCGTAAATGCATTTAAAAGCTTGAGTGGAAGCTTGTTTGTGCTTGTAAACATCCTTGGTGTAGTTTCACACTCAAATGAATGCAAACAAAGTATTTGGATGCCTTCCAATTGGGTGCTTTCTCTTAATATACAACACAAAAGAACACAATCTCTATCACCCTAGTCGTAAGAGCTGTTAAAACGCGTAAATGCATAGAAAAGCTTGAGTTGAAGCTTGTTTTTACTTGTAAACATCCTTGGTGTAGTTTCACACTCAAATGAATGCAAACAAAGTATTTGGATGCTTTCTCTTAATATACAACACAAAAGAACTCAAATCTCTTTCACCCTACTCGTAAGAGCTTATAAAACGTGTAAACGCATTCAAAAGCTTGAGTTGAAGCTTGTTTGTACTTGTAAACATCCTAGGTGTAGTTTCACACTCAAATGAATTCAAACAAAGTATTTGGGTGCTTTCTCTTAATATACAACACAAAAAAACTCAAATCTCTTTCTCCCTACTCGTAAGAGCTTTTAAAACGCGTAAATGCATTCAAAAGCTTGAGTTGAAACTTGTTTGTACTTGTAAACATACTAGGAGTAGTTTCACACTCAAATGAATACAAACAAAGTATTTGGATGCTTTCTCATAATATACAACACAAAAGAACTCCAATCTCTTTCACCCTACTCGTATGAGCATTTAAAACGCGTAAATGAATTCAAAAGCTTGAGTTGAAGCTTGTTTGTAGTTTAAAACATTCATGGTGTAGTTTCATACTCAAATAAATGCAAACAAAACATATGGGTGCTTTCTCTTAATATACAACACAATAGAGCTCAATCTCTATCACCCTAGTCGTAAGAGCTGTTAAAACGCGTAAATGCATTCAAAAGCTTGGGTTGAAGCTTGTTTGTACTTGTAAACATCCTAGGTATAGTTTCACACTCAAATGAATGCAAACAAAGTATTTGGATGCTTTCTCTTAATATACAACACAAAATAACTCAAATCTCTTTCACCCTACTCGTATGAGCTTTTAAAACGCGTTAATGCATTTAAAAGCTTGAGTTGTAGCTTGTTTGTATTTTAGAACGTTCTTGGTGTAGTTTCACAGTCAAATGAATGCAAACAAAACATTTGGGTGCTTTCTCTTAATATACAACACAAGAGAACTCAATCTCTAACACCCTAGTCGTAAGAGCTGTTAAAACGCGTAAATGCATTCAAAAGCTTGAGTTTAAGCTTGTTTATACTTGTAAACATCCTTGGTGTAGTTTTACATTCAAATGAATGCAAACAAAGTGTTTGGATGCTTTCTCTTATTATACAACATAAAAGAACTCAAATCTCTTTCACAGTACTCGAAAGTGATTTTAAAACGCGAAAATGCATTCAAAAGCATGAGTTGAAGCTTGTTTGTACTTGTAAGCATCCTAGGTGAAGTTTCACACTCAAATGAATGAAAACAAAGTATTTGGATGCTTTCTTATAATATACAACACAAAAGAACTCAAATCTCTTTCACCCTACTCGTATGAGCTTTTAAAATGCGTAAATGAATTCTAAAGCTTGTGTTGTAGCTTGTTTGTACTTTAAAACATTCTTGGTGTAGTTTCATACTCAAATGAATGCAAACAAAATATTTGGGTGCTTTCTCTTAATATACAACACAAAATAACTCAATCTCTATCACCCTGGTCGTAAGAGCTTTTAAAACGCGTAAATGCATTTAAAAGCTCGAGTTGAAGCTTGTTTGTACTTGTAAACATCCTTGGTGTAGTTTCACACTCAAATGAATGCAAACAAAATATTTAGATGCTTTCCATTTGGGTGCTTTCTCTTAATATACAACACAAAGGAACACAAGCTCTATAACCCTAGTCGTAAGATCTGTTAAAACGCGTAAATGCATTGAAAAGCTTGAGTTAAAGCTTGTTTGTACTTGCAAACATCCTTGGTGTAGTTTCACACTCAAATGAATGCAAACGAAGTATTTGGATGCTTTCTTTTAATATAGAACACAAAAGAACTCAAATCTCTTTCACCCTACTTGTATGAGCTTTTAAAACGCGTAAATGCATTCAAAAGCCTGAGTTGAAGCTTGTTTGTACTTTAAAATATTCTTGGTGTAGATTCAAACTCAAATGAATGCAAACAAAACAATTGGGTGCTTTCTCTTAATATACAACACAAAAGAACTCAAATTCTATCACCCTAGCCGTAAGAGCTGTTAAAACGCGTAGATACATTCAAAAGCTTGAGTTCAAGTTTGTTTGTACTTTTAAACATGCCTAGTGTTATTTCACATTCAAATGAATGCAAACAAAGTATTTTGATACTGTCTCTTAATATACAACACAAAAGAACTCAATTTCTATCACTCTAGTCGTAAGAGCTGTTAAAATGCGTAAATGCATTCAAAAGCTTGAGTTGAAGCTTGTTTGTACTTGTAAACATCCTAGGTGTAGTTTCACACTCAAATGAATGCAAACAAAATATTTGGATCCTTTCCCTTAATATACAACACAATAGAACTCAAATCTCCTTTACCCTATTCGTAAGAGCTTTTAAAACGTGTAAATGCATTCAATAGCTTGAGTTTAAACTTGTTTGTACATGTAAACATCCTAGGTGTAGTTTCACACTCAAATGAATGTAAACAAAGTATTTGGATGCTTTCTCTTGACATACAACACAAAAGAACTCCAATCTCTTTCACCCTACTCGTATGAGCTTTTAAAACGCGTAAATGCATTCAAAAGCTTGAGTTGAAGCTTGTTTGTACTTGTAAACATCCTAAGTGTAGTTTCACACTCAAATAAATGCAAACAAAACATTTGGGTGCTTTCTCTTTATATAAAACACAAAAGAACTCAAATCTCTTTCACCCTACCTATAAGAACTTTTAAAACGCGTAAATGTATTCAAAAGCATGAGTTGAAGCTTGTTTGCACTTGTAAACATCCTAGGTGTAGTTTCTCACTCAAATGAATGAAAACAAAGTATTTGAATGCTTTCTTATAATATACAACACAAAAGAACTCAAATGTCTTTCACCCTACTCGTATGAGCTTTTAAAACGCGTTAATGCATTTAAAAGCTTGAGTTGTAGCTTGTTTGTATTTTAGAACGTTCTTGGTTTAGTTTCATACTCAAATGAATGCAAACAAAACATTTGGGTGCTTTCTCTTAATATACAACACAAGAGAACTCAATCTCTACCACCCTAGTCGTTAGAGCTGTTAAAACGCGTAAATGCATTGAAAAGCTTGAGTTTAAGCTTGTTTATACTTGTCAACATTCTTGGTGTAGTTTTACATTCAAATGAATGCAAACAAAGTATTTGGATGCTTTCTCTTATTATACAACACAAAAGAACTCAAATCTCTTTCACCGTACTCGTAAGAGCTTTTAAAACGCGAAAATGCATTCAAAAGCATGAGTTGAAGCTTATTTGTACTTGTAAACATCCTAGGTGTAGTTTCACACTCAAATGAATGAAAACAAAGTATTTGGATGCTTTCTTATAATATACAACACGAAACAACTCAAATCTCTTTCACCCTACTCATATGAGCTTTTAAAATGCGTAAAAGGAATTCTAAAGCTTGAGTTGTAGCTTGTTCGTACTTTAAAACATTCTTGGTGTAGTTTCATACTCAAATGAACGTAAACAAAATATTTGGGTGCTTTCTCCTAATATACAACACAAAAGAACTCAATCTCTAACATCCTATTCGTAAGGGTTGTTAAAACGCGTAAATGCATTCAAACGCTTGAGTTTAAGCTTGTTTATACTTGTAAACATCCTTGGTGTAGTTTTACATTGAAATGAATGCAAACAAAGTATTTGGATGCTTTGTCTTATTATACAACACAAAAGAACTCAAATCTCTTTCACCCAACTCGTATGAGCTTTTAAAACGCGTAATTGCATTCAAAAGCTTGAGTTGAAGCTTGTTTGTACTTGTAAACATCCTTGGTGTAGTTTTACATTCAAATGAATGCAAACAAAGTATTTGGATGCTTTCTCTCATCATACAACACAAAAGAACTCTAATCTCTTTCACCTACTCATAAGAGCTTTTAAAACGCGAAAATGCATTCAAAAGCATTAGTTAAAGCTTGTTTGTATTTTAAAACATTCTTGGTGTAGTTTCATACTTTCATGAATACAAACAAAATATTTGGATGCTTTCTCTTAATATACAACACAAAATAACTCAATCTCTATCACCCTAGTCGTAAGAGCTGTTAAAACGCGTAAATGCATTTAAAAGCTTGAGTTGAAGCTTGTGTGTACTTGTAAACATCCTTGGTGTAGTTTCACGCTCAAATGAAGGCAAACAAAGTATTTGGATGCGTGCCATTTGGGTGCATTCTCTTAATATACAACACAAAAGAACTCAATCTCCATCACCCTAGTCGTAAGAGCTGTTAAAACGCGTAAATGCATTCAAAAGCTTGAGTTAAAGCTTGTTTGTACTTGTAAACATCCTTGGTGTAGTTTCACACTCAAATGAATGCAAACAAAATATTTGGATCCTCTCTTTTAATATACAACACATTAGAACTCAAATCTCTTTTACCCTACTCGTAAGACCTTATAAATCGCGTAAATGCATTCAGAACCTTGAGTTGAAGCTTGTTTGTACTTGTATACATCCTAGGTGTAGTTTCACACTCAAATGAATGCAAACAAAATATTTGGATGCTTTCTCTTAATATACAACACAAACCAACTCAAATCTCTTTTACCCTACTCGTAAGAGCTTTTAAAACGAGTAAATGCATTCAAAAGCTTGAGTTGAAACTTGTTTGTACTTGTAAACATCCTAGGCGTAGTTTCACACTCAAATGAATGTAAACAAAGTATTTGGATGCTTTCTCTTAATATACAACACAAAAGAACTCCAATCTCTTTCACCCTACTCTTATGAGGTTTAAAAACGTGTAAATGCATTCAAAAGCTTGAGTTGTAGCTTGTTTGTACTTTATAACATTCTTGGCGTAGTATCATACTCAAATAAATGCAAACAAAATATTTGGGTGCTTTTTCTTAATATACAACACAAAAGAACTCAAATCTCTTTCACCCTACTCGTAAGAGCTTTTGCAACGCGTAAATGCATTCAAAAGCATGAGTTGAAGCTTGTTTGTACTTGTAAACATCCTAGGTGTAGTTTCACACTCAAATGAATGAAAACAAAGTATTTGGATGCTTTCTTTTAATATACAACACAAAAGAACTCAAATCTCTTTCACCCTACTCGTATGTGCTTTTAAAATGCATAAATGCATTCAAAAGCATGAGTTGTATCTTGTTTGTATTTTAAAACATTATTGGTGTAGTATCATACTCAAAAGAATGCAAACAAAATATTTGAATGCTTTCTCTTAAAAAACAACACAAAAGAACACAATCTCTATCACCCTAGTCGTAAGAGCTGTTAAAACGCGTAAATGCATTGAAAAGCTTGAGTTGAAGCTTGTTTTTACTTGCAAAATCCTTGGTGTAGTTTCACACTCAAATGAATGCAAACAAAGTATTTGAATGCTTTCTCTTAGTATACAACACAAAAGAACTCAAATCTCTTTCACCCTACTCGTAAGAGCTTATAAAACGTGTAAATGCATTCAAAAGCTTGAGTTGAAGCTTGTTTGTACTTGTAAACATCCTAGGTGTAGTTTCACACTCAAATAAATGCAAACAAAGTATTCGGATGCTTTCTCTTAATATACAACACAAAACAACTCAAATCTGTTTCAACCTACTCGTAAGAGCTTTTAAAACGCGTAAATGCATTCAAAAGCTTGAGTTGAAACTTGTTTGTACTTGTAAACATCCTAGGTATAGTTTCACACTCAAATGAATGCAAACAAAGTATTTCGATGCTTTCTCTTAATATACAACACAAAGGAACTCCAATCTCTTTCACCCTACTCGTATGAGCATTTAAAACGCGTAAATGAATTCAAAAGCTTGAGTTGAAGCTCGTTTGTAGTTTAAAACATTCATGGTGTAGTTTCACACTCAAATGAATGCAAACAAAATATTTGGGTGCTTTCTCTTAATATACAACACAAAAGAACTCAATCTCTACCACCTTATTCGGAAGAGCAGTTAAAACGCGTAAATGCATTCAAAAGCTTATGTTTAAGCTTGTCTACACTTGTAAACATCCTTGGTGTAGTTTTACATTCAAATGAATGCAAACAAAGTATTTGGATGCTTTCTCTTATTATACAACACAAAAGAACTCAAATCTCTTTCACCCTACTCGTCAAAGCTTTTAAAACACGTAAATGCATTCAAAAGCTTGAGTTTAAGCTTGTTTATACTTGTAAACATCCTTGGTGTAGTTTTACATTCAAATGAATGCAAACAACGTATTTGGATGCTTTCTCTCATTATACAACACAAAAGAACTCAAATCTCTTTCACCGTACTCGTAAGAGATTTTAAAACGCGAAAATGCATTCCAAAGCATGAGTTGAAGCTTGTTTGTACTTGTAAACATCCTAGGTGTAGTTTCACACTCAAATGAATGCAAACAAAGTATTTGGATGCTTTCTCTCATTATACAACACAAAAGAACTCAAATCTCTTTCACCGTACTCGTAAGAGCTTTTAAAACGCGAAAATGAATTCAATAGCATGAGTTGAAGCTTATTTGTACTTGTAAACATCCTAGGTGTAGTTTCTCACTCAAATGAATGAAAACAAAGTATTTGGATGCTTTCTCTTAATATACAACACAAAAGAACTCAAATCTCTTTCACCCTACTCGTATGAGCTTTTAAAATGCGTAAATGAATTCTAAAGCTTGAGTTGTAGGTTGTTTGTACTTTAAAACATTCTTGGTGTAGTTTCATACTCAAATGAATGCAAACAAAATATTTGGGTGCTTTCTCTTAATATACAACACAAAATAACTCAATCTCTATCACCCTAGTCGTAAGAGCTTTTAAAACGCGTAAATGCTTTTAAAAGCTTGAGTTGAAGCTTGTTTGTACTTATAAACATCCTTGGTGTAGTTTCACACTCAAATGAATGCAAACAAAGTATTTGGATGTTTTCCATTTGGGTGCTTTCTCTTAATATACAACACAAAGGAACACAAGCTCTATAACCCTAGTCGTAAGATCTGTTAAAACGCGTAAATGCTTTGAAAAGCTTGAGTTGAAGCTTGTTTGTACTTGTAAACATCCATGGTGTAGTTTCACACTCAAATGAATGCAAACAAAGTATTTGGATGCTTTCTCTCATTATACAACACAAAAGAACTCAAATCTCTTTCACCCTACTCGTAAGAGCTTTTAAAACGCGAAAATGCATTCAAAAGCATTAGTTGAAGCTTGTTTGTATTTTAGAACATTCTTGGTGTAGTTTCATACTTTCATGAATACAAACAAAATATTTGGGTGCTTTCTCTTAATATACAACACAAAATAACTCAATCTCTATCACCCTAGTCGTAAGAGTTGTTAAAACGCGTAAATGCATTTAAAAGCTTGAGTTGAAGCTTGTTTGTACTTGTAAACATCCTTGGTGTAGTTTCACACTCAAATGAAGGCAAACAAAGTATTTGGATGCGTGCCATTTGGGTGCTTTCTCTTAATATACAACACAAAAGAACGCAATCTCCATCACCCTAGTCGTAAGAGCTGTTAAAACGCGTAAATGCATTCAAAAGCTTGAGTTAAAGCTTGTTTGTACTTATAAACATCCTTGGTGTAGTTTCACACTCAAATGAATACAAACAAAATATTTGGATCCTTTCCCTTAATATACAACACATTAGAACTCAAATCTCTTTTACCCTACTCGTAAGAGCTTATAAAATGCGTAAATGCATTCAGAACCTTGAGTTGAAGCTTGTTTGTACTTGTATACATCCTAGGTGTAGTTTCACACTCAAATGAATGCAAACAAAGTATTTGGATGCTTTCTCTTAATATACAACACAAAAGAACTCAAATCTCTTTCACCCTACTTGTCAAAGCTTTTAAAACACGTAAATGCATTCAAAAGTTTGAGTTTAAGCTTGTTTATACTTGTAAACATCCTTGGTGTAGTTTTACATTCAAATGAATGCAAACAACGTATTTGGATGCTTTCTCTCATTATACAACACAAAAGAACTCAAATCTCTTTCACCGTACTCGTAAGAGCTCTTAAAACGCGAAAATGCATTCCAAAGCATGAGTTGAAGCTTGTTTGTACTTGTAAACATCCTAGGTGTAGTTTCTCACTCAAATGAATGAAAACAAAGTATTTGGATGCTTTCTTATAATATACAACACAAAAGAACTCAAATCTCTTTCACCCTACTCGTATGAGCTTTTAAAATGCGTAAATAAATTCTAAAGCTTGAGTTGTAGCTTGTTTGTACTTTAAAACATTCTTGGTGTAGTTTTATACTCAAATGAATGCAAAAAAAATATTTGGGTGCTTTCGCTTAATAGACAACTCAAAATAACTCAATCTCTATCACCCTAGTCGTAAGAGCTTTTTCAAACGCGTAAATGCATTTAAAAGCTTCAGTTGAACCTTGTTTGTACTTGTAAACATCCTTGGTGTAGTTTCACACTCAAATGAATGCAAACAAAGCATTTGGATGCTTTCAATTTGGGTGTTTTCTCTTAATATACAACACAGAAGAACACAATCTCTATCACCCTAGTCGTAAGAGCTATTAAAACGCGGAAATGCATTGAAAAGCTTGAGTTGAAGCTAGTTTTTACTTGTAAACATCCTTGGTGTAGTTTCACACTCAAATGAATGCAAACAAAGTATTTGGATGCTTTCTCTTAATATACAACACAAAAGAACTCAAATATCTTTCACCCTACTCGTAAGAGCTTTTAAAATGCGTAAACGTATTCAAAAGCTTGAGTTGAAACTTGTTTGTACTTGTAAACATCCTAGGTGTCGTTTCACATTCAAATGAATGCAAACAAAGTATTTTGATACTTTCTCTTAATATAAAACACAAAAAAACTCAATTTCTATCACCCTAGTCGTAAGAGCTGTTAAAATACGTAAATGCATTCAAAAGCTTGAGTTGAAGCTTGTTTGTACTTGTAAACATCCTAGGTGTAGTTTCACACTCAAATGAATGGAAACAAAATTTTTGGATCCTTTCTCTTAATATACAACACAATAGAACTCAAATCTCTTTCACCCTATTCGTAAGAGCTTTTAAAACGCGTAAATGCATTCAATAGCTTAAGTTGAAACTTGTTTGTACTTGTAAACATCCTAGGTGTAGTTTCACACTCAAATGAATGAAAACAAAGTATTTGGATGCTTTCTCTTAATATACAACACAAAAGAACTCCAATCTCTTTCACCCTACTCGTCAAAGCTTTTAAAACACGTAAATGCATTCAAAAGCTTGAGTTTAAGCTTGTTTATACTTGTAAACATCCTTGGTGTAGTTTTACATTCAAATGAATGCAAACAACGTATTTGGATGCTTTCTCTCATTATACAACACAAAAGAACTCAAATCTCTTTCACCGTACTCGTAAGAGATTTTAAAACGCGAAAATGCATTCCAAAGCATGAGTTAAAGCTTGTTTGTACTTGTAAACATCCTAGGTGTAGTTTCACACTCAAATGAATGCAAACAAAGTATTTGGATGCTTTCTCTCATTATACAACACAAAAGAACTCAAATCTCTTTCACCGTACTCGTAAGAGCTTTTAAAACGCGAAAATGTATTCAATAGCATGAGTTGAAGCTTGTTTGTACTTGTAAACATCCTAGGTGTAGTTTCTCACTCAAATGAATGAAAACAAAGTATTTGGATTCTTTCTTTTAATATAGAACACAAAAGAACTCAAATCTCTTTCACCCTACTCGTATGAGCTTTTAAAATGCGTCAATGCATTCAAAAGCTTGAGTTGTAGCTTGCTTGTACTTTAAAATATTCTTGGTATAGTTTCATACTTTCATGAATACAAACAAAATATGTGGGTGCTTTCTCTTAATATACAACACAAAATAACTCAATCTCTATCACCCTGGTCGTAATAGCAGTTAAAACGCGTAAATGCATTTAAAAGCTTGAGTTGAAGCTTGTTTGTACTTGTAAACATCCTTGGTGTAATTTCACACTCAAATGAAGGCAAACAAAGTATTTGGATGCGTGCCATTTGGGTGCTTTCTCTTAATATACAACACAAAAGAACTCAATCTCCATCACCCTAGTCGTAAGAACTGTTAAAACGCGTAAATGCATTCAAAAGCTTGAGTTAAAGCTTGTTTGTACTTGTAAACATCCTTGGTGTAGTTTCACACTCAAATGAATGCAAACAAAATATTTTGATCCTTTCCCTTAATATACAACACATTTGAACCCAAATCTCGTTTACCCTACTCGTAAGAGCTTATAAATTGCGTAAATGCATTCAGAACCTTGAGTTGAAGCTTGTTTGTAGTTGAATACATCCTAGGTGTAGTTTCACACTCAAATGAACGCAAACAAAGTATTTGGATGCTTTCTCTTAATATACAACACAAAAGAACTCAAATCTCTTTCACCCTACTCGTCAAAACTTTTAAAACACGTAAATGCATTCAAAAGCTTGAGTTTAAGCTTGTTTATACTTGTAAACATCCTTGGTGTAGTTTTACATTCAAATGAATGCAAACAACGTATTTGGATGCTTTCTCTCATTATACAACACAAAAGAACTCAAATCTCTTTCACCGTACTCGTAAGAGCTTTTAAAACGCGAAAATGCATTCCAAAGAATGCGTTGAAGCTTGTTTGTACTTGTAACCATCCTAGGTGTAGTTTCTCACTCAAATCAATGAAAACAAAGTATTTGGATGCTTTCCTATAATATACAACACAAAAGAACTCAAATCACTTTCACCCTACTCGTATGAGCTTTTAAAAGGCGTAAATGAATTCTAAAGCTTGAATTGTAGCTTGTTTGTACTTTAAAACATTCTTGGTGTAGTTTCATACTCAAATGAATGCAAACAAAATACTTGGGTGCTTTCTCTTGATATACAACTCAAAATAACTCAATCTCTATCACCGTAGTCGTAAGAGCTTTTAAAACGCGTAAATGCATTTAAAAGCTTGAGTAGAAGCTTGTTTGTACTTGTAAACATCCTTGGTGTAGTTTCACACTCAAATGAATGCAAACAAAATATTTGGATGTTTTCCATTTGGGTGCTTTCTCTTGTAAACATCCTTGGTGTAGTTTCACACTCAAATGAATGCAAACAAAGTATTTGGATGCTTTCTCTTAATATACAACACAAAAGAACTCAAATCTCTTCCACCCTACTCGTAAGAGCTTATAAAACGTGTAAATGCATTCAAAAGCTTGAGTTGAAGCTTTTTTGTACTTGTAAACATCCTAGGTGTAGTTTCACACTAAAATGAATGCAAACAAAGTATTTGGATGCTTTCTCTTAATATTCAACACAAAAGAACTCAAATCTCTTTCACCCTACTCGTAATAGCTTTTACAACGCGTAAATGCATTCAAAAGCTTGAGTTGAAACTTGTTTGTACTTGTAAACATCCTAGGTCTAGTTTCACATTCAAATGAAAGCAAACAAAGTATTTTGATACTTTCTCTTAATATACAACACAAAAGAACTCAATTTCTTTCACCCTAGTCGTAAGAGCTGTTAAAATGCGTAAATAAATTCAAAAGCTTGATTTGAAGCTTGTTTGTACTTGTAAACATCCTAAGTGTAGTTTCACACTCAAATGAATGCAAACAAAGTATTTGGATGCTTTCTCTTAATATACAACACAAAAGAACTCCAATCTCTTTCACCCTACTCGTATGAGCATTTAAAACGCGTAAATGAATTCAAAAGCTTGAGTTGTAGCTTGTTTGTACTTTAAAACATTCTTGGCGTAGTTTCATACTCAAATAAATGCAAACAAAACATTTGGGCGTTTTCTATTAATATACAACACAAAAGAACTCAAATCTCTTTCACCCTACTCGTAAGAGCTTTTGAAACGCGTAAATGCATTCAAAAGCATGAGTTGAAGCTTGTTTGTACTTGTAAACATCCTAGGTGTAGTTTCACACGCAAATGAATGAAAACAAAGTATTTGGATGCTTTCTTTTAATATAAAACACAAAAGAACTCAAATCTCTTTCACCCTACTCGTATGAGCTTTTAAAATGCATAAATGCATTCAAAAGCATGAGTTGTATCTTGTTTGTATTTCAAAACATTATTGGTCTAGTATCATACTCAAAAGAATGCAAACAAAATATTTGGGTGCTTTCTCTTAATATACAACACAAAAGAACACAATCTCTATCACCCTAGTCGTAAGAGCTGTTAAAACGCGTAAATGCATTGAAAAGCTTGAGTTGAAGCTTGTTTTTACTTGCAAAATTCTTGGTGTAGTTTCACACTCAAATGAATGCAAACAAAGTATTTGGATGCGTTCTCTTAATATACAACACAAAACAACTCAAATCTCTTTCACCCTACTCGTAAGAGCTTTTAAAACGCGTAAATGCATTCAAAAGCTTGAGTTGAAACTTGTTTGTACTTGTAAACATCCTAGGTGTAGTTTCAAACTCAAATGAATGCAAACGAAGTATTTGGATGCTTTCTCTTAATATACAACACAAAAGAACTCCAATCTCTTTCACCCTACTCGTATGAGCATTTAAAACGCGTAAATGAATTCAAAAGCTTGAGTTGAAGCTTGTTTGTAGTTTAAAACATTCATGGTGTAGTTTCATACTCAAATGAATGCAAAAAAATTATTTTGGTGCTTTCTCTTAATATACAACACCAAAGAACTCAATCTCTACCACCTAGGTGAAGTTGAAACGCGTAAATGCATTCAATAGCTGTTAAAACGCGTAAATGCATTGAAAAGCTTGAGTTGAAGCTTGTTTTTACTTGCAAAATTCTTGGTGTAGTTTCACACTCAAATGAATGCAAACAAAGTATTTGAATGCTTTCTCTCAGTATACAACACAAAAGAACTCAAATCTCTTTCACCCTACTCGTAAGAGCTTATAAAACGTGTAAATGCATTCAAAAGCTTGAGTTGAAGCTTGTTTGTACTTGTAAACATCCTAGGTGTAGTTTCTCACTCAAATGAATGAAAACAAAGTATTTGGATGCTTTCTTATAATATACAACACAAAAGAACTCAAATCTCTTTCACCCTACTCGTATGAGCTTTTAAAACGCGTAAATGCATTCAAAAGCTTGAGTTGAAGCTTGTTTGTAATTTAAAACATTCTTGGTGTAGTTTCATACTTTCATGAATACAAACAAAATATTTGGGTGCTTTCTCTTAATATACAACACAAAAGAACGCAATCTGCATCACCCTAGTCGTAAGAGCTGTTAAAATGCGTAAATGCATTCAAAAGCTTGAGTTAAAGCTTGTTTGTACTTATAAACATCCTTGGTGTAGTTTCACACTCAAATGAATTCAAACAAAATATTTGGATCCTTTCCCTTAATATACAACACATTAGAACTCAAATCTCTTTTACCCTACTCGTAAGAGCTTATAAAATGCGTAAATGCATTCAGAACCTTGAGTTGAAGCTTGTTTGTACTTGTATACATCCTAGGTGTAGTTTCACACTCAAATGAATGCAAACAAAGTATTTGGATGCTTTCTCTTAATATACAACACAAAAGAACTCAAATCTCTTTCACCCTACTTGTCAAAGCTTTTAAAACACCTAAATGCATTCAAAAGTTTGAGTTTAAGCTTGTTTATACTTGTAAACATCCTTGGTGTAGTTTTACATTCAAATGAATGCAAACAACGTATTTGGATGCTTTCTCTCATTATACAACACAAAAGAACTCAAATCTCTTTCACCGTACTCGTAAGAGCTCTTAAAACGCGAAAATGCATTCCAAAGCATGAGTTGAAGCTTGTTTGTACTTGTAAACATCCTAGGTGTAGTTTCTCACTCAAATGAATGAAAACAAAGTATTTGGATGCTTTCTTATAATATACAACACAAAAGAACTCAAATCTCTTTCACCCTACTCGTATGAGCTTTTAAAATGCGTAAATAAATTCTAAAGCTTGAGTTGCAGCTTGTTTGTACTTTAAAACATTCTTGGTGTAGTTTCATACTCAAATGAATGCAAAAAAAATATTTGGGTGCTTTCTCTTAATAGACAACTCAAAATAACTCAATCTCTATCACCCTAGTCGTAAGAGCTTTTTCAAATGCGTAAATGCATTTAAAAGCTTCAGTTGAACTTTGTTTGTACTTGTAAACATCCTTGGTGTAGTTTCACACTCAAATGAATGCAAACAAAGTATTTGGATGCTTTCAATTTGGGTGTTTTCTCTTAATATACAACACAGAAGAACACAATCTCTATCACCCTAGTCGTAAGAGCTATTAAAACGCGTAAATGCATTGAAAAGCTTGAGTTGAAGCTTGTTTTTACTTGTAAACATCCTTGGTGTAGTTTCACACTCAAATGAATGCAAACAAAGTATTTGGATGCTTTCTCTTAATATACAACACAAAAGAACTCAAATCTCTTTCACCCTACTCGTAAGAGCTTTTAAAACGCGTAAACGTATTCAAAAGCTTGAGTTGAAACTTGTTTGTACTTGTAAACATCCTAGGTGTCGTTTCACATTCAAATGAATGCAAACAAAGTATTTTGATACTTTCTCTTAATATAAAACACAAAAGAACTCAATTTCTATCACCCTAGTCGTAAGAGCTGTTAAAATGCGTAAATGCATTCAAAAGCTTGAGTTGAAGCTTGTTTGTACTTGTAAACATCCTAGGTGTAGTTTCACACTCAAATGAATGCAAACAAAATTTTTGGATCCTTTCTCTTATTATACAACACAATAGAACTCAAATCTCTTTCACCCTATTCGTAAGAGCTTTTAAAACGCCTAAATGCATTCAATAGCTTGAGTTGAAACTTGTTTGTACTTGTAAACATCCTAGGTGTAGTTTCACACTCAAATGAATGAAAACAAAGTATTTGGATGCTTTCTCTTAATATACAACACAAAAGAACTCCAATCTCTTTCACCCTACTCGTATGAGCTTTTAAAACGTGTAAATGCATTCAAAAGCTTGAGTTGTAGCTTGTTTGTACTTTAAAACATTCTTGGCGTAGTTTCATACTCAAATAAATGCAAACAAAACATTTGGGTGCTTTCTCTTAATATACAACACAAAAGAACTCAAATCTCTTTCACTCTACTCGTAAGAGCTTTTAAAATGCGTAAATGCATTCAAAAGCATGAGTTGAAGCTTCTTTGTACTTGTAAACATCCTAGGTGTAGTTTCACACTCAAATGAATGAAAACAAAGTATTTGGATGCTTTCTTTTAATATACAACACAAAAGAACTCAAATCTCTTTCACCCTACTCGTACGAGCTTTTAAAATGCATAAATGCATTCAAAAGCATGAGTTGTATCTTGTTTGTATTTGAAAACATTATTGGTGTAGTATCATACTCAAAAGAATGCAAACAAAATATTTGAATGCTTTCTCTTAATATACAACACAAAAGAACACAATCTCTATCACCCTAGTCGTAAGAGCTGTTAAAACGCTTAAATGCATTGAAAAGCTTGAGTTGAAGCTTGTTTTTACTTGCAAAATCCTTGGTGTAGTTTCACACTCAAATGAATGCATACAAAGTATTTGAATGCTTTCTCTTAATTTACAACACAAAAGAACTCAAATCTCTTTCACCCTACTCGTAAGAGCTTATAAAAAGTGTAAATCCATTCAAAAGCTTGAGTTGAAGCTTGTTTGTACTTGTAAACATCCAAGGTTCAGTTTCACACTCAAATGAATGCAAACAAAGTATTTGGATGCTTTCTCTTAATATACAACAAAAAATAACTCAAATCTCTTTCACCCTACTCGTAAGAGCTTTTAAAACGCGTAAATGCATTCAAAAGCTTGAGTTGAAACTTCTTTGTACTTGTAAACATCCTAGGTGTAGTTTCACACTCAAATGAATGCAAACAAAGTATTTGGATGCTTTCTCTTAATATACAACACAAAAGAACTCCAATCTCTTTCACCCTACTCGTATGAGCATTTAAAACACGTAAATGAATTCAAAAGCTTGAGTTGAAGCTTGTTTGTAGTTTAAAACATTCATGGTGTAGTTTCACACTCAAATGAATGCAAACAAAGTATTTGGGTGCTTGTTTGTACTTGTAAACATCCTAGGTGTAGTTTCTCACTCAAATGAATGCAAACAAAGTATTTGGATGCTTTCTTTTAATATAGAACACAAAAGAACTCAAATCGCTTTCACCCTACTCGTATGAGCTTTTAAAATGCGTCAATGCATTCAAAAGCTTGAGTTGTACCTTGCTTGTACTTTAAAACATTCTTGGTGTAGTTTCATACTTTCATGAATACAAACAAAATATGTGGGTGCTTTCTCTTAATATACAACACAAAATAACTCAATCTCTATCACCCTAGTCGTAAGAGCTGTTAAAACGCGTAAATGCTTTGAAAAGCTTGAGTTGAAGCTTGTTTGTACTTGTAAACATCCATGGTGTAGTTTCACACTCAAATGAATGCAAACAAAGTATTTGGATGCTTTCTCTCATTATACAACATAAAAGAACTCAAATCTCTTTCACCCCTACTCGTAAGAGCTTTTAAAACGCGAAAATGCATTCAAAAGCATTAGTTGAAGCTTGTTTGTATTTTAAAACATTCTTGGTGTAGTTTCATACTATCATGAATACAAACAAAATATTTGGGTGCTTTCTCTTAATATACAACACAAAATAACTCAATCTCTATCACCCTAGTCGTAAGAGCTGTTAAATTGCGTAAATGCATTTAAAAGCTTGAGTTGAAGCTTGTTTGTACTTGTAAACATCCTTGGTGTAGTTTCACACTCAAATGAAGGCAAACAAAGTATTTGGATGCGTGCCATTTGGGTGCTTTCTCTTAATATACAACACAAAAGAACGCAATCTCCATCACCCTAGTCGTAAGAGCTGTTAAAATGCGTAAATGCATTCAAAAGCTTGAGTTAAAGCTTGTTTGTACTTATAAACATCCTTGGTGTAGTTTCACACTCAAATGAATACAAACAAAATATTTGGGTGCTTTCTCTTAATATACAACACAAAAGAACTCAATCTTTACCACCCTATTCGTAAGAGCTGTTAAAACGCGTAAATGCATTCAAAAGCTTAAGTTTAAGCTTGTTTATACTTGTAAACATCCTTGGTGTAAGTTTACATTCAAATGAATGAAAAGAAGGTATTTGGGTGCTTTCTCTTATTATACAACACAAAGAACTCAAATCTCTTTCACCCTACTCGTACGAGCTTTTAAAACGCGTAAATGCATTCAAAAGCTTGAGTTGAAGCTTGTTTGTACTTGTAAATATCCTAGGTGTAGTTTCACACTCAAATGAATGCAAACAAAGTATTGGGATGCTTTCTCTTAATATACAACACAAAAGAACTCAAAAATTTTCACCCTACTCGTAAAAGCTTTTAAAACACGTAAATGCATTCAAAAGCTTGAGTTTAAGCTTGTTTATACTTGTAAACATCCTTGGTGTAGTTTTACATTCAAATGAATGCAAACAAAGTATTTGGATGCTTTCTCTCATTATACAACACAAAAGAACTCAAATCTCTTTCACTGTACTCGTAAGAGCTTTTAAAACGCGAAAATGCATTCAAAAGCATGAGTTGAAGCTTGTTTGTACTTGTAAACATCCTAGGTGTAGTTTCTCACTCAAATGAATGAAAACAAAGTATTTGGATGCCTTCTTATAATATACAACACAAAAGAACTCAAATCTCTTTCACCCTACTCGTATGAGCTTTTAAAATGCGTAAATGAATTCTAAAGCTTGAGTTGTAGCTTGTTTGTACTTTAAAACATTCTTGGTTTAGTTTCATACTCAAATGAATGCAAACAAAATATTTGGGTGCTTTCTCTTAATATACAACAAAAAATAACTCAATCTCTATCACCCTAGTCGTAAGAGCTTTTAAAACGCGTAAATGCATTTAAAAGCTTGAGTTAAAGCTTGTTTGTACTTGTAAACATCCTTGGTGTAGTTTCACACTCAAATGAATGCAAACAAAATATTTGGATGTTTTCCATTTGGGTGCTTTCTCTTAATATACAACACAAAGGAACACAATCTCTATAACCCTAGTCGTAAGATCTGTTAAAACGCGTAAATGCATTGAAAAGCTTGAGTTGAAGCTTGTTTGTACTTGTAAACATCATTGGTGTAGTTTCACACTCAAATGAATGCAAACAAAGTATTTGGATGCTTTCTTTTAATATAGAACATAAAAGAACTCAAATCTCTTTCACCCTACTCGTATGAGCTTTTAAAATGCGTCAATGCATTCAAAAGCTTGAGTTGTAGCTTGCTTGTACTTTAAAACATTCTTGGTGTAGTTTCATACTTTCATGAATACAAACAAAATATGTGGGTGCTTTCTCTTAATATACAACACAAAATAACTCAATCTCTATCACCCTAGTCGTAAGAGCTGTTAAAATGCGTAAATGCATTTAAAAGCTTGAGTTGAAGCTTGTTTGTACTTGTAAACATCCTTGGTGTAGTTTCACACTCAAATGAATGCAAACAAAGTATTTGGATGCGTGCCATTTGGGTGCTTTCTATTAATATACAATACAAAACAACTCAATCTCCATCACCCTAGTCGTAAGAGCTGTTAAAACGCGTAAATACATTCAAAAGCTTGAGTTAAAGCTTGTTTGTACTTGTAAACATCCTTGGTGTAGTTTCACACTCAAATGAATGCAAACAAAGTATTTGGATTCTTTCTTTTAATATAGAACACAAAAGAACTCAAATCTCTTTCACCCTACTCGTATGAGCTTTTAAAATGCGTCAATGCATTCAAAAGCTTGAGTTGTAGCTTGCTTGTACTTTAAAATATTCTTGGTATAGTTTCATACTTTCATGAATACAAACAAAATATGTGGGTGCTTTCTCTTAATATACAACACAAAATAACTCAATCTCTATCACCCTGGTCGTAAGAGCAGTTAAAACGCGTAAATGCATTTAAAAGCTTGAGTTGAAGCTTGTTTGTACTTGTAAACATCCTTGGTGTAGTTTCACACTCAAATGAAGGCAAACAAAGTATTTGGATGCGTGCCATTTGGGTGCTTTCTCTTAATATACAACACAAAAGAACTCAATCTCCATCACCCTAGTCGTAAGAACTGTTAAAACGCGTAAATGCATTCAAAAGCTTGAGTTAAAGCTTGTTTGTACTTGTAAACATCCTTGGTGTAGTTTCACACTCAAATGAATGCAAACAAAATATTTTGATCCTTTCCCTTAATATACAACACATTTGAACCCAAATCTCGTTTACCCTACTCGTAAGAGCTTATAAATTGCGTAAATGCATTCAGAACCTTGAGTTGAAGCTTGTTTGTAGTTGAATACATCCTAGGTGTAGTTTCACACTCAAATGAACGCAAACAAAGTATTTGGATGCTTTCTCTTAATATACAACACAAAAGAACTCAAATCTCTTTCACCCTACTCGTCAAAACTTTTAAAACACGTAAATGCATTCAAAAGCTTGAGTTTATGCTTGTTTATACTTGTAAACATCCTTGGTGTAGTTTTACATTCAAATGAATGCAAACAACGTATTTGGATGCTTTCTCTCATTATACAACACAAAAGAACTCAAATCTCTTTCACCGTACTCGTAAGTGCTTTTAAAACGCGAAAATGCATTCCAAAGAATGCGTTGAAGCTTGTTTGTACTTGTAAACATCCTAGGTGTAGTTTCTCACTCAAATCAATGAAAACAAAGTATTTGGATGCTTTCCTATAATATACAACACAAAAGAACTCAAATCACTTTCACCCTACTCGTATGAGCTTTTAAAAGGCGTAAATGAATTCTAAAGCTTGAATTGTAGCTTGTTTGTACTTTAAAACATTCTTGGTGTAGTTTCATACTCAAATGAATGCAAACAAAATACTTGGGTGCTTTCTCTTGATATACAACTCAAAATAACTCAATCTCTATCACCCTAGTCGTAAGAGCTTTTAAAACTCGTAAATGCATTTAAAAGCTTGAGTAGAAGCTTGTTTGTACTTGTAAACATCCTTGGTGTAGTTTCACACTCAAATGAATGCAAACAAAATATTTGGATGTTTTCCATTTGGGTGCTTTCTCTTGTAAACATCCTTGGTGTAGTTTCACACTCAAATGAATGCAAACAAAGTATTTGGATGCTTTCCCTTAATATACAACACAAAAGAACTCAAATCTCTTCCACCCTACTCGTAAGAGCTTATAAAACGTGTAAATGCATTCAAAAGCTTGAGTTGAAGCTTTTTTGTACTTGTAAACATCCTAGGTGTAGTTTCACACTAAAATGAATACAAACAAAGTATTTGGATGCTTTCTCTTAATATTCAACACAAAAGAACTCAAATCTCTTTCACCCTACTCGTAATAGCTTTTACAACGCGTAAATGCATTCAAAAGCTTGAGTTGAAACTTGTTTGTACTTGTAAACATCCTAGGTCTAGTTTCACATTCAAATGAAAGCAAACAAAGTATTTTGATACTTTCTCTTAATATACAACACAAAAGAACTCAATTTCTTTCACCCTAGTCGTAAGAGCTGTTAAAATGCGTAAATAAATTCAAAAGCTTGAATTGAAGCTTGTTTGTACTTGTAAACATCCTAGGTGTAGTTTCACACTCAAATGAATGCAAACAAAGTATTTGGATGCTTTCTCTTAATATACAACACAAAAGAACTCCAATCTCTTTCACCCTACTCGTATGAGCATTTAAAACGCGTAAATGAATTCAAAAGCTTGAGTTGTAGCTTGTTTGTACTTTAAAACATTCTTGGCGTAGTTTCATACTCAAATAAATGCAAACAAAACATTTGGGCGTTTTCTATTAATATACAACACAAAAGAACTCAAATCTCTTTCACCCTACTCGTAAGAGCTTTTGAAACGCGTAAATGCATTCAAAAGCATGAGTTGAAGCTTGTTTGTACTTGTAAACATCCTAGGTGTAGTTTCACACGCAAATGAATGAAAACAAAGTATTTGGATGCTTTCTTTTAATATACAACACAAAAGAACTCAAATCTCTTTCACCCTACTCGTATGAGCTTTTAAAATGCATAAATGCATTCAAAAGCATGAGTTGTATCTTGTTTGTATTTCAAAACATTATTGGTCTAGTATCATACTCAAAAGAATGCAAACAAAATATTTGGGTGCTTTCTCTTAATATACAACACAAAAGAACACAATCTCTATCACCCTAGTCGTAAGAGCTGTTAAAACGCGTAAATGCATTGAAAAGCTTGAGTTGAAGCTTGTTTTTACTTGCAAAATTCTTGGTGTAGTTTCACACTCAAATGAATGCAAACAAAGTATTTGGATGCGTTCTCTTAATATACAACACAAAACAACTCAAATCTCTTTCACCCTACTCGTAAGAGCTTTTAAAACGCGTAAATGCATTCAAAAGCTTGAGTTGAAACTTGTTTGTACTTGTAAACATCCTAGGTGTAGTTTCAAACTCAAATGAATGCAAACAAAGTATTTGGATGCTTTCTCTTAATATACAACACAAAAGAACTCCAATCTCTTTCACCCTACTCGTATGAGCATTTAAAACGCGTAAAGGAATTCAAAAGCTTGAGTTGAAGCTTGTTTGTAGTTTAAAACATTCATGGTGTAGTTTCATACTCAAATGAATGCAAACAAATTAATTGGGTGCTTTCTCTTAATATACAACACCAAAGAACTCAATCTCTACCACCTAGGTGAAGTTGAAACGCGTAAATGCATTCAATAGCTGTTAAAACGCGTAAATGCATTGAAAAGCTTGAGTTGAAGCTTGTTTTTACTTGCAAAATTCTTGGTGTAGTTTCACACTCAAATGAATGCAAACAAAGTATTTGAATGCTTTCTCTCAGTATACAACACAAAAGAACTCAAATCTCTTTCACCCTACTCGTAAGAGCTTATAAAACGTGTAAATGCATTCAAAAGCTTGAGTTGAAGCTTGTTTGTACTTGTAAACATCCTAGGTGTAGTTTCTCACTCAAATGAATGAAAACAAAGTATTTGGATGCTTTCTTATAATATACAACACAAAAGAACTCAAATCTCTTCCACCCTACTCGTATGAGCTTTTAAAATGCGTAAATGAATTCTAAAGCTTGAGTTGTAGCTTGTTTGTACTTTAAAACAATCTTGGTGTAGTTTCATACTCAAATCAATGCAAACAAAATATTTGGGTGCTTTTTCTTAATATACAACACAAAATAACTCAATCTCTATCACCCTAGTCGTAAGAGCTTTTAAAACGCGTAAATGCGTTTAAAAGCTTGAGTTGAAGCTTGTTTGTACTTGTAAACATCCTTGGTGTAGTTTCACACACAAATGAATGCAAACAAAATATTTGGATGTTTTCCATTTGGGTGCTTTCTCTTAATATACAACACAAAGGAACATAAGCTCTATAACCCTAGTCGTAAGATCTGTTAAAATGCGTAAATGCATTGAAAAGTTTGAGTTGAAGCTTCTTTGTACTTGTAAACATCCTTGGTGTAGTTTCACACTCAAATGAATGCAAACCAAGTATTTGGATGCTTTCTTTTAATATAGAACGCAAAAGAACTCAAATCTCTTTCACCCTACTCGTATGAGCTTTTAAAATGCGTAAATGCATTCAAAGCTTGAGTTGTAGCTTGTTGGTACTTTAAAACATTCTTGGTGTAGTTTCATACTTTGATGAATACAAACAAAATATTTGGGTGCTTTCTCTTAATATACAACAAAAAATAACTCAATCTCTATCACCCTAGTCGTAAGAGCTGTTAAAACGTGTAAATGCATTTAAAAGCTTGAGTTGAAGCTTGTTTGTACTTGTAAACATTCTTGGTGTAGTTTCACACTCAAATGAAGGCAAACAAAGTATTTGGATGCGTGCCATTTGGGTGCTTTCTCTTAATATACAACACAAAAGAACTCAATCTCCATCACCCTAGTCGTAAGAGCTGTTAAAATGCGTAAATGCATTCAAAAGCTTGAGTTAAAGCTTGTTTGTACTTGTAAACATCCTCGGTGTAGTTTCACAGTCAAATGAATGCAAACAAAATATTTGGATCCTTTCCCTTAATATACAACGCATTAGAACTCAAATCTCTTTTACCCTACTCGTAAGATCTTATAATTTCTGTAAATGCATTCAAAACCTTGAGTTGAAGCTTGTTTGTACTTGTATACATCCTAGGTGTAAATTCACACTCAAATGAATGCAAACAAAGTATTTGGATGCTTTCTCTTAATATACAACACAAAAGAACTCAAATCTCTTTCACCCTACTCGTCAAAGCTTTTAAAACACGTAAATGCATTCTAAAGCTTGATTTTAAGCTAGTTTATACTTGTAAACATCCTTGGTGTAGTTTTACATTCAAATGAATGCAAACAAAGTATTTGGATGCTTTCTCTCATTATACAACACAAAAGAACTCAAATCTCTTTCACTGTACTCGTAAGAGCTTTTAAAACGCGAAAATGCATTCCAAAGCATGAGTTGAAGCTTGTTTGTACTTGTAAACATCCTAGGTGTAGTTTCTCACTCAAATGAATGAAAACAAAGTATTTGGATGCTTTCTTATAATATACAACACAAAAGAACTCAAATCTCTTTCACCCTACTCGTATGAGCTTTTAAAATGCGTAAATGAATTCTAAAGCTTGAGTTGTAGCTTGTTTGTACTTTAAAATATTCTTGGTGTAGTTTCATACTCAAATGAATGCAAACAAAATATTTGGGTGCTTTCTCTTAATATACAACACAAAATAACTCAATCTCTATCACCCTAGTCGTAAGAGCTTTTAAAACGCGTAAATGGATTTAAAAGCTTGAGTTGAAGCTTGTTTGTACTTGTAAACATCCTTTGTGTAGTTTCACACTCAAATGAATGCAAACAAAGTATTTGGATGCTTTCCATTTGGGTGTTTTCTCTTAATACACAACACAAAAGAACACAATCTCTATCACCCTTGTCGTAAGAGCTATTAAAACGCGTAAATGAATTGAAAAGTTTGAGTTGAAGCTTGTTTTTACTTGTAAACGTCCTTGGTGTAGTTTCACACTCAAATGAATGCAAACAAAGTATTTGGATGATTTCTCTTAATATACAACACAAAAGAACACAATCTCTACCACCCTATTCGTAAGAGCTGTTAAAACGCGTAAATGCATTCAAAAGCTTGAGTTTAAGCTTGTTTATACTTGTAAACATCCTTGGTGTAGTTTTACATTGAAATGAATGCAAACAAAGTATTTGGATGCTTTCTCTTATTATACAACACAAAAGAACTCAAATCTCTTTCACCCTACTCGTATGAGCTTTTAAAACTCGTAAATTCATTCAAAAGCTTGAGTTGAAGCTTGTATGTACCTTGTAAATATTGTAGGTGTAGTTTCACACTCAAATAAATGCAAACAAAGTATTGGGATGCTTTCTCTTAATATACAACACAAAAGAACTCAAATCTCTTTCACCCTACTCGTAAAAGCTTTTAAAATACGTAAATGCATTCAAATGCTTGAGTTGAAGCTTGTTTATACTTGTAAACATCCTTGGTGTAGTTTTACATTCAAATGAATGCAAACAAAGTATTTTGATGCTTTCTCTCATTATACAACACAAAAGAACTCAAATCTATTTCACCGTACTCCTAAGAGCTTTTAAAACGCGAAAATGCATTCAAAAGCATGAGTTGAAGCTTGTTTGTACTTGTAAACATCCTAGGTGTAGTTTCTCACTCAAATGAATGAAAATAAAGTATTTGGATGCTTTCTTATAATATACAACACAAAAGAACTCAAATCTCTTTCACCCTACTCGTATGAGCTTTTAAAATGCGTAAATGAATTCTAATGCTTGAGTTGTAGGTTGTTTGTACTTTAAAACATTCTTGGTGTAGTTTCATACTCAAATGAATGCAAACAAAATATTTGGGTGCTTTCTCTTAATATACAACACAAAATAACTCAATCTCTATCACCCTAGTCGTAAGAGCTTTTAAAACGCGTAAATGCATTTAAAAGCTTGAGTTGAAGCTTGTTTGTACTTGTAAACATCGTTGGTGTAGTTTCACACTCAAATGAATGCAAACAAAATATTTGGATGTTTTCCATTTGGGTGCTTTCTCTTAATATACAACACAAAGGAACACAAGCTCTATAACCCTAGTCGTAAGATCTGTTAAAACGCGTAAATGCATTGAAAAGTTTGAGTTGAAGCTTGTTTGTACTTGTAAACATCCTTGGTGTAGTTTCACACTCAAATGAATGCAAACAAAGTACTTGGATGCTTTCTTTTAATATAGAACACCAAAGAACTCAAATCTCTTTCACCCTACTAGTATGAGCTTTTAAAATGCGTAAATGCATTCAAAAGCTTGAGTTGTAGCTTGTTTGTACTTTAAAACATTCTTGGTGTAGTTTCATACTTTCATGAATACAAACAAAATATTTGGGTGCTTTCTCTTATTATACAACACAAAATAACTCAATCTCCATCACCCTAGTCGTAAGAGTTGTTAAAACGCGTAAATGCATTTAAAAGCTTGAGTTGAAGCTTGTTTGTACTTGTAAACATCCTTGGTGTAGTTTCCCACTCAAATGAAGGCAAACAAAGTATTTGGATGCGTGCCATTTGGGTGCTTTCTCTTAATATACAACACAAAAGAACTCAATCTCCATCACCCTAGTCGTAAGAGCTGTTAAAACGCGTAAATGCATTCAAAAGCTTGAGTTAAAGCTTGTTTGTACTTGTAAATATCCTTGGTGTAGTTTCACACTCAAATGAATGCAAACAAAATATTTGGATCCTTTCCCTTAATATACAACACATTAGAACTCAAATCTCTTTTACCCTACTCGTAAGAGCTTATAACTTGCGTAAATGCGTTCAAAACCTTGAGTTGAAACTTGTTTGTACTTGTATACTTCCTAAGTGTAGTTTCACACTCAAATGAATGCAAACAAAGTATTTGGATGCTTTCTCTTAATATACAACACAAAAGAACTCAAACCTCTTTCACCCTACTCGTCAAAGCATTTAAAACACGTGAATGCATTCTAAAGCTTGAGTTTAAGCTTGTTTATACTTGTAAACATCCTTGGTGTAGTTTTACATTCAAATGAATGCAAACAAAGTATTTGGATGCTTTCTCTCATTATACAACACAAAAGAACTCAAATCTCTTTCACCGTACTCGTAAGAGCTTTTAAAACGCGAAAATGCATTCCAAAGCATGAGTTGAAGCTTGTTTGTACTTGTAAACATCCTAGGTGTAGTTTCTCACTCAAATGAATGAAAACAAAGTATTTGGATGCTTTCTTATAATATACAACACAAAAAAACTCAAATCTCTTTCACCCTACTCGTATGAGCTTTTAAAATGCGTAAATGAATTCTAAAGCTTGAGTTGTAGCTTGTTTGTACTTTAAAACATTCTTGGTGTAGTTTCATACTCAAATGAATGCAATCAAAGTATTTGGGTGCTTTCTCTTAATATACAACACAAAATAACTCAATCTCTATCACCCTAGTCGTAAGAGCTTTTAAAACGCGTAAATGCATTTAAAAGTTTGAGTTGAAGCTTGTTTGTACTTGTAAACATCCTTTGTGTAGTTTCACACTCAAATGAATGCAAACAAAGTATTTGGATGCTTTCTTTTAATATAAAACACAAAAGAAATCAAATCTCTTTTACCCTACTCGTAAGAGCTTATAAATTGCGTAAATGCATTCAAAACCTTGAGTTGAAACTTGTTTGTACTTGTAAACATCCTAGGTGTAGTTTCACACTCAAATGAATGCAAACAAAGTATTTGGATGCTTTCTTTTAATATGCAACACAAAAGAACTCAAATCTCTTTCACCCTACTCGTAAAAGCTTTGAAAACACGTAAATGCATTCAAAAGCTTAAATTGAAACTTGTTTGTACTTGTAAGCATCCTAGGTGTAGTTTCACACTCAAATGAATGCAAACAAAGTATTTGGATGCTTTCTCTTAATATACAACACAAAGAACTCAAATCTCTTTCACCCTACTCGTAAGAGCTTTTAAACGCGTAAATGCATTTAAAAGCATGAGTTGAAGCTTGTTTGTACTTTAAGACATTCTAGGTATAGTTTCATACTCAAAAGAATGCAAACAAAACATATGGGTGCTTTCTCTTAATATACAACACAAAACAACAAAAATCTCTTTCACCCTACTCGTAAGAGCTTTTAAAATGCGTAAATGCATTCATAAGCTTAAGTTGAAGCTTGTTTGTACTTGTAAATATCCTAGGTGTAGTTTCCCACTCAAATGAATGCAAACAAAGTATTTTTGGATTCTTTTTCTTAATATACAACACAAAAGAACTCAAATCTCTTTCACCCTACTCGTATGAGCTTTTAAAACGCGTTAATGCTTTCAAAAGCTTGAGTTGTAGCTTGTTTGTATTTTAAAACATTCTTGATGTAGTTTCATACTCAAATGAATGCAAACAAAATATTTGGGTGCTTTCTCTTAATATACAACACAAAAGAACTCAATCTCTATCACCCTAGTCGTAAGAGCTGTTAAAGCGCGTAAATGCATTCAAAAACTTGAGTTGACGCTTGTTTGTACTTGTAAACATCCTTGGTGTAGTTTAACATTCAAATGAATGCAAACAATGTATTTGGATGCTTTCTCTTAATATTCAATACAAAAGAACTCAAATCTCTTTCACCCTACTCGTAAAAGTTCTTAAAACGCGTAAATGCATTCAAAAGCTTGGGTTGAAACTTGTTTGTACTTGTTAACATCCTAGGTGTAGTTTAACACTCAAATGAATGCAAACACATTATTTGGATGCTCTCTGTTAATATACAACACAAAAGAACTCAAATCTTTTTCACCCTAATCGTAAGAGCTTTTAAAAAGCGTAAATGCATTCAAAAGCTTGAGTTGAAGCTTGTTTGTACTTGTAAACATCCTAGGTGTAGTTTCACAGTCAAATGAATGCAAACAAAGTATTTGGATGCTTTCTCTTAATATACAACACAAAAGAACTCAAATCTCTTTCACCCTACTCGTATGAGCTTGTAAAACGCGTAAATGCATTCAAAAGCTTGAGTTGTAGTGATGCGGGAGAAATAGGCTTGAACAACGATAAACATCATATTCATTATTACATAGATCTTAGGAATGATCTTGATTCCTCTACTTTGGTCTTAAACAAGAACAATGGTGTTTTCCAAGAGGAATTGAAAGAACATTCAATCTTAGTTCTATTATGTTCGTTTATGGAGCATGTTTTAAGATGGGTTACAATTACATTGCCTCCTACATTGAAGATTCTTTGGAATACACGCGCATGATGGGGAATAAAGCTCTCGTTATATGATCACGTTCTTTTTGAAGAAGCTCGTAATCTTGGCAGTTCTGACACTTGTTCTTATTTTGGCTATAACTCGCTCATACGATATTTAAATGTGATGATTCAAAGCTCGGTTGAAAGATAAGATCGAGATCTACAACATTAATGCTTTGCGTGTTCTCTAATTCAAAGAGCAATATGGTCAAAAACGAGTTACAAGTTTCAAAACATATTCCTTGCGCGCCAAGGCAACGACTTTAGTTTAGTTATTGTGTCCTAGTTTGTTTTTACTTGCTTTAAGCGTGATTTATTGTTTAGGAGAGTAATAATCTGATTGTTATTAGCATTAGGCGTGCATTAGGGAATTAAAAATGTTTCTTATTTGTTCTCTTTTAATTTAGGAAAGTTGTTAGTTCATTAGTTTCCTAATTGTAATAGGTTTCCTAGTTGCTTTAGTTTTCTTTGTCTATAAATACGGGAGAGCACGAAATTGTAATAAAGTCTTTGATGATTAATGATTAATACGTGAGTATTTACCCCTCAATTTGATTAATTCAGTTTGAAACCCTTGTGTGTGATGCGCAAGTATTGTTCTTGATGATTCTTGAACGAAAACCCCAACCCATTGAGTGATTCGAAAGGTATATCCCTTTTGATGTTTTTTTTTTTTTTTTTTATTTATCAAAATACAAAAAATCCCTAAAAAAATCATATCAAATTGGTATCAGAGCTAAAGGTTTGAGATTTCTGAAGCTTAAACACCCACCGTCCTAAGCCTAAACACAGCACCATAGCGAGCTTTAGAGAAAGATTCATACAACATCCACCCTTTGTCCAGGAAAACAGCCAAGAAACCCCCAATAAACCAACAACCGAAGCCATGGGTGACCCCAACGTCAAACAAACAAAAAATTCCTTACAATATAATGTTCTCATTAAAGCTAAATTGCTAGGAATTAAAATCAATTTTGATACTTTTAAAATGGCATCCCTTTTCATTTGGACAATTGATTTGTTGATTCTTCATTAGTTTCTTTGCAAAATATTCGCAATACACCTATTAATGATCAGATATTTATTTATATTTTACAAATTTATTTACTTGAATAGATTGACCAGTAGGTCGTACTTGACTCAAGCACACTAGGGATCAACGCGTATCCAAGCCTGATCGAGTTGGGCCTATGATAGTCTAGGGTTAATGCGGAGAGGTTTGGAAAAGAAAATAAACATCTTCTGAAATGGGATGAAAGCACCATCCATGACCACGACAAGCTCGTCTCAGGCATGGTCTTGATGTCTAATCGGCCTTTTGGTTCTTTTCTTGCCTTTGAGTTGGGTGCTCTCTACGTTCAAAAAATTGAACGTCAATAGTGTGTTTGAGCCAAGCATGACCTATTAGTCAATCAATTCAACTAAAAAGATAAAACGACGTGTTTAAAAATTGGGGTGCTAAACGTAAATTGTAAATTACTTAACATAATTTTTTTTTCCCATAATACCACAATACCCCTTCCCCTCTCTCCCTCCTTTCTCTCTGTCAATTCCCCATTTGCCATATCTGCTTATCGTTATTATCTTAAGCACACAACTTTTATTGATTCAATAGTTTTCAGGTCAAATTGATTTAGCATACAGAAAGCTACTCTTCATTCTTAGTTGGTTCGATATTTTCAGAATAAATTTTGGGCAAAAAGAGGTTTCGAAGGATAGTTTTTTGCCTAGTTGGGATATGGAGGTTTTGGAGTTGTTTTCTCATTATATTATCATTGGTGGATGAAAACGAGGGTGTAGGTTGTGTGGCAGTCATTATTGGTTGATTGGGTTTTGTAAATTGTGATTGAGGAATTGATGATGATGATAATGATGATGATGATGATGATGAACCCTAGAATTTGGGGGCGAAGCAAGAAAGTAAATGGCCTCCACCAATAAACCGAATAGTTTTTATCCATTTGATGAGACTAATCAATGAATAATTAAGAGTTCATATCCTAATCAGTCTTTTCTAATAGTAACATGAATATCAGCATTGATTTCGATCAAAGTTATTATTCATTTGATTTATTTTAGATTCTTACAATGTATGTATTGAAAGACGATATAGAGATTTGAGAGGAAAATAATAAGAAAGTTGTGTTTCAAATAAAAAAGGTACTTTCGGAAATAATAGGATAAAAATATTTGTGTTCACTAATTTTGAATTTACGTTAAACAATTTCGTTAAAAAAATTGCATTTTTTAAGCAAAATTTAAATGAAAGCCCGCCGAAATCTTGAAATATTCTCATAGATAGCATGTTAGAATGATGGTTTGCAATGATTTAAATTTATATCTTAGTTTCATTAGTTGCTCTTGAAAGAAAAAACCTCTTGCAATATGAAGTTCTCATTGAAACAAAATTGTTGTGTAATAATCAATTTTGCTACCTTGACAGGGTGTCCCTTTTCAGCTGTACAATTGATTTGTTGTTTCTTCAATAGTTTCTTTGTAATAAATTCATCTATCAATGAAGCTCCTCTTGAAAGAAAAACTTCTTACTAATGTTGCGATAGAAAGTTCCCATTCAAGCAAAATTGCTGTGAATTAAAATCAATTTTGCTACTTTCGAACGGGCGCCCCTTTCCATTTGCTGATGGAAATTGCTAAACGTAAATTCCTAAATTACTAAATGTAAATCCTTTTTCCCAAAATACCCTCTAAATCACACACTCCAAAATTCCTTTGCCTTCCCTCCTCTCTCCTCTCTCCTCTCTCATTAAGGATTCACGATTGTTGCATACTTGCATATATCATATGTATTCAATTTTAATTTGCACCCAATTCAATTCCAGTCATCATTATCTTCTTCTTCATCATTTGAGCCAATTATAACTTGCAAAATCAATTTACACAGCCCAATCTTCTATGGACGCCTGCTCAACCGCCGCCGTTTTCAATTCCGCCTCCACTGTCCCCTTCTCTCTCATGTCGCCCCCTTTATCCCTCCTAACGGGACCACCCACATGACACCCATCCAACCGGCCTCCACCCACCCAACGCCCCAACCGAACGCCGCCATGTAGCCACCAGAACGCAACTTTGCTAATTTGCTAGGAGCCAAGGCCACCAGCCAAAAACCGAAAATAGTGAATGATGAAATTCTACTAACTGCGAATGATCAAATTCAACTTGTATATCATTATTAATTGTGTAAATGTATTGTCAGATCCATGCTAATTAATTTAGGTATTGAATGGAGCACCAGATAAAGGAGAGATGTGAGAAGTATAAAGAATTAGGGTAAAAATTTTATTTTTCAAAAAAGGGTAGGTTGGGAAGTATTGAGACAAAAATATTTGCATTCAGTAATTTGGGATTTACGTTAAGCAGTTCCGTTGCTGATTTGCACAATTGATTTGTTATTTCTCCAAAACTTTTTTACAATTTATTTGTGAATACACTTATTAATGATCAGTTATCCAAAAAAGTTATTACAAAAACTTGTGTGGACTTAGTCCATGATGGACCAATGAACTAAATCTTTTTATATATACCTTTTATGTCTCTAAATTTTTGCACTAGCATTCTTGGTCCATGGTGAACTAAGTCCACACAAGACATGCTAAAATGTTATTTATAATCACAAATTCATTTATCTGAATAATATTACCAAACACCATATCATTTATGGAGTACGAAGTGGTAACATTAAAAAGCTGATGTATGAAAGTTGTACTTTACGCCAAATACAACTTTTGCACATTAAGAACCTTGTATTATTAAATATTTGTACAAACTTTTGAGGGGTTAGCCACAAGCACATCAGCACATGTATCATACTATCATATTCTAAGATTGAGAGTGCAATTTGCACTAACCGCGTTCTCAAAGTGGGAGAGCTTAGTATTTTAAACTTGTATAAATGTAGACCTCACAAACAAAACTTTCAAATCTAATCAAAACTTAAGACCGTGAAACGTTGAAATGCTTGAGAAACTATCTTTCCTCATTCCATATGTAATGGCCAGTCATGTACAAGTTCACACGAAGAAATCGGAAAAAGGATAAGCAGAAGGGCAATCTACCTTGCACTGAATCCCACATTGACATCGTACGACAAAAGACATCAATTCTGAAGTTAAACTTATCTAGTCTCATACGCCATTTTTATTTCAAGCAGTGAAGTCAGAAAACAAGGAGCAGTATTCAATGTGATGGTACTTCAATTTTCGCAAGGAGATTGTGAGCAACAGCATCAATGAATTCTTCAGTATTAAGGTAGAGTTCCCTAGTGACCCTGCAAAGCACACAGCACAAAGAAATCAAATGCCAAGACAAGAGGAATGAGGGAACAAAAAATTTAGAGAAATGTAGACCAAGTATAAGAATAAGATTTATAAGAGACTGTTCTGTAGTAAAGAAAAACACCAGTTGTTCTATGGCCAACGATGATATCTGCGCAGTCTCAACATCATTCTCATGAAACCTAAAGTTCACATTCAGATCTCTAATGTACTAACCAACAAAATCCAACCTACCCTCCTAAGGAACCCTCCACTCAGGCCCGGAACCCTCCACTCAGGCCCGGTAGTCACCTGGGCAACACAGGCTCATTCATAGAAATTAAGCAAACTACTTAAAATGGGGAAGACTTAGCAGAGCAAAAAGATAGTACTAGTTAGCACTCACTTTGGTCCATGAGCCAGTATGGCCAGATCTTTAGTCATTTTCCCTGATTCCACCGTGTCGATGCAGGCGCCTTCCAATTTCTCAATAAAGTCAAGCAACCTCTGATTTCCATCAAGTTTCGCCCTAATATAGTTGGAAAAAACGATGAAGGGTTAGAAGTAGCAATGAAGTCAGAAGCCAAATTCTCTCCTAAATATGCTAGACTTGCAGCACAATGACTTAAAATGAAAAAAGGCCTCCCAGTGAAACAGAGCTCTGGGAAACATAGATTTTTTGTTGTTTGAAAGGACAAAAATAGAACTTTACCTATGTTGTAGTCCACGTGTCCATGCAAATATGGAAGCAATACTGTTAGTGCTTGTTTCTTGCCCTTTCTGATGCAATCGAAAATGCCTCGTTACAGTCCCGTGAGCTGCTTCCGCTTCTAATGTTTTCCCATCAGAAGACAGCTGAAACATTGTGGCCATAAAAAAATGATGATCAACCAGGGACATACTGACTACAAAACATAAGAAGGCAATCAAGTTTCAACTAACCAGTACAGATGTCATTAGGCCCAGAGACCCAAAACCTGAAGACAGCAAAAGAAGGCTTATTGTCTAATATCAGGCAGGTGATATGAGAATAATTCTGAAAAGGAATCACATGCTAACATGCACTTCCAGGAATTTATAAGGTTTCAACTTTCAACATCAAATGAAGGTTACCATTGGCACATTCAATCTAGATTTGGTTAGCCTTATCATAAACTATTATTTAGCCCCGAATATTATTACTTTAACATGTTCATGTTCATCTATACTCCTGCATGGTAATAATACATACTGAACCAATCCACACTCAACAAAAGGCCATTGAAGCAAGATGGAGAACTGACTTGAAAGAGCAATCAGTAGAGTAGCAGCAGTAACTTGCATCCAATTGTTCATGAGCCTCTATTCTTAATCTTATTATCTTCCTTTTCTTACTTAAAGTCTTGAACCATCTATCAACCATGACACATTACAATCCTAAATGGAGAAAGCCCAACTGTGCCAGAAACTTCAATACCAAACAAAAAAAAGAAAAACAAAACCTAGTTCCATCATATCATTTTACATGGTTAAAAAAGAATTTCGAATTCTGAAGTGTAGATTCCAAGTACAAGATACACCAGTGACTGAGACAAGGATACTTTGATGGATGTACACGTGTTGTAGGAAATTATACTTAATAATGAGGTGATCTAAGGAAAGGTGGAAGTTGGGAGGTATCATACAAGGCGGGGATTCAGGTATATTCAGACACGACACTGGCCAGTGGACACCCTCATCCCCACAAAAGGGAGTGTAACAATCAAAAAGCAAGGATCCGAAGAGGCAAGTTAAAAACCTACGAGCAAAAGAGAAGAGATGATAAAAAATGACTTCGATCAACTAGGTTTTTTCAAACAAAACGATCACTCTGAGGTCCATCTGATGAATTTGAGGTGGAGGATTCCTTACTAACTTTTGTTGTTTTTGAGACTCTTGGCCTTTTGCAAATGCACCATCTCCCATGTCACACTGCCACCTGCGTTATCGGTCACTTTATAATGACTTTCCTTATTCCCCATTAAAATCCCCAAAATCATTTCATTATCGTTACAATCCTATTAAAGAGAGGTTCTTCCACTCCAGTGCACAACATGCTATTCATGCTTCTTCTTCTTCTTTATTCCTCACTTTCTTTGAAATTTAACGAGCTAAGGGAGTGGAAACTGCTTCAACACGAGTGTGAAAGACATTCTCCAGTTACTATAATCCCCACCCCTTACTATTTTAAGTACTTTACGCTTCCTATCTAAAAGAAAATCCTTCGAATGACTTTTACAAAATAGCTTTAGCACTTGTAAGATTTCAAATATCATGAGAGACCTGCCATACTATACATACTACTAGGTGGTTGTGTCGTTGTGGTTGACACTTGTAGTGGCATATATTCAAGAGCTTCGACCTAACACAAGAATCAGAGAAATTCATACATTAAAAGATTCAGATTATCAGGTATCTTAGAAAACCACTTCCACCATAATGAATGAATCATATCACCTTGTTTCAACTCAACAAAAAACAGCACCAGAAAAATCCTACCTTGTGCTAGTAGATCACTCTGGACATCTCCATCATAGTTCTTACATGCCCAAACATATCCACCGTCACTTTTTAAAGCATAAGCCACCATATCATCAATCAGTCGATGCTCATACCTGAATGCAAAGGTACTTATTTGTAACGAATCCTACGACATGTTGATTATAACATTTCACACTTATTGCATATCAAACTAACCATATTGAGTGCTCTTCAAATTTTGGTTTCCACTTCTCTTCATATACCTCCTGAAATATGTCCTTGAACCTGGGGACATCCAGAACATACAGAAGTTAGCATATCCTTTCAGGCTTTCATAACCACATTCAAAGAATCTATCAAATACTAGAATTTAGTAAAAGATAAAAAATGATGATGGGCCCATAATTTACCTTCCATCATACTTTTTAAGGATTGTATTTTTGGTACTTAAATAAAGTGGCCACTTCTTTGCAAAGGCTAATGACATTGATGATTCAGCAAAACTCCGAATAGACTGAAAATACAGAAGATGAAAACAAGGGAGAAAATAGACAAATTCATTTTCTGAATCTATTTTTTAGTATTGGTGAGTGAGAGAGTTAAGAGACTAAAGTAAGAATACATACTGAATCAACATTGAACATAGCCATAGCAACTCCAGGCCCTTTGAAATCATAGACATCGAGCTCCACAGGATTCCCTCCATCTTCTGGGACTGCGACAGATGGGTACATTACTACAACAGCTAGAAGTATGTTCTATATCAACAGCCATACTGCATAGTGACTAGAAAGGTGCAGATTCTTACCAAATAACATTTTAAGTTTGCCAGGCCCTTGGATGACTGTATCAGTGGCTCGATATTGATCACCAAAAGCATGTCTGCCAATACAAATAGGCTTCTTCCAGCCTGAAGAAAGAAACAAGACAGCCATGACAAGTGGTGATTAGTTTTTCATGTTGAATACAAGAAAATGGTAAAATATTAGAGGAAATAAATAAGCTCCATGGGGAAGACACAAATACCAGGAACAATCCTTGGAATGTTCTTGCACAGAATTGGTTCACGGAAAACAGTGCCTACAAAAGGCAGAGTAGCAATAACTAAATTAGGAACCAATCATAGCTCAAAGAAAATGAACAAACATAAATTATTGTGAAAGTATGGTGGCTTGAAGAGTTTAATGTACAAATCCTCTTTCAACTCTCGAGGAGCCATTTCAGCATATACAGTTGTAGTTTTAATATGTAGGGAACAAAAAGACGGACATGGTCGCATATCTCATTTTTCTTTCAGGTAAATAAAGTGTGCCAGATTTGACACTTGTGGGACAGAACCTTACTTCGGGGACCTAGAGCAGCTGCTAACTTAATGTGCTCTTCCGATGGATCTTGGAATAAACATCTAAACTTGGAACACAACCAAAACTTTAACTAACAAGCAGTGGTCAAACAGTGGCTCAGACAATATGCTTAAATATGCAGAAAGAAATTTGAGTCTCATTACAGAAGGCATGATGAACTAGTTGCTGAAACACCCAAGTGGCCAAGTGAGTTTGACTACAAAGTGCCTCTCACAGGACATATTCTACTTACACTCTTAATTCTTTGTAAGTTCTGTTTTCAGCTAAAGTGCTGAACTGTTCTATCTTGCTACGTTTTACACCTCAATAGCCTATATTTTCAACTCTCAGAATAATGAACTATGATTAAAAGCACTTTTTCGGTATGAAATGAAGTATGTAATGCTGAAATCCCAAAATAGAAGGGCAGAAAACCAAATTCTGAAATTTCACAAATATCAAATACCAAGACAATTTTAAGCAAATGAACCTGGGGGGAACAAAAATTGCTAACTAAAGCTTTTATCTTGAAACATATAATAGGAATAAAACCCCTAAAGCTTCTGTCCGCTTATCCTCTTTGCCAATTCAACTCTATATAGTAGGGATATAAATTACTCAGACTAAATCCAAAGTCAAAAGTGAACTAGCCGACTCAACCTGGATTTTTCAGAATACGGATTAGATTTCAACTGGACATTCTGTTTGGACTTGGAACTCGACCAACTTGAATCCGAAGTCCCAACCGAACCTTTCTTCTTTGTTTTCCTCTTTTTTATCATGTTAATTTCTTGAAACTAGTTATGTAAGTTGTATCCCACTATTCCTTCTTTTCATTTTACTAGGCCCTCTAGGATAGAAGGTGCCTTGATAACCTCTAGGATAGAGGGTAACCCGCTTTTCATTGAACATATAAAAATTGACTTGATTGCTTATATTAAGAAAAGTTATACGATATAGGGACTAGGGAGCACCTAGTAAGGTCACCTTGCCCTCCGAATTTGATTGTTATTGATTTTTTTACAAAGAATCACCGTTTTCCTTATTGTACCACCAAATTTAGTTCAAATGACCAATTTGCCCGTCTGTCTTTAATTTCTTATTTTTAAATTAACTTTTTATATATTATTATAGCACAATTTTCCTTATAGTAAATCCACTCCCATTCCCTTTTCCTCCTCACTATTCACCACCATAACCATCCCATGACCCCACCTCCCATTCTCTCCACCAATAATAAAGCTCCCTTGTCCTCTTCTGCCATTAGCCCATTACTCTTCACACTTTTGACCCCTCAAAAATCCCACCAAGGGCTTGAATTTGAGTTAATTACAAGTTGGGTCAGCCTGAAACCACGGTTAAGCTTGTGTGAAACTTGATTATTGGAAGGGCCAAATGGAGAGGGGGGGGGGGAGAGAGGGGCAGGGGGCGATAGGTAGGGTGGTCATGGAGGTTGGGGTGGGGTGGAGGGGCCAGATTAAGAGAGAGGAGGGAGAAGAAAAGAACAGAGAACTTTTTAAAAAAATAATAATAATAAATACAAATAAATTAAAGTTTGATCTGAAGCTAAACAAAATTAAGGATACAAGGGCCAAGAAATTTTCCTGGTCCTAAATCCAAAAACAAATGCTACAAAAGGTATCCCATAATTTTGACCAAACACAAATTCAGAAATACGAACTCACTAGTCCCCTAAAAGTGTTGTCTTAAATTATGCATCGAAATATGGCTTATATCATGATACAGAGGGAAAATAGTTCTTTGCAAACAAAAACTAAATTTGGTACCAAGGCTATGTTTGGCAAGCAACTTTTTTGAGAGTTTTTGGAGGCGCTTTAGCTTTTGGGGTAATCAAAAGCTCCCAAAAGTTTTGATTGGATAGACAAGCTTTTGGGGGGAGCTTTAGCTTTTGATGGATTTTGTGAAAGCTACCTAGAGTAGCTTTCAACCAAAAGCTGAAGCTACTCACAGCTACACCTAGCAGCTAGTTTGCCACTCAGCCAAACCTAAATTAGGCACTGGACTTTGGGATTAAATTGAACTTTACAAACGTCACTTTGATGTGGAAGCTTTTATAAAATCGAATTATACTGTACATGTTAACATTTTCAATAGTAGACTTTTTAATTTCCTAATGACCATATCATTGTAGTTACATTTATTGTGTTGAATGGGTTTGGGTCAAATTGAATCCTCTAAAGGTATCTCGGTTGGGTTGGGGGCTCTTAATAAAATTGTGCTTGTATTTGGGACAATGTATCCTTAGTCTACCACACAACTAATCCAAAGAGAAACCACCCTCACTGAGAAAACCAACGCTGGTGCCAAATACAAGTAAAGCAAAATCAGATGATAATATTTCTCATGGAGAATATTACACTAAGTTGATAATATAGCCTAACTAACCATTAGGAAAACAGAGGCAACTCCAAACTGACTAAAGAAGGACCTGCTGCCTTTGTGTTTCCTCACCAATGCAAGTACTTAAAGGACAAGACCAGCGAGTATTTTTTAATTTCTTTAAATATAAAGAAACAAATTTAAGAAATCCTAATTTCAAGATCATCAAAAGGCTGAAAACAAACCAACTATGCTTGATTAGTTCAGAATTTCACAGCAAAAAGTTAACCAAGCATTGCTGCTCAATTGAACAATTTGAACAGAACATTTGCAAATTGACCCAAATCAGCTGAGCTGCATGAAAGCAGAATTATTCCCAAAAGCCAATTCTGACCCAGAACTGTACCATGTACCAACAAACGAGTAAGCCTTTGTGATCAGGATACATATATCACAAATAGACTTCGCACCCTCAAGAACTTGACCACACGCCATCAGAACATACTCCCACTTTCCAACAAGCCCCTCTTACATGGAACCACCAAAAGTGACAGGTAAACCACCTCTAACCGCATGGTACAGAATGCAAGCCCCTCATGACCAATCATCATCTATGGTTGGTGATGATGTTGATGTACATGTTGGTTGTGACCCAAGCAACCAGAGAGGACAATACTGCTGACTGGAAGTTTCAATCAAGTTATGTAGATTTTTTCTGCTAAAATCCAACCCTTTACTGTTTTTACTTCAAGTAAATGGTTGGATTAATCCCTCTAACATGGAACCATTTTAAGGTCATGGAAGACCACCTCTTACCCAATGGAACAGCAAAACTACATGCCCTCACCACAAATCATCTATGGTTGGCATTGGCAATGATGTTAATGTGCATGTTGTTTATGACACAAGAGATCAGAAAATATGATACTGCTAACTGAATAACTTCTATCAAATTAAGTAAATTTTTATGTTGGTTAGCCAAAAAAAAAAAAGCAAATTTTTATGTTAAAATGGGGCACATATTGTTTGTAGTTCAACTAAAGTCGCAATTAGTCTTCTCAAAATTTCATGGTAAACAAATATTATATGTTCACAACCTCTTGAAATACAAGCATTTCCTACAATTCGCAAGCCTTCAAGAACCTCTACAGAAATCTCAGCACAGAAACAAAACACGAGAAAGAGAAATAGGCCATATGCAGACAGATTCCACCTCTTTCCTTGTTCATTTTGTGCATATGTGTGAGCGTGTGTGCAAGCAAACTGAATACTTGTCACCTAAAATTTTTTAACAAGTTCCTGCACGTTATCAGAAAGGCAACAGAAGCCTAAAACTCAATGCCAATTGGTTATATACAGGTGAAGCATGTAGCTACGAGAAGATTAACAACTTTCCTTGACAACCCAACTTAAGAAAGAGGCCTTGTGTTCATGCTATAAAGATTACTTTAGCAGACAAGTTTAAAGCTCGAGCACTATGACTCGAGATACTATTTACAAGGAAAAGAAAATCGAAGTAGCACACATAAGTAGCATACAAAAAGCTTCCCAACCCAATCGTGAATCGATGTAAGAGGTAATTGTTTGAAGCAAACATAACAATAATCTCAACATCCCAGTAAAACCTGTCAAACGTTCAAAACTTGGACATTCCAATATACATGTCAAGTTTGTACAAGTATACAGATAGGTCCAAGACAGATTTGTAAGCAGAATAGTTAAATTAATAAAATAATAAAATAACACAAAGTAATACAATTACAATCTTTTAACTATATCAGACAAAGTAATAATAAGCCATAGAGGCATTTTTTACCCTTTTCTTATTGAAAACTAAAGGCGTAACTGACTCCACATAGCAACAAAATAGGGCATTAGGGCCTAACTTCTAATGTCTAAGTGTCTAACCAATCTAACTGAGTAACTTGACCTTCACAAACCTCACCTGAGGCACCAAACTGGGTATTGTTGTTATTCATCTAATCTCTACACTGTAATAGAGCCATAGAGAAAGGGTTGATTCAAAAACTGACCATCTAATATGTTTCGAATAGTGCCATTGGGACTTCTCCACATGGACTTCAGCCCAAATTCTTTCACTCTGGTTTCATCTGCAAAAATCATGATTGGTATAGATTATATAGGGTGAATTTTCCTTTCATTTTAGTCAAGAACAAGATGTCGTTTAGCTGAATAGTATTTCCGCTACCTTAACAGTTGAAAATATTCATTTAAATGGACAAGGAAACATATAAAAACTGTGAAATACTATTCAGTTTAAAGAATATAAATTAATCTATTATAAGACTTTATCATTCTCTTCTTTTTCTATTTTATTTCCCCAATATCCTTCACAGCATGTTTATCACGAAAAGAAAATTCAAAAGAAAAGGAAACTTACCAGGCGTTATTGTGGCACATTTGACTGCAACATTATACCTGCAAATTAATACAGCAGTTGTTGTAAACTCAATTCCTTCAACATAGGCTTCGTTAAATTTTTTTTTATAAAGAAAAAGTATATTAATATAGTGTCAAGTGTACAGCAGAAGTGAGGATAAGGTAGGTATCCTCGACAGAGGCTTCGTCAATTGTTAAAAACAAAGTTTGACTACACAAAACTATTGGAAATGTCCAAGATAGTTAGAGAACGGCTAGACCCAGCAAAAGTGACCCAACATGAAAGCACCTAAATTGTGGGTATTGAACAAGGGCTTTCAACCCCAAACTTTAAACTTCCAGCTCAATATATTCTAGGTTAATTTGAAGCGTGAGGTGGATTGATCCAAATTATCCAGGACTTTACTTTAGTAACCTTAATTGAAAAATGAGTAAATATAATATGTAATAGCAAAAACAACCTCAACTCCAAGTATTCTAAAAATGTAACATATAGCTTTGAACAATTAAACAAAGTAAGGTGCCCAGGTATTAAAAATTCTTCCATGGTGTAGAGAGAGAGAGAGAGAGAGAGAGAGAGAGAGAGAGAGAGAGGGGGGAGGGAGAGAGGGGGGGAGAGAGAGAGAGGGGGGGGGAGGGGAGAGAGAGGGGGGAGAGAGAGAGAGAGAGGGGGGGGGGGAGAGATAGATTAAGCCTAGGCGGGCTGTTTATCTTCTTTTATTTTCCTTATTTGAATAAATATCTGATAATTGTCATTGTTTGGGTTTTTGTTGTGTTATTGTGATCGCTTAAATAGATGCAATGACTGTTACAATGTCAAGTGATTACAACTTGTATTTGTACGTAAGTAGGTCATGCAATTACCTTTGCAATTTTGATTCCTTTCCAAGGTTCATAACAACCAAGTAAACAAGCCCTCCATGTTATCCATCACCCCGTTCTTACAAGTCTCTAAATTATTTTCTTTTAGATAAGGAAAAATTTATTTATCAAATTTTGAGAGAATACAAAAAAGAGGATAAGGAATCCTCGTAACATTTAAAAACTACAAATCTCGCCAATTGTGCTGTACAAAAGTAATTGGAACACCCTTAAAGGCCCCCGCCACCTTAGCCCAAAGGGAAGCCAAGTCTTTAAATTACTTATCCTGTTGTTCCCAATAATCTATAACCAGACTAGATGTTGAAGGCTAAAGCCAACCATCTTTTAACCTAAATAAAAGAAACACCTACACAGCTACACTGTATCCCCCTTACCCTGGCCGATCCCAAATTGCAGCAAACCCGGACACAGGCTAACCTGACTGGCAGCATGCCCATTACTCAAAAATTATACATGTATAAGTTCAGGTTTGGACCTGGACTTGACATACAAAATGAGAATGCATCTAAACCGTTACATAAAGTGATTGGACACTTAACCATGTGCGTGAGAGCCTTAAACAAACAGTTAAACGGGATCAGTTCAACATTAATGCACCTGCTGCTTCACTCAAGCCCCAATCTTTCTCTCTCCTCCTCCCACTCTCCTGCCTCCAACCACCCGGGCAACTAGAGAGCTCGCAGACGCCCGGCACTCAGTAAAGAGTTTGTTAACCACCTGCCACTAGCGAGGTTTTCCAGCCGCCTGATTAAGAAATTTCATGGAAGACACTAAACCTTATGTCAGTGGCCCTTTTCCATTGTGAAACCTCTTTATCCTATAATTTATGGAACTCCTAGGAAAAGGCAAGCACTAGGAGAAGAAAACTTATTTTTCGTAGTATGAGGAACCCAAATCCACTCTTTCCCAAACGTCTTTCTAGTAATTGAAAATTACTCTTCACAATCCCTTCTAGATTATGAGGAGACACGCAGACGCTCCCGTGACTCGTGAGGCGATGTGAGAAGATTATACTTACGGACTGTAAGAGAAGAAGAGGGAGGCCTAAGAAGAAATGGGGTGAGGTGATTAGGAAGGATTTAGCCCTTCTAGAGCTTACTGAGGATCTGGCCCTCAATAGGAAACTTTGGCGTAGTAGAATACACATAGATGAGAGTGACGACACTACTTAGAGGATGCGTTGCATCGCCCAGATTTAACATGTGTTTTTACTTTAGAGGTGTAGCATTTGTCTGTTTAGGGCATGTTGGTTACCCCTCTTACTAGTTGGTGTTCATCCCCTCCCTGTCTATTATTATGCAAGTATAGTCTTTAATTGGTTACTGTGCATGTACTTTATATTTTTATTCCTCTGGTTTTGCAGGCATCCCTTCATTCACTTTTTTTTCCGGTTTATATTCATTTCATTAATTGCAAACTGTTTTTGTGGGTCTTTTGGAAGCAGCCTCTCTACTAGGAGACTAGTCAGGGGTAAGGCTACGTACATCTGGACCTCCCTAGACCCCGCCCTCGGCGGGATACTTACTGGGCGTTTGTTGTTGTTGTTGTTAAGCACACCCCTGTTGGTGAATTCACTGAAGCTATTCCCTAGTTGGTATAACAGTGAGGATTCCTTGGAAAAGCAGCTTCTTCCAGAAGGCATCTCTCTCTTTCAGGTGATTCCCATATCAGAAATACCCAGACAACAAGGGACACAAATTAGAGGTAGCCTTACGAGCCTAAGACAAGCCCTCCTATGGCCCCTTCAGGGCCCCGCAAACACCTTGAGGTCATTAAGTCTGAAAAGTTAGTTAGTCTGCAAGCCTAGCAACTGCTTCATTTTTTCGTACTCCTAATGTCCCAAAACCTTTTGAGTATGTCATTAAGTCTGCAAGCCTAGCAACTGCTTCATTTGTTCGTAATCCTACTGTCCCAAAACGATTGCCCAGTTGGACTTCTTTGTGGTCTTCAAGGTCCACTCTAGGAATTAGAGTCTAGGATTAGAGAAAATGAAAAGTTAATCAAGAAAATGGTCACTGACCAAATCTGATTGATAAAGAATTAGTTCAATTGACGATGCCAGACGATTCAGAATACATGGCCATCAAAATATGAACATAAGGTGCACCAAAGAAAACTTCCAATCTACTGCTTATGAAATACATCGCCATCCACGATGACTTCTCAAACAATTATGAGACTTATGTCCCATGTCCTTCTCTTTTCAATCTTTTCTTGCAACACACTAATCCTATAGCTGGCATAAAGTTCCATGTTGGTTTAGCTTGTGTAAAGGTATTCCTTTCCTGTTTGTCAGTAGCCATACACATTAAGAGAAATTTTGTGACGGGTCCTTTACCATTCTTTATTTTCTATCCTTGCTCTCTTTTAGAGCTGTATAAATAATCTTTCAATTAAACTTCAACGTTTGTGTACCAAATTAATCTTTTGTCCATTTGTTGTTATTCTTAGAAGCACCTTCAAGCAAATTATCAAATGACAACATAAAAATAAGTTATCCTGTGAGGAACCTGTTAATAAATGGATATAAAATGTACTCTAATTGTCAAATTAAAATCAGCAAAAACCCAAGAAACAAAAACATATTACACACATAAATATCTATACAACTGAAACACAAAAATGAAGGAAGTTCAACAATGACCACATACTTGAGGGTTGCTTCAGCGCTTTCTACAGTAACCTTGTCATCAGTTGCATCACGATTTAGTATTCCCAAATCATAGTATTTAATATCCAAATCCACGAATGGGAAAATGAGCTGTCCCAAAAACAACAACAACCCAAAAACAAAATAAACATATACGCAAATAAACTCATACAACACATACATATAATTATACATAAAAGGAGTGAGAACTGCATACTTTATCCTTTATCATTTTCCATATGATTCTCGTCATTTCATCACCTAAATTTCAAAAACACACAAAAATATGAAAATCAAACAATCCCATGATAAATAACATCAGAACCGCAATTAAACAAAAATAAAACAATGTTTTAAGGATTACTGTACCATCCATTTCGACAATAGGGTTTTGGACTTTGATACGGTCAAGGGTTGCAGTAGGGGCCATAGTTGCAGAAGCGAAGCAACGGAGGGAAGAGAATTTAAAGCGGTGAGAATTGGAGAGAGAGAAAGAGACAGTGTTAAATAATTTGGAATTTGAAGAAGAGAAAGCAGAAGTAGAAGAACATGGAGATTGTAGAACAGCAGCGCCTGGCATGGCGCTAATTCGAAGTCCTAACATCTTCGATGCCCTGAATATCGCCGCCAGTTGATCAAATGTTTATGTGTCTTTGAGCTGCGCTTTGGAAATAAGAAGACTAGAAAAATAAAGAGTTTATTTTTGCCGCTAATGGTTTTTTGTGGGTTGTGGGTTGTGGGTTGTGGGTTGTGGGCTTGTTGCTTGACCTTCCGGTTGTCTAAATAGTAGGAGACTAGGAGTCTAGGAGATGGAGGGGATGGCCTGCTAAATTCCCCATTTTTTTTTTTTTGCTAATTAGTAAGTTGAGGGTTCGAATGTTGTGAATGGAAAAACGACATGTTGGAAGTACTTTACTTTTTGTAGATCGATTTGGTGCGAATAGGATCAGTTTTGCCTTAATGGGTTCTGTGAACCTGTGGTTAACAAGAAAAAAAAAAATTGCATTTTATTGGTACTTGGCAAATTTTCTTTTTTGGTATTTAGACTTGCATTTGAACTATTTTTAATGATCACTAAAGTGATCAAGGTTTACAATATTTTATGGACGTGTTCCATGCTATAGATTGTTGTCGTGCTAACAAAGTAAAATGAGAAAGAATGAAAGAAATCTTTATTTTCTAATCAACGTAGCTGACAACTCCTAAAACACATCTCAAAGTGCTTCGTTATCATCCTCAAAAGCCAAATTAGTCATGAATTGATCTTATTCCCTCATTTTCACCAAATTTTAATGCCCAGTAATGGCCTCAATAATACCATTGAGATATCTCATTGTTTTTCCCCAATTTGTTTCGAGAGAAATATTACTCTTCAATTAGCCTTTGAATTGTCTCATCTAATTCTTTATCATCTTGGGGGTCATTGGCTGTAAGCGCCAATCTGTAGCACAATTTCAGCTTCCTCCTTCAAAACCTTGATTTCAAAAATGTTCAATTGATGATCATCATGCATGGCTTTCTACTCTTGTAGCAACTCTTTAAAAAAAAATTTGTGAAGGAAGACTTATTCTTATGAAAGTTTTGACTATTAATATGTGTTTAGTATCTTTTAATGCATATGACTTTGTAGTGCTTGATTATCACTTGGTAGTTCATCGAAAGAGTGAATCCATTGAAGCAATGGGGTTTACTCCTATGAAAATAATATGATCACTCTCTTGAAGGGATAATGCATGTGACTACCATTTTTGTTCTACATAACTAGTTCGTGGGTGATGTTACTTTGAAATCGTATTTGCTTTCGATTATCCCTCTGTCTCTAATGAAAAATGGGTGACTCCTATGAAATCAATGGGGTGACTTTGTTGAGGGATAATGCATGTGACTACCTTTGTGATATAGTCCCCAATTTTACTTGCAAAATTTCCATCTTAGTAGGCTATATGTATATTGATAATTTAGATAAGCTTTTGTAATATAGAAAATGTTATCTCACTTACTCGAGGAATAATGCTCTTGCATGCCCAGAGAAAAGATAATCACTTCAAGGGAAGAACATATACAAAATACATGTCTGATTGAATTTGGTGAGAAAAATATATAATACTATAACATCAAATTTTTTTTCTATTTTTGAGCATTATCCCCTAAAGTACATTTACAGATATTCCTACCAATCCACATCTACAATGTGCATTTCTTGGTTGTCAGCATAAATTTCAACAAAATGTAATTGAATACCTCAACATGTTCACCTTGAGCGTTGTGGCCCAATTAGTCATATTCGCATCTCGGCCAAGTAGAGGGTAAAGTGCTCCCAACATGTAGGTTCTCCATTCATAGGAATCGAACCCTCAACCTCGCTTAAGTGATGAGCGTGTCGAATCACTTACACCAAACACTTATTGATACAACTTAAAACACTTTGATTAGGTAAAAATGAAAGGAACTTGTGAGGAAGCTAAAATTTGAAAATATAGCACTCTTTCAGTCTTTGTTGTATTAATTTCTTTACTTCTTTTTCTTTTTATTGCATGTTTTGCTACGCTAAACATATGGGCTATATTCTTTTCAATTATGGTATGCAACAGAATTATTGAATTATGAAGTGAATCATCTAAAGCTGAAACTGGAAACAAAACATAGAAATGACTCTAGGGTATATGCCATGATTCGTATGAAGATGTATGAAGGCGAATTGTCCAACTTTAACCCTAAACTCGAAACAAAAAAGAATGAAAATTTTAAAGTTTAGACCGCTCCACCCACAAAATGAACTTTTCGGCTCGTTCAGGGGTAGGGGGCGACTTTCTACTTTTCTAAACGGTCTTCGGGCCGATGCATAGCCTATTCACGAAATTCATCCCCACGCAATGGTCTATCTTGGAATCTAATTAATATGTGGTGGCACAAACAAAATTTTAAAAAAGCATACTATATAGAAAAGAAGTTAGATATTATAAACTAATAGCATAAACAAATTGAAGTTGAACATGAATAAATAAAATGTCCAAAGTTCAATCTAGCTTAGTCACCAACCCTTTGGATATTAACCTCAGTTATCAATCAAGATTATCAAATAAAAAAAGCTCGTCTTATCAATTTGAATAAGATCTATTGGTTTCAAAGATTTAGAGCGAAGAACCTTCTTTTACAACAAAAGAATACCTTTTATTTTCAAACATAGGCATCTATTAGAAGGAATAACAGGAAAAAAAAAATCACTAGCTTTCTCGGCATGAATGGTATAGATTATACTGAGCCAAATAGTATATCTTCTGAAATTACTAAAGAATTTAATTAAGATTTGTTCAAGACCTTTCTTGTTCACTAACTCTATTAGATGATCCGAAAATTTGAATCTGAATGTTAGCAATGAGGATAATGCATGCTCGTTTTTGGCTAATATGGTTACTAAAGGATAAATTTAAAAAGTTGTTGTCTTACATGCCCCTATTAAGCCCTCTGGGTCGGATAGTTTCATGGTAGGTCTTTTCCAATTCTAGTGCATATAATTGATCTTTCGGTTTGTCAAGCTATAAAGGGTTTTCCCATTCCGGGAAAATCTTATAGAAGTAGATCAGACTTTCCTATCATTAATTCCTATTATAGACAATCCTTCGTCTGCTAATCATTTTAGACCGATTAGTTTATACTCAACCTTGTATAAGATTATTTCTAAGATCTTTACTATAAGATACAAAAACTTGTGTGGACTTAGTCCATGGTGGACGAATACTTGGAGTCAACCCCTACTTCACCTGAAGTCACTCCCCTCTAAAAGTGGAGCCACCCCTACTTCACCTAGAGCCACCCCTCAAATTTATACTTGGCAGTTGGCACCACCCCTATTTCACCTGGAGCCACCCTCTACTTTACCTGGAGCCACCCCTTACTTCACCTGGAGCCACCCCTCAAAATTACTCAAAATTATTTCACCCGAAACCACCCCTCTACTATACATGGAGCCATCCCTACTTCACCTGGAGCCACCTCTAGAAATTACTTGGTCCACGGTGGACTAAGTCCACAAAAGACATGCTAAAACCAAATACTCACCATTTCGCTATGTTTAGTATTCTAAAGCACATGGTTGATTGATTAATTAATTTGCACTCCAAAATGTTTAATGGGTACCCCCGGAAGAGTTGGTAAAACCCGACCCCAAAAAACCTACTCAAGCTCGCTAACTTTTTTTGATGGACCTGCGTCTATCCAACTACATGAACCACAGTGGCAATTTTATAAATACATGGATATATCAGGGTCTTTTCATCGCTCATCCTTCTTCTTTTTCATTATTCAAGGCTGATACTCTCTCCTCCCTCAAGCTTCAATCCATGAAAACTTAATTCATTTTTGTGGCTTCAAAAATCAAAAATTAAATTACAAAATTGTCAAATCTAAACTCCTCTTGATTTCTAGAGCTCATTACGACCCAATTTGAGTATTTTTCGTTTTCTTTTGTTTTTCGAATTTTGTTTGCCGGTAGTGGATGGAAAGTCGACGACGGCGGGGTAGGGGTGACGGTGGCCGTGGTCATTTCAGAGGTGGTGGGGAGGGGGAGGGTGGTTGCTGGTTTGTTTAATTTGTGTGTGGAGGAGAGAGAGAGTGTTGGTTGGGTGGTTGTGATCTACGGTAGATTGTGAACGGTGGTTGTGACGGTGGTGTATTTGTCGATCTGTTAGTGTTATAAACGGTACTACCATGTCTTTGTCTTTTTGAGGGATGGTGTTGATGTGCTTGGTACTTAGGGGTCACAAGCAACCGTGAGGGGCAGTCCTACGACCCTTAAAAAGGTCCTAAATAAGGTCGAGGACTATCTTAGAGCAGACCGCTCCCTATTCATACCTACCTTTCCACCCCCTCAACATCGGCTCGGTCAAAGAGTGGACACTTATCAACAGTGACAGTTATTGCAAATACATATTGGAATACTTCAACAGAGAGCCACACAAAAAAGCATAAATGGGAACATGAAAAGAGCATGATTTAGGAAGGAATGCTAAACATATTTCATTCGATTATAATCAGGCATACATTTGATTTAGAGCATAAAAATAAAAAGGGATAGAAGCAATTATACCTCACAAGAAGGCACCATTGCTGAGTGACTGGGTTACACGCTCGAAGAGCCTAAATTAACAAACTACTCCTAAGCTACACTTCTCTAAAATCTACTTTTTGACGTCTTGTCAATATGAGCTCTGCTGCCTTGTTCTTCTGTTCTTCTTTGTATTTATAGGGGCTTGAGATAACTGTCCATGATCTAGCAGTTCTTCTCTCTGTCCACTTTCTTCAGGTTAGTGTCCAACTTCCCCCACGTCTTCCACTTCTCCTGATTTCCTTCGTATTCTTCTTCTTTAACTGATACTTATATATATATATATATATATATATATATATATATAATATATATACGGTTCTTTTATTTTACAAGGACTCTTCAAAAAGTCTTTCAATTCATTTTGACTTTGACTTTTTTTGACTAGTTTATCTACTGTATTATAAGTCCAATTTATTTCGTGTATAACAACTTCTCCCTAATACACACCTAAACGTTTCGAGTTTATTTTGTATTATTGTACTAGTGGCGCTTCGTTTCCCGCGCTTTGATGATACAATTACTTTTGCATATGTCATTTCATTGGTCATGGGTAGTCGTGCTTTTCAGTTAATGATGACTACCGCCCTTATATATACTCATCTTTCAACCTCCTTATTTCCCATTGCTTTCTCTCTCTTCACAAAAAAAAAACCCCAATTCTACAAGATTCTTCGTCTTCAACCTTCACTGTTTCGTTCTTCCATGGCCAATTTCGAACCTTTTCTCGACTTAAAAGATGTTAATAAGCTCAAAGAAGCTAAGGATGTTGTTAATCTTTATAAAATAATAAAAGATTACCTGGATTTGTATCGTCCCTTGAGGCTTCAGCATTAAAATGTTGTGGTTTTATCTCCTCTAGAACCTCCATGCTCTTTGAACCGTCTTCCTGGCTTTTCGTTGGGTCCAAATTTCGATTCGAAAGCTTTTATGGAAGAAGACGAAGTTTTCCTTTCTCGTTTCGATCAGGTTTTTCCTAATTTTCAATCTTGTCGTTCTTTATTCTTTTGTGGTAATGCTTTCGAACACTCATTCGTACATGCTGGAAATAAACCTCTCCATGGTTGGGTGAATGAAATTAAGGATACCTTTCCTCGAAAGTGGTTTGCTCGTTTTAAAGATTTTCATGGTCGTTGGAAGGATAATCAAATCTATGATTTCATTCGTTTGGCTTTGTTCAAAACTATTCCTTTCGAAGCCAATGTTTCTCTTTCTATTTTATTGTCATGTAATCCTGCAATTAATTGTTTTATTTCGGGTAGTGACATTCAAACCGTTACTCTTGAGGACATAGCATTCTTTACTGGTTTGAGTCCTGATATGTCATCTGTGGAGCTTAGTTATATTCGTTGTTCTCCTGCTGTCGTAGCGGAGTATTTAGAATCTGCTTCTCTTCTATTGGGTCAGAAACAATCTTAGAGTGCACTGAACACCCTTTTGTTTCACCCATGTCCTGTTACAAAGGGAGAGATTGTTCTTTTCTTTGTTTATATCTTTAGTCGATTATGCATGGAGAAGTCTTGTAATATAGGTCGAATCTTCCTTCCTCTAACAGCCAATATAGCTTCAATGTAAGATCCTATCCCTTTAGCTCCATTTCTTCTGGCTCAGCTATATCGGGGGATGAGTCGAATGGTTATTGAGCCCTCTCGAATATATAGGCAGACTTGCCCCTTGTCGATATTGACTGTTTGGGCTCATGTATATTACCCTCATCTAGTCCACACTTTGTCTAATGAGGATTATGCACTCCAATTTCGAAGGGAGACGGATAAGTTTGGGGGTTCTCTTATTAACTGTAATAAATCCCCTCGAGATGAATGGGGTTGTGTTCTAGAGGTTGTTTTCAACAAATGTGCCCCCTCGATTCCCCATGATTTCTCTCGAGTGCTTCTTGAATTTTTTATGTTGCTTGTTATTACTAACGAGATTTGGTGTCATTCCTGGTGTAGTTGATCCTGCTCAAATAGCCTCTCCTTCATGGCTTTCTTCCTTCAACCCTTTTCTGATTTCTGATGATCAAGGTCAATACTATTAGAATTCAGTGTTATGCGCTCGTGACCTTCTGTAGACACCAAAAATTGTGTCTATAATAAGTCCCCGTAAAAACCCGATGATGAAAGGATTGTATTTTGCTCGAACTTAGGTTGTGAGAATAATCGCTCTGATGATTAGCCTTGTTCATTTGAATTAACCAGTGGAAGCCTTTTGTACAGGTGATCCAAACCAGCTGGACTCAATTCAACTGGAGTCCAAAGCTGAGAGATAGGCCTTTTTGAACCTAAGGGCCCGAAAGGGAACCCAAACCCATGAGTCAACCCTTGGTCAAACAAGGAAACTCAATCAAACCCGCGTGGACCGCCTCGGAAAAGCCTCCCCCGCGTGAAAAGCACGTCAGGCTCCTATACAGGCATGCCGCTCCAGGTCCAAGCGGCCACGCTTGACCTCAAGCGGTGGCCGCTAGGACAAGCGGCTGTGCCGCTAGGCCAAGCGGCTTGACCGCTTGTCTTGCGGCTAAGCTGCTTGCCAAGCGGCTTGACCGCTTGTTTTGCCAGCTCAGCCGCTTGGCCTAGCTATATGGCCGCCTGAACCTTTTCTCGAGGACGGCGAATTCGAGGCCCATCTCGATTTCCGTGCCAAACCCTGGCAACTCCCCTTCTTCTATATAAACAAACCTTAGGGTTCAGTTGAAGAGGTTGGGAATTTTAGAGGTTGAACATTTTCTTTGAGAGGTTGTTCTTTTGGTGGGCAGTTTCTCTCTCTCTCTCTCTCTCTCTCTCTCTCTCATATTAAACCAGAAATTCTGATTCTACTCCTTCTTTAGGTTAGCCCTAACACCACAAAATAAACCTTCATATTTCATCAAGAGCATGAATTCAAGCATTAAAACCCAATAAGTTCATTGTGAGCATCCAGGTAATCCAACCTGAGGGTTTTCAATCAATTTTCTATGTTGCTTGTTATTACTAACGATTTTGGTTTATGTGATACGTACATGCATGGTGCGTTTTGAGCAAAAGGGCTTGTATTAAGCCTAATTGATGGATGAATGAATGTTGTTTTAATTTTGTTATTTATTGCTTCCTATGATTAAGTTATGCTTTGCTTGTGGATTGGTGGATGAATTATTGGTTTGTCTTCTAACTTGCAGGTTTTAGCATATTTATGGTTTTTAGCAATAAAAGCATGTAGTTAGATAAATTGTTAAAAGTGGTCACAATAATAATGTTTGTTCAACCCATTAGTTAAAACTAGGAATTTGGACAAATTGAACCTTGTTTGGAACCGTAACATTAATAATTATATTGAATCGATTAGTAAAGGTCGTTGTTGTCAACGGGCGAGTTGGGTGCCTAACACCTTCCTAGCTCATACTCACGCCCCCGAACTCATTTATGAAGTAAATTTCCCCAATAGGGATTGGGGTGCACAAGAATTGAGTTGACGTCTTTCTAGACAATCGACTTGATTCCAAGGTTTCCAAATTACCTTAAATTTGGTGGCGACTTCCGACAATCTTAATCACGTCCTTAGTGCAAAAGGAAAATCTTAATGTGCATTCACACTCAAAGGTTCACGAAAACCCGAACCACCACGCTCTCCCAGGCTGCTCGGAAACCCGAAGAAAAAAGGGGGCGAAAGAGGGAGAAAAATATGGTAGCCTACAGTGGTGACTTCACTGGGGACATGATTAAGAGGGTGTAACTTGAAAATCGATTCATGATCATTATTTTTGCTTGGTTCACTACCTTAAGTGTTCTTATTATTATTTTGTGGCTTGTCATTCATCTATTAAATTGCATTCATTGCATTCATTTGCGCGACTATCGAGCTTGTTTTTACAAGTTCAAACTAGTTTTTAGCCAATGGAGTGTGGTGAAGTGCCTTGGTGAGAATCCACCCGATTCTTCTTTGCCAAGAAACATGGATCCCCCCACCTCATGTACCTTCCTATGCATTCGTCCATTCGACGAGTAGGATAACTAGAATGCCTCACATTGTCGCGCATCCCGTGGATTGTAGTACATTCTTGATCATGAGTACCTTTTGACCAAAACCCTTAAGCCTACCCCATTGCATGAACTAGAACCAATGTTTTAGGTTGAAACTCAGTCCCATGTCCATGCTAGATTTTTCATAATCATGTCATTTGTGTTGTTGTGCTGTTTGCCCATATGTGAACGCAATCTTTGCGTAGTCTTGTTGGTCGTCATAGAATATTATGTTAGACCCCAATTAGGATCTTTTCCTTTTTTGAGTCTAGATTTTGTCTTGAGATTGAGTATAGAATCTTTATTTTTAGGAAACAATATCCCTGAATGTTCTATATGATGCTCGTAACCTTAGGAAAGATTTGAATGCTTTATTCTTTCCTTTTATTTAGGTAGTGAGTCTAGGCCAAAAGATCTCGATAATATCTCTCCCTCTCCTTTTAGTCAAGAGTATAATATCTTTTGCTTTATCCCATATTGAGTCGAGATAATATCTCTCCCTCTCCTTTTAGTCAAGAGTATAATATCTTTTGCTTTATCCCATATTGAGTCGAGATAATATCTTTTCCCTCTCCTTTTAGTCAAGAGTATAATAACTTTTGTTTTATCCCATATTGAGTCGAGATAATATCTCTCCCCTCTCCTTTTAGTCAAGAGTATAATATCTTTTGCTTTATCCCATTTTGAGTCGAGATAATATCTCTCCCCTCTCCTTTTAGTCAAGAGTGTAATATCTTTCATCTTTCTTTTCCCGTGTCGAAATTTTTTGACCTAAACCCATTACTTAGTCCCCAAGGGTAACTATGTTGATAGAATATTCTAGATAGGAATTTCCCATCTTTGTTTTAAAACTTTTCTTTTGTGAAACTTGTTAGTCTTGCCTTTTCTAAGTCTTATCCATTGTCCAGGATTGGGAAGAAAACAGTCGGTCCGAAAAGTTGAGAACGCGATCATAGTAATCAACATCTGGTTAGGAAGCTCGTTAGATTCTCCCCCTTCGAGCAAAGCTAGGTCTGACACAGTGTTTGTTACTCCCCCTCCATATCGACCACCTTGTTCTAAGTTGACCAAAATGGCCGAAGATGACATGCCACCTCCACCACCTAAAACTACTGATGAGATGTTGGCTGAAATGATGAAAATGTTGGAAATTATGGAAAACCGTGTGATATGGATAGAAAGCAAGGTTAAGGAAGCTGACCCTTTCAACCAAGATGATCCTCCACCTCGAGATGACAAAGTAGAAGAGCTAAGTGCTCAAATTAAGAACCTCTAGTTGACTCTAACTCAAAACAAGATCATAAGTGACTACATGATTAATGCTGAAGGATATTCCTCTCACATCAAGGGAAAGCTCCCACAAAAGTTCTCTATGCCTGAAGTCCCCACCTTCAAAGGGACCGACGATCCAAAAGATCACATAAGGGCTTTCACTACCGCAATGGGCCTAAGAGGAATGAATCCTGACCTCTACATTCACCTTTTCTCACAAACCTTCGACCCCACTGTTAAGACATGGTTCTTCAAGCTTGAGCCCAATCAGATTCAAGAATGGAACAAAGTGTCTAGCTTATTCCTACTAGGTATGCCGACAATGTCATCCAACCAACTATTATGAGAGAGTTGGAAGCAATAAAGCAAGGTGAAAATGAAAGCTTCACTGACTTTTTAAGAAATAGAGAACTAAAGTGGCCGAAATGCTCAACCGTCCATCCGAGGAAGAGCAAATTCGTAAACTCATCAAGAACTTACAACCTCCTTACTTGAATCCTCTCAAATATCAAGCAATTACTTCATACACACAACTCAATAGTGTGGGATTGCTCATAGAGGACGATCAAGCACTTAAAAAGAAGAAAAGCAAGGATTTCTTCAACAAAGGCACTTATAACTCGAACTACAAGAAGAACCCCAATTCGGGAAACTCTTCTAACAAGGTTAATGAAGTCATGCTGTCTACGACAAACCGCAAAGGCAATACACCCCATTGGGCATGACCTATGCTAAAGCTTTGGAAAAGCTTGTCAAAAATGACTATCTCAATGTCATGGGTCCCACTCCAGATCCTGACATTGAAAGGAGGAGCCCTTCATGAAACTTTAATCTTTATTGCAAATTCCATAGAGGAAAAGGACATGATACCGAGAAGTGTTGGACACTCAAGAATAAAATACAGGATCTCTTTGACAATGGGACTATTCGCAAGCCAAAGAATGTTCCCACTCCAAACAATAACACCAATCCTCTAGGTGCGGTTTTCGTCATTACAAATGAAGAGGAAGAAAAGGACCCCTCTTGCTTGATTGTGTCAATTTTACATTCTATCCCACCATTTAAGCTTGACTCCCTCCACCTAGAGGTAGCCGGAATTTGGGATAGTGATGAAGAAGATGACCTTCAAACAATAAAAAGCACCCCTAAGAAATCATTGGAAGAATTGCTCTTGGAAATCACCGTTGGTTTAAAACAAATAGACGAGGAGGTAACTAACATTGAGATGAAGAGAAAAGAAAGAGAGGACGCAGAAGCGCAGTCCGCATCTATCCTCCATCAAAGCATAAATCTCCCACTTAGTCACGCCCCATCCACGAGGGATATGACCAAAAGGGACTTTTCCCCATTACCTCTCCGCCTTACTCACACTCTTAAAATACTCATAAGTATTAGGATCATACGACCACTGGGACCTACTCCTGATCCTGTCTCTCCAGGGATTGCCTGGCACCCACATAAGTTTTGCAATTACCACAGAGGCAGATGCCACGACACTGAAGAATGTTGGGCACTAAAACACAGAATTCAAAATCTTATAGAAGTTCAGCCATGTAGCTAAAAAAATACCGCCAATCCCGAGAAGGAATACCATAACCGAATGGCAAAAAAGGTTACATACCTCCCTCATTTCAACCCCAACTCAAATCTTTCAAGATCTTTATTGGAAAGGTATTCTAGATCCCATCGGGCCAACACCTGATCCAGATCCAGGAAATAAGAATAAGAAGTGGAACAATACCTCTTTTTGGATCTATCATCGAGGAAGAGGACATCATACGGACGAGTGTGCACACCTAGAATGCAAAATACAAGACCTCGTCGACAAGGGGGTCATCTGCATGATATGAGACCTTATCCGACACCCCTGACAAAGGAAGGATCACCTTCATCCCTCTTTTGCCTATAAGAAGGAGGCTAAACTTTGATTGGGTAGAGGACACACCCAACAACGCTTTGGGTCTACTATTTGGACAAGAGCATCGCCATCCAGAAGATGAGGAGCTCCACAATGTCAATAACGCAATTCAAGATGCGAACTTTGACCCAACTAAGTTGATCACTGCAAACGAGGGTCAACTCACAAAACAGAAACGCACCATAAGTTGGACGGGAGCCAATGGAAAGAAGATCAAGATCACGATCTCCGAAGAATCCAAGCCTGACACCGACACTTATCTCCGACCGGACTGAGTCTGATTCTGAAGACGAGTCTAATATATTAGAGTCGGGTGGTCCACCCAAATCTATGTTTAATTCTGTTTGCAAGTCTAATGATGTTAAAGCCAACAGTAATGGCTCAGTTGATGTTCCAGTTTCCTCTATCAGTGAAATGATTACTGATTCTGCTTACTTCTTGGATTACTTAGTAGCTAATATCAAAAGATGAACAAGAATTGCCCAAAGAAGTAACTAAAGCACTATTAGAGCATGAACAAAAGACTTCAATTGTGGAAGAAACAGAATTAATCAATCTTGCAAGCGATTAAGAGCCGCGCCAAGTGCGCATTGGCTTATCGTTAACTCCCAAAGAGCGAGAAAGCTTTATAAATCTCTTAAAAGAATACATAGACGTTTTCTCTTGGTCCTACAAAGACATGCCGGGAATAAGTCGTGAGATAGCATAGCATACAATACCGCTCAATCCTGATTCAAAACCGGTAAAGCAAAAACTTCGGAGAATGAAACCTGAGTGGACATTGTAAATCAAAGAAGAGGTGCAGAAATAGCTCGCAGCAGGTTTTATTAGGGTTGCTAACATAGTGCCCGTTCCAAAAAAGGATGGCAAAGTAAGGATGTGCGCCGATTTCAGAGATCTAAACAAGGCAAGTCCAAAGGACGACTTTCCCTTGCCACATATAGACGTACTGGAGGATAATACCACGGGACATGCCCTCTTATCATTCATGGATGGCTATGCAGGGTATAACCAAATACAAATGGCCAAAGAAGACATGGAGAAAACCACCTTCATAACCCAATGGGGAACATACTGCTATACCGTCATGCCTTTCGGGTTGAAGAATGCGAGAGCAACGTACCAAAGAACCACGAGTTCCCTTCTACATGACATGAAGCACAAGGAAGCTGAGGTGTACGTAGACGATATGATCATCAAATCCAAGGAGAGAGAAGGGCATATACCCTCTCTAAATAAATTCTTTGTCAGGCTTCGGAACTACACTATGAGATTAAATCCTCAAAAGTGTGCATTTGGAGTAACTTCTGGCAAGCTTTTAGGGTTCGTCATAAGCACAAGAGGCATCGAAATTGATCCTACCAAAATCAAAGCCATAAGAGATATGCCCTCTCCCAAAAATGAAAAGGAGATAAGAGGATTCTTAGGACGACTCCAATGTATAAGTCGATTCATGTCCAAATTGGCTATTACATGCGAGCCTATCTTCAAAAAGCTCAAAAAGGACACCAAATTGATCAATGCCAACAAGCTTTCGACAAAATTAAGGAATACTTAGCTAATCCACCCGTATTGGTTTCGCCAATTCCGGGAAAACCACTTATGCTATACCTAACAGTCACAGAAACCGCCATGGGTGCTATTTTGGCCCAAAAGGTGGAGAATGACGAAAAGGCAATATATTACCTTAGCAAGAAATTCCTAGAATACGAAACACGCTACTCCACACTAGAGAAAACGTGTCTCGCATTGGTCACTGCCACAAAGAAGCTTCGACCTTATATGCTGCAACATTCTATCCATATAAAATCAAGGATGAATCCACTAAAGTACTTGTTCAAAAAATCCATTTTTAGTGGAAGAATAGCAAGATGGACTGTCATGCTTTCAGAATTCGATCTAACTTTTTAACACCAAAAGGCGATCAAAGGACATGCCATTTCTGAACATCTCACTGAAAACCTAGTTAATAGTGAAGATGCCACACGTGACTTTCCTGATGAAGGAATAATGAGCTTCGAAGAAAACACTTGGCAGTTATACTTTGATGGAGCATCAAACCAAAAAGGCTTTGGCGTAGGAGTATTATTAGTCAGCCCAGAAGGCGCACATACTCCCATAGCCGTCAAACTAGACCATGAGGTAATCAACAACAGCGCTGAATATGAAGCATGCATCATTGGTTTAGAAGCGGCAGTAGAACTACAAATTAAGGATCTAAATGTATATGGAGATTCCACTCTCATCATAAACCAAGTCTCCAAAAAGTGGAAAGTGAAAAGCGAGACCATGGCACCTTACCAGGAATATCTTCAAAAGATAGCCAAATATTTCACTCATGTCCGTTTCACATACCTCCCTAGAGATGACAACCAGTTCGCGGATGCCTTAGCAAAAATGGCTTCCATGATAAATATTCCAGATGATGTAATCTCCATGCCGCAAAGGCGCACTGAGCCCGCCTTTTGTAATGCACTTGAAGTATGCGCCAATGAGGAAGAAGTAGAAGAAGAATGGTTTACCGACGTTCTCAATCTGCTAGCCAAAGGAGATTACCCTCCGCAATCGACACCTAGGGCACAAAGAGCTTTAAGAAGACTAGCCGCACAATATATACATGTGCAAGGCAAACTTTATAAAAAGACACTGCAAGGGCTAAATCTTCTATGTCTAAAGGAACGTGAAGCAAGCAAAGTCATGAGCGACATACATAACGGCGTATGTGGTCCTCACATGAATGGACTAACCTTGGTCAAGAAAATCCTAAGACAAGGATACTATTGGACCACAATGGAGAAAGACTGCATTGAATACATGAGAAAGTGCACACGCTGCCAATTCCACGCCAATTTACAACACAGACCTCCTACTCCTCTACATACATTCACTTCACCATGGCCGTTCTCTGCATGGGGCATTGACATCATTGAAAAAATCTCCCCTACAGGAAAAGGAGGCCATGAATACATACTAGTCGCGATAGATTATTTCACCAAATGGGTTGAAGCTCGTTCGTATGCAAGAACAGCGTCGAAACATGTAGCAAAGTTCATACATGACAACATCATTACCAGATACGGAGTACCCCACGAGATCATAAGTGATCACGGGACCCAATTCAAAAAGGATGTTGCCGAACTTTTCACTAAGTTTAAAATTCAACATCGACAGTCTTCACCTTGTAGGCCACAAACAAATGGAGCCGTAGAATCCGCAAACAAGAATGTAAAGCAAATGATAGCTAAGATGACGGAAAACTACGAAGATTGGCCCGACAAGCTACAATTCGTCTTATGGGGATATAGAACTACTATTCGGTCCTCATTAGGAGCAACGCCTTATTCTTTAGTATACGGAATGGAGGAGGTACTCCTAGTCGAGGTAGAAATCCCTTCCTTAAGGATAGCTTTGGAAAGTGAATTACCCGAAGTGGATTGGGTCCAAGCCCGGTATGACCAATTGTTCTTGCTAGATGAAAGACGACTAAATGCCCTACATTATGGTCATGTCTACCAAGCAAGGATGGCAAGACATTTTGATCAACGATTCAAGGCTAGAGGACTAAAAGAAGAAAACTTAGTCCTAAAGGAGGTAAGACCAATTGTAGTTGACCCTCGGGGAAAGTTCAACCCTAATTGGGCCGGCCCATACATCATGAAGACAATATTATCCGGTGGAGCGGTAAAGTTAATGGATTTAGACGGCAACGAGTTCACTCAACTCACAAACATGGACCAGCATAAACGATTCTATGCATAAATGTTAAATCTTTGAGAGAGCCCACTAAGGCACCAAATCCAAGTCAAAATCGGTCTAACCCGTCCACCTAGGACCCACGACAGGAAAAAAAAAGGAAAAAAAAAAATGAGAATTGGTTTTACGAACTACATTGGCCTGATTCCGCTTGGTAACTCATATAACTTGGGCCCGGCCACTTTAATAAAATAAATCTCTAAGGGAGTTTTAATCCATTCGATTAATGCAAAAATAAGCAAGTCTTTCATTAATATGGCTAAAGTCCATTACATGCTCTAATAAATAATAAAAAAAAGTGCGAGAAAAGTAATAAATAAATAAAAGGGCAATTCTAAACTACATTTACTTGGACATGCAAACCCGTTATTTGAATTATACTACTAAGCAAAAAGAACAAGACTTGCTAGACAACTAGGGGTGGACTACTCCTCCTTGTCTTTGACTTTGGGCTCTTGGACAGGTTCGCTAGGCTCATCAAGTTCCATTCGTTCTTTTGGAGCCCATCTTTCCCTACCATAGCTAGAAGAGGCCTTGTGATCATTAGGCCTAATTGGAGCTACTTGCTTGGCCGAGTGGGCCAGATTCTTCCTCTTCTTAGATTGGGCCTTTGCCTTACCTTTTCCCTTACCCTTAGTTTGGGGCTTGGAAGGTCTAGCGGGCCTATCAATGGGAGTTATCCTTACACCATTGGGCTCCTCATATTTGTGGGCTTTGAACAACTTCTTTTCCTCTTCTAGGAGCCTTTGGTTGACTTGATGATCACCGCTCCAAATCCACTCCTCATAAAAGCTAGACAACCCGTTTAAGTGCGGGTATACCGGCTTAGTCCACACTTGGCGACGGTTCCAGTGCCATTCCCAATTAGACACCAAGGAGGATGTTAAGGGCCTTTGGCAAGGAAGTTCACAACTTACATTCGGAATCCTTTGCCTTAAGCCATATTGGCGGAGGAGGCTGTTCGTTAAGAAGAACGTCAAAGTATACAAACCAGTGATCCTCGTAAAGGGCACATTCTCACTACACCCTACAATCTTGGTGGTACGCCACCACGGGGCAAACCAAGCTGGTTGGATGTTGGTATAGAAGTATGTTATCCACTCCTCCCGAGAGGATTCGGAGAACTTTTAGCGCCTCGCCGGAAAGTGTTTAGGGAGGAACTTCCTAGTGTTTATTGGGGCCTCAAGCAAGTGGAGCCTCTCTTGAAGCCATATCTACACAAAAGCAACAAAAGAAAATTCAAGTCAATATAAGATGAGAATTTCACCAAATAAAGTTAAATCCACAAAGATTAAGGCTTTATCACGAAACTTACTTGAAGGAGTAAAGGGCTCCCGGTGAAGGACTCTTGAGGATTGCTCTTGAGCCTATCTAAAGCAAGGGTTGTCTCTCCCACTACCAAGTGCATAGGAGAGCTATCCCATTGAATTTGCTCGGTCACCCTAAGAAGGCAAGCTTTGCCCCTATTAATGGTCATCTTCTTCTCGGAGGGAATAAGAGCATCTTCATTACCACCAACGAACAAATAATGATGGAGGAGGCAAAATACAAAGGCATGTTTCTTGTACCTCATATCCATCGCATCCCGGGCCTTGGAGGTGAAGAAAGTCACAAGCTTGCAAGATCAACATCCTCACCATGAAGCACTTGACCCGCTTGACGGGCTGACAACTCGAGTTACCTTTGAAAATCACCCACGAAAGCATTCCCCAAGTAAGGAACGGCGGGAGGGCTTTTGGTTGGAAAGCCAATGATATCAGAGAACTCCTCCACCAAAGGGCACATCTCATGAGCACCAAAACGGAAGACATGGAACTTAGGATCCCAAAACTCAATGGAAGCATGAAGAAAGTCCCACAAAATCTTAACTTGTTTGAGGTGAAAGAAGGCATTAAGGTGGAAGGGAGTAAGCTCTAACCTCTCCTCTACAGTCATGGAAACCAACCAAGCATCAAAGACATCATCAAAGTTCACCATTGTTAAGATTAAGGATTTTCTCTCTCTAGGGGCTCAAGGCAAGTGGTGAGCAGAAAAGAGAAAGAAACTCAACTTTATAGAGGCCACGGGTGGATTCCCGTCGAAAAATTAAGGAAATTCAGACAACCGACGAAAAAGGGGCCAGGCGGCCTCGCAGCTAGTCCAGACGGCTTAGCCGCTAGGACAAGCGGCTTAGCCGCTCCAGCAAGCGGCTTTATCGCCAGGACAAGCGGCAACCGCTAGAGCTCTAGCATAGCCGCTAGGAGCTCTAGCGGTCACCCTGTATAGGCGCCTGGTGTGCTATTTCGCGAGAGACCTCGGTCCAACCGACCCCACCGTTTGACCGGGCTCTACTTTCCTAATTTCCACGTGGACAGATTTTAGAAGCCTTTCCTTATAATTTTCTTACCTTAATTTTGACTCCTGCCACTTTTCTATTTATTCCCTTTTTATTTTCTTTCCTTCTTTTTATTTTGATTATCAAGTTCCACTTTTATTTATTTTTATTTTTCTGATTCTTTATTTCCTTTATTAATATTTTCCCATTTTAATTATCTTTTTCTATTTTTTGCTTTTCTTTACTTTATTTTTTTATTTTAGGGGAAGGGGTACCCCAAATGTGTTAAATTCTCGGGAATCCTAAATTCTCGAATATCGTGATTTGTGATTTTCCACTCGGAAATTAGTTAATTAAGTTCACATATGGGCATTTGCATGATTTTTTTTTTGGTGCGTGAATAAAATGCAATAATATATAGCAGGTTTGATACAAGCCCGAAAGTTTGAAATGCACTACAACAAATATAACTGGCCATCTTCGCCAGTACTCGGACCCGCCTGAGGCGACTCTTTGGGTCCACTCGATGATGGAGCACCTGAAGGACCGGGCTGAGACATCGCCCAAGCTCTAGGGTCAAAAGCAATTAATGAACCCGTCAAGTAAGCAGGATCCAGTGAATGACGCGGTGGCTCCGACATGCCGGGATAGCCGCCATACCCCGTACTCTCCTGACTCCAAGAAACCCTTGGAGGGACTGGAGGATACATGGGCATATGATAGCCCGGATACCCCATATAGGGAGGCGGTGTAGGCCACAGCGGAAGATAAGGCACTTGGGGCGGGTTCCCCGTATCCACTCTAGCTCGAAGCGTCCCCTGACATACCTCCGTACTCTCCTGCCTAGGAGGAGGACGTTGCGGTGTAGACACCGACTCCAGAGTACGAATAACTGGAGGCCTGGGAGGCCTCTCCATGGGAACAGGCTGCGAAATAAGTTCAAGGTCAGAAAATTACAAAAATTCAAATCAAGCACTATACTTGAAATGAACATACCTCTCGAACGTCGGACCGACGATTCGTGCATACACTCCAAGACGCGAACCTGGAAAACCAATTCTTAAAGGCCTGCATGCCTCTATAGATCTTCCGCGTCTCCGCAGCATCCAACTATGCACGTAAAAGAAAAGAGTCAGTATAAATACAAGGGAAACATTGCAAATTACAATGGATTCTCACTTACCCCGCTACAACCAGCTGGTAGAGGCAATCCCTCAACCTCCTCATCGGGACAACGAAACTCAGGAATCATGAGAACGTGAGGTGATCTATCCGCTCCTGTATAACTCACCGACATAGAAGGGAGAGTAGGGCGCGGAGAGGAAGCGGTCACATGAGACTACGAAGAACTCGCAGCACTCTGCAAAGACCCAAAAATATTAGACATATTTCTAAATTTCCAAACGAAATTAGGAAACAAAGTACATTACTTACCGAGTCGGTAGAAAAGTTGGGGCACAACCGAGCCTCAACAAAATCAGTATATACCACCATGAGATCCACCTCAAGATCATCCGGAAGCAAATACTCAAGGGCATTCGCCCCAATAGTAGCCATCCTTACCTGCTCCACGGTAAGGTGACGAGCATAAAGCATGGAATTCGGAGGATCCAAAGGAATCCTCGAAGCCGAAAGTTTGGAGAAAGTCTGCCTAATCAATCTCTCTCCCAAAAACCACTCAAAATCGAAGGGACCCTCAATAAGGATCCTCCTCTGGTCATACTCCCGAGCACCCAAAAATCTGTCCGAGAGACCCGGGAGGTAATCCGTCCAGGGGAACCAGTCGACCTACAAAAGCAAAGATTGAGCACACAAAAGGATAAAAAGGACGCTAAAAGGACAAAGATGATCACTCACATCCTGAGCGGTCAAAGGATGTATCGCCTCCCTAAGGGCGTGCAGCGTAGTAAATGGGCAAGATGCCTGTCCCTTCCAGGTCTGCGTCGCTGGAAAGGACAAATCCCCTGTCTCGAGAAGAGGGGCAAGGTCGGAGAAATGCTCATAAAACCAAATCTAAGACATGTAAAGCACATGGATTAGACACAAGTTATTGGTAAAAAGCCAAAAACACAAAGTATAAGAAGGGTAGAAGGAAATTACCTCCATAACCTTCCAATAATCGACTAAGGAGACGCGAGACGTGCCCTCCTCTCCACTAAGGCGGCTGGACTGCCTCAAGCACCGAAGAAGACAAGAGTATGCGGGAAGACCCCAATTGTACTCCGGAACTCTGTCCAAATCCCACAACCACGGGAAAGAGCGAACATGGTACCTACTAGCTTTATCCGAGAAGACAGAACAAGCTAGAACATAGGCCAAGAAAAGGCGAGCGTGCTGCTCCACTGTGACCTTCTTCAACTTCCTCGGGTTGTTCAAGAACTGGACCATGACGTCAGTCCGACCATACTCCTTACCATCCTAGTTGGCCCCAAAAAGGCCAAACATCTCCACCATAACCTCCCTACTCACGTCTCCATAAGTGATAGGAGTACCGGTGCAAGGGAGCCCGGAAATGAGACCAAACTCGAAAGGGGTGATCATCATCTCACCCATAGGAAAATGAAAAGTACTTGTAGTATCCCACTACCGCTCCGCAAGACCTCTAACAAGCAAGCAGTGGGAGCGCTCAGCAGAGGCAATGGACGCTAAAAAGTGACCGAAGCCACAACGCTCCACAATGGCGTCGACATAAGGAGTCACGTACCTAAGGGCTTTCTTGATACCCGAAAGGCTACCATAACCCCGCATGGTAGTGTCGACATCCTATACAACACAATAATTGCAAGACAATTAGCTAGGTGATCCTAGTAACAACTACTAGTCTCCAGTTCAGTCCTAAATTTTTACAACTCGTAAAATTTAGCATTTTAGCTAAACCAATATGACAAGAGTGAATTTTAAAGAGAACGAATTTCACACAAGTTTATTCTCCACAAATATACTCAAAAAAAACATCTACCACCACAACAAAAATAAACTTCACTCAAGTTTATTTTCACAAAAATATGATAATTGCAACGAGAATAAATTTCATACAAATTTATTTTCCACCATTAAAGATGAATTTCACGCAAATTCGTTCTTCACATGCATAATACAAGGAACCTATGGGAATTCACAAATTAGCAAGAAAAATAATTTCACGCAAATTGGTTTCTCCACATTTAGCTACACTACAGTTCTCAACCTCAAAGTTCTATGTTTTCCTACACATGATTTTCTAAGTGTAAAAGAGCACAAAAAAAAAAAAAAAGAAACGACGACATACCCGACATTTGGTACCAACGGTAACCAAATGCTACTTCTTCTTGAAAACAAGATCGCTGGGCTCCCAACGATCGGTAGGATGAAAATCACTACGAGTGAACTCATCCTAGACTAACCGGCTCTCACCCACCCGGTGATGGGGTATATCGGAAACAAAAACCCGAGTGAAAACATTCGGGGCCTCATGAACAACAATCTCTTGCCCCTTCCTTTTCCTACCTCCTCTAAGTTTAGGAGCCATGGATGAAGAGCAAATATGGAGTTTTTGGAAATTTGAGTGAAACTCACAAGTTCACACAATTTTGAGTTTTGACACTCAAAAACACAAGAACAACTAACAAAATCAAGTTCTACTAAGAATTTGAGCAAGAAAACCTCAAGATTTGGAGCTAGGGGCTTTGATGGAGGTTGAGAAACTTGAAAAAAAATGGATGAGAGAGAAAGGAGAAGGCTCGAAATGGGGAAGATGACCCATTTCGGCCTCCCCCTTTTCTTTTTTGCATACCCGTGAAAAAACTTAATGGCCGGTCAAACCGCTCCACCAACGGCTTGACCTTTTGGGTGAGCGGTTCAACCGCTTCACCAAGCGGCATAGCCGCTCCAGCCAGCGGTTTATCCACTCCACCTAGCGATTAGACCGCCTGACGTGGCGGCTTGACCGCCTGGCCCACCCTCTCACCTCTGACGTTTTTTTGGGCCATTGGTTTAAAATCAGTGGGCCCCACACGAGGTCTATAGCAGTTATTTGCGCGCCAAATTCCGTTTATGAAAGCAGAACTATTTTAAACCCACAGGTTTGTACATTTAAACTCGGCCAAATGGGCATGGGCTCGCACCCGACCTAAGGTCTGAGCAACATTTTATTACCCTTTACTATAACATTTACTACTCACCTTATTTCTAACGAAATATTTTTATTGTGTAACCTACAGCACATGGTTCTCCTTCGACTGAAAATCGAAGGACATTTATTGTGTGACCTACAGCATAGGGTCCCCTTCGACTAAAAATCGAAGGATTTTTATTGTGTGACCTACAGCATAGGGTCTCTCCCATTCAACTAAAAACCGAAGATTTTTTTTTATCTTATTTCTAATGAAATTTTTTTTATTGTGTAACCTACAGCATAGGTTCCCCTTCGACTGAAAATCGAAGGACATTTATTGTGTGACCTACAACATAGGGTCTTCTTCGACTGATAATCGAAGGATTTTATTGTGTGACCTACAGCATAAGGTCTCTCCGTTCAACTGATAATCGAAGGATTTTTATTGTGTGACCTACAGCATAGGGTCAAACTCTCGGTCAAATAAACCGAAAAATTTATTACTCTAAAAATGATTATCTTTAACTGATTTCACCTCACTCAGTTTGCCTGTTTTATTGCAGGTATTGGCACAGGAATACTTTGACCTTCGCTCTATTCGAGCTCGGCCAAAGTAGGGGCTTCTGTAGACACCAAAAATTGTGTCTATAATAAGTCCCCGTAAAAACCCGATGATGAAAGGATTGGATTTTGCTCGAACTTGGGTTGTGAGAATAATTTCTCTAATGATTAGCCCAGTTCATTTGAATTAACCAGTGGAAGCCTTTTGTACAGGTGATCCAAACCAGTTGGACTCAATTCAATTGGAGTCCAAAGCTCAGAGATAGGCCTCTTTGAACCTAAGGTCCCGAAAGGGAACCCAAATCCATGAGTCAACCCTTGGTCAAACAAGGGATTGGGGTGCACAGGAATTGAGTTGACGTCTTTCTAGACTATCGACTTGATTCCAAGGTTTCCAAATTACCTTAAATTTGGTGGCGACTTTCGACAATCTTAATCATGTCCTTAGTGCAAAAGGAAAATCTTAATGTGCATTCACACTCAAAGGTTCACGAAAACCCGAACCACCGTGCTCTCCCAGGCTGCCCAGAAACCCGAAGGAAAAAGGGGGCGAAAGAGGGGAGAAAAATACGGTAGCCTACACCTTCTCTTTGTTGATTCCCATGAAATGGGAGTTGAGGTTTATAACCCTCAACTTGTTGCAGACAATTTGGTCTAGTACAGACCTGTGCTGTTCCTTTCATTGAGACCCTCAATCGTCCTTGGTCTTCGAGGACTAACTTATTGGAGGAAGAGGTTAGTCAGAAGATGGTGGAAGCTGGCAAACTTGAGCTGTATCTTCGAACTCAACGCACCCTTTCCACCTACTGAAGCAAAAGGAAGATTCTTCCTTGGGTGAGGGCTACTCGAGTTGAGCCTGGTTATGCTCGATGGTGGAATCGGTTTGCTTCTACTTATTTGCATCCTAATTCTCTTCGTCCCCGCATTGAAGCTGTTTTAGGAGTTCTTTATCCTGAAGTCCCTGAGAATGTCGCTGCCATTACTCCCTTCAGAGCACTTGTTCCTCCTCCTTTCCTTCTTGAGGTAATTTTTCTTCTTCTATAGTAGCACAAATTTTATTAATTGTGATCTCCCAGCATAAGACAAAATTTTGGAGGCCCATACATTTAATCTCCTAGTACTTTTCCACTAGACAGACACAATCCATCTTTTTCCACTTTGATGGATAAAGTGGAACACCTAGATATCTCATAAGAAATACCCCCTCCCTAATTTCTGATAACTTCATGAGTTCATTCTTCATACTTGCATTAATACCAATATATATATATATATATATATATATATATATATATATATATATATATATATATATATATATATATATATATATAGCCAGTAACTATTGAGAAATAGGAGAAACACTCCATAATCTTTGTTACAGATCTCCTAGTAGCTCTGCTAAACACCATGAGATCGTCTGCGAAATAAAGGTGAGAGAGTTGTATTGCTTTGCACATTGGGTGGTACTGAAACTCTCTTGTAGTGCCCATTATCTTTAGTAATATTGATAAGAATTCCATTACCAGCACAAATATCAATGGTGATGCTGGATCACCCTGCCTGATTCCCCTTTTGGCTTCAAAGTAACCATTGCATTCACCATTTAGGCTCACCGAAAAGCTAGCACTCTGTATACAAGCTAGTAGCCAGCTGCTAAAATTTTGAGGGAAACCATAACAAACCAACATTTCCTCCATGAAGTCCCAGTGTATTGTGTCATATGCCTTGCGCAAATCAATCTTCATTAGGCATCTTGTAGAGGCATTTTTCCTCCTTTAATGTCTAATAAGATCTTGGCACACCATTATGTTGTGTACAATAGATCTATTAGCTACATATGCTCCTTGGTTCAATGACACCAAATCAGGTAGCACTTTTGCCAATCTCCCACATAACACTTTAGAAATGCATTTGTAGACGGTATTACAACATGCTATTGGGCGAAAGTCAGAAGCAAGCTCAGGATTTGACAACTTAGGTACCGGACAGATTGTTGTTGCATTTATTTGTTTCAGCATCTGTTCAGACTCAAAGAAATTCTGAATTGCATCACAGACATCCTTTCCAACTATATCCCACGCATCTTTAAAGAATCTGATTCCAAACCCATCTGGACCTGGGGTTTTATTACAGTCTATAGAGAACATGGCATCTTTAATTTCTTTTCTGACTCACAGGTGCAATTAATTGGACTTGTTGTTCAGTAGGCAGTACATTGCCTGCTTGAAAAATGAAATCTGCAGCTGTCACTCTATCTGACTTCTTCACCCCAAGCATTCATTTATAAAAGGAAACTAGTTACATTCCCGTGCTATGCACGGTTTGTGTGTATATAAAAAAAAAAAAATATTTTCATTGGTACAAACTTGAAACAATTTTTTTGCCTATGTCACATGTTACTACGAAATAATATGTGGGCTTCTCCATTTCTATACTCAAATCAACTTTCTTGCTTTCTTGTTTGATTCTAGTTGCATGCCCAGTGTAATACACAATTTTTTATAAATGTATTTGGTTCCAAATAAAAAAAATCATCGTAATAATTTATTAGACACATTCTCTAACAAGCATATGGTGCCTAATAGAAGATACATGCACCTATGCTAATAGTAATAATTAAAGATACGTGCACCTATACTATGACATTACACTAAGAATTACATAGTACTAATAGAAGATACATGCACCTATACTATTTGATAACATGTCAATATTTGCTTATATGTCAAAACTTATGTGTCAATCTAGCAAGGGTGCACATTCCCCGTGCATTGCTCGATTTATTTAAAAAATTGTTGTTATACTATTTAAACTGGGTAATAACCTTGATAGCATATATTACTGTAGATGCCAAAAAAGCGCCATCAGATTTCTCCATAAAAGCCCGATGATGAAAGGAGTAATTGATAAACTTGAACGCTATGTTTACTTTAATAGTTAAGATAAGGTCCAAGGTTTTCCTCCAAACACTCCTTTATTCCAACCCAATTCAAAAGCCCCGTTCAAGAGCTTTCCAATGACACCTCCCATGCCCCTTTCCGACTCCCGGTCGCCAAGTTGCGATTCAGGGGTAGAACCCTCTTTTACCGCCCAAGGGTAAAACGGTCTTTTCATATTTTTCGGAATACTAAAATTCCTCCGGAAAATAAAAATAGACTGGATGTCGTCATTATGACGATATCCAGCTGGCAGCTGACAGCCGTCAGCGGCTTTGGGATAAAACCCAGGGCCGCTAGCGGCGCGGACTAAAATTCCAGGGCCGCTAGCGGCGCTGACGTGGCTTCTGGCCCGACTCATTTTTCAAGCCCAATTCGATTTTCAGCTCCTTTTCAGCCGTTCAACCCTACTCCTCCACGCCTATAAATACAACCCTCCTCCCTCAGTTCAAAACACACACTCTACAGTTGACACCCTCTATTCTCAGTAGTATTAACTCTGAGCTTCTCCCTCTTTCTTCCATAAACAATTCTATTCTATTCTCTGGAATATTGACACCGAGCTTTCCCCTTTTTCTTCCAAACTTGAGATCTTGTCTTTACTATTTTTGTCAAATATAGCCTACAGTTCAGGTACAAACTCCTGAGGGCTCAAATTAAATTACTTGCCTAATTGTTTATTTTCTAGTAGTCATAATGTAGATATCATGCTAGAATAACGTCTTTTATTGCTTCCTAAATATTTTCCTTCCAAGCATGTCTAGTCGTTGTAATGCTCAATTTGTCAATCGAATGCATGTTTAAACAAGGGTTAAAAATAAATGGTGTGATGCTTGTGATGAACCAATTAATAGTCTAAGTCTAGGTCGTTAATCCGGTTTTGCATAGGAATTATGTCTTTAAATTATTAAGCAAACTTGAGTTAGTAGAGGCCGTCATAATACGGGCGAGTTGGGTGCCTAACACCTTCCCACCTCGTACCTTCGCCCCCGAACCTATTATTCTTGGGTACTCATATGTTCTATATAAGCGGGAGTCTTTCTAAAAACATGATTAGTTCACTTATCGCGCTATTGGGTTGTCCCTTCGGTTTGTCCCTTCGATAAAACGCCGATAGCAGATTTGTGACCTCTTTCATGATTTTTATTCAATTCAAGTCATTACAAAATCTTTTCTAACTCGATGGTCCCTTGAACTTATCTAAACCCCTAACTTACAAATTTTCTATAAGGACATACTCCGTGGAAACCAAACATTGGATTGGACGAAAATCCCGGGTCCTTACAGTGGCGACTTCACTGGGAATTTATTTAAGAGGGTGAGACTCGAAAGTCAAGTTTGCTTAATTGTTTAATAACATGTTCCATATATTGCATCATTTGCATGTGCTTTGGCACAACCTTTTGACCCTTATCGACCCTCAAGGAAGTTTGTGTCGCAAATCGTAGACAACCCGTATATCTAAAGGAATATACAGTTGTCCTATCGTGCAAATCGACACTTCCTCACCCATGACTCATCAATCCTTGTTGATGAAAAGAGTTACAATTGATGTGTCGACCATCCGCCAAACGGAAATTGTAATTTGTCGTGGTAACCTCATAGGAGCCAAAAGCCTCTAGCCCACATTCATGCATTCGCTTGCTTATTGTGCATGTGTTGTTGTAATGTCCGTCTGATCACATGTTTGCCTGTATTTATGTTGTTGTAATGCTTGCCCGAATGCATGAATATCGTGATTATGTGCCAACATGTACTTACGTGCTAGGAACCTTTTCTTTTATTTTTAGCTAGTTCCTAATGCCCGAAGATGGTGCGAGAATTCAAATTCAATGAACACCCATCATTTTCCCGATGATATATTCTAAAAAGTCATGAACAATTTTCTAGGATCTTTTCGCAAAAACAAAAGAGTCAGTCTCCCAATTTCCCTCTCCCTTTTTCTATTTCTTTATTTTTCTTTTTCTTTTGAAGTAATTCAGATTCGATCAAAAAAAAAATCAAAAAACAAAAAAAATCGGCAAAAATAAAAAAAGCTGCCGAAAAATCAAAAACAAAATCAAAATAAAAAAGAAGACCGAAATTCTTTTATTTTATTTTATCCCATTTTTCATTTTCTTTGAGTCTAGAAAAAATAAAAAAATAAGATAGTCAGTCTTTTTCTATTTTTCCTATTTTCGTTCATTGACTTTATTTTCCTTTGATATTAGGGAAATATTTGGGCATGTAGGCTTAAGGACCTTTTTTTCTAGGATAATGTGTTTTTCTATATGTGGGTCAACATTTTTCTTAGATGAGAGTCCCGCGGTCTTTTTAATTCTAAATGGTCATCTACTCGTTCAGATCATGCCAGGGCCCATGAAGCGTTCCTCAGCTGAAGATACACAGAAAGAATTTCTCCTCATGCCAGGGTCGGAAATGGGCCAGAATGCTAAGAAGATCAAAACTCATTTTGTGACAACTGCATATCCTGTCCGCGAAACTTCAAAATAATCGAAACTGGATACTCAAGATGAATCCCTTGACTTAGGGGAACAATTGGACCGATCACTCCGAGAGGCTAAAATTCAAGTGGGCCTTGATCCCGATGAAATCCCTAGACTCGTTGAGTACAGAAGCACGGGCAAGCCAATCCAAGCCCTTATTGAAGCACAAGACGATATTGATTACCTATCTCAGTATACAGTTGTATATCACTTAGAGATCTGAAGGCTGCAGAAGACGGTTGCTGGGTTAGAACAAATAATTAAGGCTCTAGAAAGGGATAAGATAATTCTTAATCAGGGCCAATCCCGTTGGCCTCAAGATAATTCCAGCAAATGAGGGCATATGGCTACATTCATTCAGTAGGACCAACCTATGAACTCATCCCAGAAAATGGAAACCCAAGTGTTTATTGCGAATACTGCCGAGCCGGCGGACATCACACCAATGACTGCATGAATCTAAGGGACAAAATCCAAGCCTTCATTGATGAAGGGACTATGTGGCCCGCGCATAATTGGTTATCCAAGGAACGATCGAACATCCCTACCCGAGAATTCACGACACTAGCAGTACCTATTCACGATGTCATGACAGCTCTACTTTGCTGCGGGGATCTGCATTTCTTGGAAGGAGTTTGGTCAGAAGAGGAAGATCATTACCTCTATTGTAGATATCATAGAAGCTTTGGTCACCTCACTGAACAATGCTACCGTTTGAAGTATGACGTCCAATCTGTCATTAACTCTGGAGCTGTCTCTCCTCCAAAGTCTCACATATTCAAGACCACAGTATGAAGGTATGAACCGCGACTCGAAGTCAATGTGCTCGAAATAGATCAAGCCCTATTCATACCACACCCAAAACCTCATGTTAATGGTTTTCTCAAAAAGCAAGGGTACATACCGGGTATGGGTCTAGGAAGAAATGGACCATGACCAGGCTCTGAAACAAAGGAAACAGTTTAAGGGAAAACAAGTCATACCTCCTTATAGCCCCACACTAAATGGTCAGTTCATTACAGAAGGGGACTATTGCCCATACTATGGTTTCCCTGAACCGTATTATGACGAAGAAGCCAAGGTCACACACCCGGGTTTTGAAATATTCCAAGACTGCAATCAGTTAGATGAGGAGGCACACCACCCCTCAGAACCAAAAGACCAAGACTGGACCAAAGCACCAGGTAACCAGCTGCTGGGTCTTTTATTCGGCCAAGAAACCAGAATGGTTGAAGCTCCCGAGATGAATGAAGAAGTAATGGCTCTCAATGATCGCAACTTCAATCCTGCCGACCTAATATATACCACTGAATATGTCACAATGGGATGGCGTAAAGAAGTAAGCTGGACTGGCCTGAATGTGTAATACCCCGACTATTTACGGTATTTTCAGAGAATGATTTATTATTATCTAAAGTAAAAATAATTATTTGATTTGTATATTTAGTTGTATGTGTTTATGTGTGTATTTGTTTTGGCTTTTAGAAAAGAAAAAAAAAAAGGTTTAGAAGTCTAAACCGACTTGCTTTCTCCACCGCCTCACTTATTCCCTTTTAAGTCCTTCATTAGTTCATTCCCTAACCCCAACCCCTGGTCTTTTCCCCTTAAACTTAAAAACCCACGAGAGCTACACCACCAGATCACCACCATCACCGTCGCCATCATCTTCTTTTCTTTTCTTCTCTCTCTAAAACTTTACTGTTGCCGTGGTTTCTTTGCGATTTATGGTCGAATTTTGCCGCCTATTCTCTCTCCTCTGTTTTGTGTGGTAGAACCCCACCTTCTCCCTTGCTCGTCTCTTGTCACGGAGCTGAGCCCTGGTGGCTGCTACTGTTCCGATCGCCGCTAGGTGGATATCGATCACTAGACGTTGCCAACAACTTTATTTGCTCGGTTTGTTCATGAAACCCTAGATTGGTTTTGCTTAATTGAATTTACGATGTGGGCTTTTGTTTATTAATTCTGTTTTTGTTTGGGTCATTTGATTTATTGAAGGGTTTTGTGATGCAAATTGAATTGAGGTAACCCTTTCTATTCGGTTGGAGTTGGATGTTATTTTCTTTTTGTATGTGAATTAGATGCTTGAGTTGGATATTGTTATGTGTTGAATTGTATTCTCTGATTGTTGATATATCATGCTATTTATGAATGAATAATTATTTGAATTGGCTAAGTTTATATGTGCTGCAATTCAGACCACTGATTGTGAATTGAGTAATTATGAGTAAGGTGGCAGTATTAGCATTAGCGACAATTATAGACAGCCGGATATCTGTTTGTTAGTAGACAGCTAGGTCTTTGTTCGTAAGTAGATAGCTAGTCCTAAACCGAGAAAATACAATGATTTGAGGAAACTGTGCCCAATGGTGAGTTACGATTTGTTGTTAGTCTATGATGGGTATATCAAATGAGAAATGAGTAATGGTAATGCAATGAGCATCTGACTATGATTATATATGATATCTTGGTTTGAGGCTCAAACGTTGTTAGTTCCTTAGCTATAGACATGTGGATAAGTAGCCTAAGACGTTGACTCTTAGGTGATGAGCATTATTTTATGAAAATGGTTACATGGTTATGAGAATTGGTCCGAGAGTGGACTTTTGAGTGCCTGCGGGCTATGTTATGAGTTATGGGGCCTATGACCGAGTTATGAGAATGGTTTTGCATCTGTAGGTTTTACCGCCAGTTCACTTCCCACATGGTCGAGGCTAGGAGCTAGTGACTGAGAGCGATTGGCACATTTATTGGGTTTTGAGCTAGTGACTGAGAGCGATTGGCACATTTATTGGGTTTTGAGCTAGAATTGTCAAGAGCTTACGGAATTACTTTTAGGAGGTCATAGTCACCTATCTTTTAAGGTTTATGTTATGGAAAGGTCATAGTTGACCTGAGTTGAGATTTCAGTGCTTTCATTTATTTTTCGATAGAATGTTTGGTTACCTAGCAAAAGCTGATTGGTTGCTTTCTGTGTTACGTGTGTGTGCTTCCATTTTTCTTCAATGGTGGGCCTATGATGAACCTATGCGATATTCGATTGCATGGGGGAGTAGATTGGAATATGACTTGCGGGTTAATTGTTTATGAAGATCGCATTGTCTAGATGGACTAGTCGATTCAGAGTTGCCGGGAAGTTCATTATATTTGTCTTTTATTTTCCTTGTTGTAATAAGTAGATTATTGGTTGTTGTTGGGATTTGTAAGGTTTGCCTTGCAATCATTCTATGAGTGAGTGTGACAGTGATGCTCCGGATTTAATAGAAGTCTTCCGCTGTCAGTTTGGGTATTTTGTTGTAATTGTTGTTTTAAGCAGGTTGATATAAGTTCGATAATTTGGGATGTCCATATACAAAGGAAACTTTGCCCGATTTTCGGCGTGAGTTTAGTCATTTTTTATTTATTTATTATTTAGAAAATCCGGGGTGTTACAGAATGGACGAAAGGTTTCAATATCTACCGGGGAAGGACCAATGATGGAAGAATCTGATTCCGAGTCTCAGTCAGAGTCAGTGTCTAACTTAGGTCCTAAGGATGAGTCAGTAATAGGGAGTGTCCCCTTTTCTTTTTCTAAGTCTAGTATCAATGTGAAGGGAAATTCAGATCCCTTTCTTGCTGTTTTCAATTCCAATATCAATAAAATGAAAAATCCTTCTGCTTATTTGTTACCTTGTTTAGCTCTTGATAAACTCAATGATGAAAATGAGTTGCCTAAAGATCTGCTAAAAGCAGTAATCAATCATGAACAAAAGACCTCCATTGTTTAGCTCCTCGTGAAGTAAGAATTGGATTATCTCTAATTGAGCAAGAATGTGAGCAATTTGTTGAACTTTTGAAACAGTACACAGATGTCTTTGCTTGGTCTTACAAGGACATGCCAAGAATTGAAAGAAGCATAGCCGAGCATAAAATCCCTTTATACCCTGATGCTAAACCAGTTAAGCAAAAACTACAGCGTCTCCGACCAGAATGGGCATTGAAAATAAAGGAAGAGGTACCAAAGCAATTTGCCGCTGGGTTTATTGTGGTATCAGCAGGTTGTCCCGAATGGATCGGCAATGTGGTTCCAGTACCGAAAAAGGATGGACGAGTCAGAATGTGCGTCGATTTCAGGGACCTCAACAAAGCTAGCCCAAAAGACGATTTTGCTTTACCCCACATTGATCTTTTGGTAGACAACACAACCGAGTACGCCCTATTGTCATTCATGGGCGGCTACGCAGGGTACAATCAGGTTCAGATGGCAGAAGAAGATATGAGCAAACCAACGTTCATAACTCCTTGGGAAACTTATTGCTACAGAGTCATGCCTTTTGGATTGAAAAACTCAGGTGCAACTTATCAAAGGACAACCACCACTTTGTTACATGATATGATGCATGAAGAAGCCAAAGTCTATGTGGATGATATGATTGTGAAATCAAGGCATCGAGACGGGCATATTCAGGCGCTCCACAAGTTCTTTGAAAGGTTACGCAAGTACAACTTCCGACTGAATCCTCAAAAGTGTGCATTCGGAGTCACGTCAGGCAAGCTGTTGGGTTATGTAGTCAGTCAAAGGGGAATCAAAATTGATCCATCCAAGATCAAAGCAATATTTGAAATGCCGCCACCCAAGAATGAAACGGAGATTAGGGGGTTCCTCGGTCGACTTCAATACATAAGTCGGTTTATATCAAAATTCACCATAACATGTGAACCCATATTTAAGAAGTTAAAGAAGGGGGTCAAAATCGAGTGGGATGATCAGTGTCAAGAAGCGTTCGATAAGATCAAAGATTATCTAGCCAACCCACCTATTCTTGCTCCTCTCAAGCAAGGTCTGCCCTTGATCCTTTATTTGACAGTAACCGACACTGCCATGGGGGCTATGCTAGCCCAAGCCATAGAAGATCAAGAACGAGCTATATATTACTTAAGCAAGAAATTTATTGACTATGAAACCAGATATTCAAGCGTTGAAAAGATCTGCTTAGCTCTAGTCTGGGCCACCAAGAAACTCAGACATTATATGCTCATTCATCCCGCACTGGTAAGGTCAAGAATGAATCCCCTCAAGTATATATTCGAGAAGCCAGTCCTAAGTGGAAGAATCGCGAGATGGATGGTCTTGTTATCCGAATTCGATCTCAAGTTTGACCCTACAAAGACCATCAAGGGACACGCAGTTTCAGAATACTTGGCCGAGCACCCCACTCACACAGCCAAGGAGCACGAGCAGTATGACTTCCCTGATGAAGATGTGGCCTTAATTGAACAAAATTGCTGAAAAATGAACTTTGACGGGGCATCCAACCAAAAAGGTTATGGCGCAGGAGTGCTCCTAGTATCTCCCGATGAAGCCCATACTCCCATCTCAGTAAAATTGGACTTCCTTGTCACTAATAACGCAACCGAATATGAAGCGTGTATCATCGGTCTACAAGCAGTTGTAGGCATGGGCATCCGAGTACTCAAGGTTTATGGGGATTCCCTGCTAATCATCAATCAAGTTTCTAGGAAGTGGAAAGTTCACAGCGAAAGCCTGGCACTCTACCAGGAGTTTTTGGATAAGGTACTTGACAATTTTCAAGAGGTAGCCTTCACATACCTTCCAGGGGAAGATAATCAATTTGCATATGCTCTATCCAAATCAGCATCCTTGATCATCATACCCGATCCAGTTAGCATGATGCCCGTTTGTATACAAAGAAGAAGCGAGCCATCCTTTTGCAACAACCTCGATATAGAAATGACCCTGGCTCCAATCGAAGAGGATCCTTGGTACCAAGACGTCTTCAACTACATCACCAAAGGGATATACCCTCAAGACGCACCACTAAGAGCTCAACGGGCCATCAATCTCTTAGCGGCACAATACATAGAATACAAGGGGGTTCTGTACAAGAAATCTCACAACGGGATGAACCTCAGATGCGTAAACTCCAAAGAAACCGCAGAGATTATGGACGAGGTACACAATGGGGTGTGCGGACCACACATGAATGGTCGAATGCTCTCTAGAAAAGTCCTACGACTGGGATACTATTGGACCACTATGGAAAGGGATTGCTACGACTATGTCAAGAAGTGCAAGAAATGTCAGATATATGCTAACCTGCGGCATATGCCACCCTCAATGCTCCACAACTTCACATCCCCTTGGCCGTTTTCCTCATGGGGAATAGACATCATTGGTAAAATCACCCCGAAAGGCTCGGGAGGACATGAGTACATCCTAGTAGCCATAGACTATTTTACCAAATGGGTCGAAGCCCAATCCTATGCCGTCCTTACTTTCAAACAAGTGTCCAAATTCATAAGGAACAACATCATTTGCCGATACGGTGTTCTGCATGAAATCATCAGTGACCATGGATCCCATTTCAAAGCCGAAACAGCCACCCTCCTCAAAAACTACAAAATCCAGCACCACAAATCATCCCCTTACCGTCCCCAAATCAATGGCGCAGTAGAAGCCGCCAACAAAAACCTCAAGACTATCATTGAAAAAATGATAGAAAACTACAAAGATTGGCCCGTAAAACTCCCATTTGCCCTTTGGGGGTATAGGACATCCATAAGATCCTCTACTGGAGCAACACCTTATTCCCTAGTCTACGGAATGGAAGCGGTTATACCCATAGAAGTCCAACTACCCTCCATGCGTATAGCCTTAGAGGGTGAAATTCCTGAAACCCAGTGGTTACAAGCCCACTACGAAGAACTCATGTTCACGGATGAAAGACGCCTACGGGCCCTAGACCATTCCCACATGTACCAGCAACGCATGACAAGAGCATTCAACAAAAAGGTCCGACCTCGAAATTTGAAGGAAGGGGATTTAGTTTGAAAAGAATTACGTGCCCCAATTACCGACCCCAGAGGCAAATTTCGACCAAACTGGTCTGGTCTGCTCATCATCAAGGACATTCTGTTAGGAGGCGTATTCAGACTCATGCATATTGATGGCATCGAGTTCAGTCAGCTCACCAATATGGACCAACTGAAGAAGTGCTACATCTAAAAATAAAAAATTAAAAAAAAAATAATCCGAAAATTAAAAAAAAAAAAAAAAAAAGAGACGTACACAATTTGAACAAACTACGCTGGCCTGATTCCACACTGAATACGTAGGTAACCCTTTTAAGACCAAAATCAATCCAAAAATTGCATTCAACTCATTCAAAAAGGGGTAATCTTTACTCAAACCGAACGAATAAGCTTACATTGTAGAAATTAAACTTCCTAAGTTACAATGAAAAAATAATAAGTGCAACTATGAGGGTTTAAGCTAAACAAATTCTTATTATTATTATTTTTTTAAAACTAGACTTGCTTTCTAAGAAAACTACTTTAATCCTTCTTCCATTTAGAAGGCTTAGTTGAAGAGTTCTTCTTTGAAGGACCCTGGCTTGAGGACGACCAGTGATCGCTTTCTTGAGCTGGGGGCTTGCCTCTCTACAGTACGTGATAGCCTCCCACGTGAGGCCCTTCCTTTCTTTTTTTGCTTCCTGTTCTTGAGTCATACTTAGGCTTTAGTTGGTCCCACTCCTCATGACGAAGGGCTAGTCTCGCTTATCCATCACTGCAGGAAAGCCAGCTCAAGTAGGTCTCAGAAACTTGAGTTGGGAAAATCACCCGAGGTACAGTCCAGCAGTCCCGGCTACGCTAATACTTTCCCCAATCCGCAGCAAATTCAGTGGTCAAAGCTACGATAGTTGGTCTCGTAGTCTCCTGACGAGGGATAACCTGCTTCAACCCGTTTTTCCTCATGACCCTAGAGGGGAAGAAGAAAGTAGTCCTGTGCAGAGCTAGTATGGTAGTATGAGGAACCAAATTGTCACAAACCACTAAGAAAGTCAAGCTCCACCAGGATACATGCCAGCGGATAACAGGTCCTGCATGGAAAAAGGCATCCCATTTAGCAAGGGACTTCTCAGAATATAGCCTTTTCCTAACCAAGAAGCTAGACGCAGTATAAGTTTTCTTTGACTAGGCTCGAGGGACACGAGCTATCATATTCTCTGGTAACTTTATTAGCCTCAGATGCTCACATAACCAAATTTGAAGCAGTAGGGGGCTGTCAGAAAAAGCTTCGTGAGGATAGATTTTCAACCTGTCAAGCCCAATAATAGTTTCCCCTAAAACCAGATGCAAAGGAGAATGCCCTTCAATCATTTGATTAACCACTCGCAGCAACGAGGCTCTGCCCAAGTTAGGCGATTCTGCATTAGTAAACAATACGCATTTTAACAGGCAAATTACAAAAGCCTGTCGGCGGCAACGCCTAAATATTGCACTTTTGTTAGAGGACATAGCCAATTTTTCACAGAGTTGAACCAAGTCCACATCGACACCAAGAATCATGCTTTTGGCTTCTGCAGATGACAAGCCTAAGGATTTCCTGTACTGATCCTTAAAACCATCTCTCAAATAAGGCACGGTTGGGGGAAGAACATCAGGCATATTAGTGATCGCAGCAAATTCTTCAACTAAAGGGCATAATTCAGAGTTACCAAAACGGAACACATGCAAGTCAGGGTCCCAATAATTCAAAGCAGATCGAAGAAAGGGCCACAATATTTTGGTTGGTTTTAAAGTCAGCAAGGTAGAGACATGGAACGGAGCTAGTTCAAGTTTGTCTTCTATGGTCAAATTTTTGCACCAGGCATCGAACAGGTTTTCAAAGGATTTCACCATGGTAGAAGATTTGGGAAATTTGAGAGAGCTAAAGTCTGAAAAGTGATACAACATCAAACATCCCGTAAATCCTATTTATAGGCAAAAACGCGGGCCAAAAGAAGAGAAAACCACGAAAAGCCCAAACTAGAGCCGTCAGCGGCTTTGGTCAGGGCCGCTAGCGGCCCTGACCCTGTCCCAGTCAGCTTTTTCCTCTTGCTCCAGCCCACCCACTTGGTCCAGTCAGCTCGATTTAAGCCCAGTTTGATGCACACGGCTGAGTTACAAAGCCCGAGACTCTCTTAGTTTTATCTTTTCCATTTTCTTTTTTTTTTATTATTATTTTTCATTTTTTTAGGGGGTATAATATGTGTAATTTTTGCTTTTTCTTGCAATTTTTACCTTTTTCCCTAAATTATGGCCTTTTTCTACTACATAACACATTGCATACTTAGAGATCAGACGGACATAATCGAGTCATCATAGCATACACATATCATAAAAAATGCATAAAAACAGGAGTTCAAAATCTCAAGGTCAATGTCTACAAAGAAATCCAACACCGCTCAACCAGAGTCGTCATCACCATTGCTGTCAACCTCATCATCAACGGACGACCCCTGACCATAGTTCCCAGTCGAGTAACGGAGAGAAGAGCTATAAATGGGCATGCTGTTGCCAGGCCTCATGTCCCGCCTATCATATGCAGGTGCGTGCATGGGAGTACCTGCCGAAAACCCCGCTGCAAAGAAGCTCTTTGTGGCCTGACTAGCAAAGTCCATAGCCACATCCTGATACGAAGGCCCAGTATAAGGCACATCCCATCCAGGGGAGTTCGCCCAACCTCCAGCCACGGGGGTAACAATAGGCCTGCTATCAAGAGAAGGCTGGAAACCCGCAGGGGAGAACATCTCAGGAATGTACGGCTTAGAAGGTCCGGGCGTCTCATCAACAGGAGGCCCGATCACAGCTACGGGAGGTGAACGAGCAACAGACGGTCTGCTCGCCGAAGAGGCCCTTACAACAGAATAATGTCGAGGTCCCACCGAAGACGAAGACTGAGAAGCAACACAAACACAAGGGAAAGAGTTAGCACTCAAAGGCAAACACAAACACAAGAAGGGATAAAAAAGAACTTACCCCTGTACAACCGTCAGGCAAAGGCAAGCCCTCCACAGCCTCTCCATCAGCCATATGTAGAGGGAACTCCTCTATTATGTGTCCCCCGCTCTCCCCAATGTACCTCACCTCATTGGTCGGCATGGTCACGCTTGGGGGCTCGCCCCGAGGAACTCTAGAATGGGACCTCCTGGGACCTTGAGGAGCTAGACGATCCGCTTGCGAGACACAAGAAGTCAGTATATCACACATATAGCTAAAAAGATGCAGATAAATTTCTTACCTCAGAAGTGAGGTCCGGCATCAGACGATCCAAGCAGTAAGCCAGGTACACGGCCGTGCGGTCCAAGCCAACAACCTTCGGCATAAGAAACTCTGTAGCCGCCATACCACGAGCCACGGCCCCCAAGTCCCGCACACTCAGACCGCACAAATAGAACATAGTCAAGGAAGGATCCTCCGGAACCAGATGGCTACCAAAAGTAGGATAAATCAGCCAGGTCAAACGATCTCCCAAGTACCATACAAAGCCAAATGGCCCCTCGAAGACCACCCGCAAGGAGGACACTCTAAAAGACTCCATGGTAATATGGGGCGGAACCCCAGGAATACCATTAAAAACGGACCATGACACCTGCAGGTTACCAGTTCAAAAGTTTATTCACGCCAAATGGACCAGGAAAAAAATGCACAAGTCAACAACAACATACCATAGACGCGGCATGGCTCTCAAAGATAGCCCGAAAATGCTCCAGAGAGGTAAACGAGTGGTTATCCCTACCAATCCACCGTGAAACTAGTGGGAACATCCTCAAACCATGACGGTGAGGACCAAAGGCCGAAAAATACTCAAAGAACCACAGCTGCCATACACGGGCAAAGAAAAAAAAAAAAGACGCCCTTTTACTCGTCGGCTTAGGCCTGCAAGCCCGAGGAAGCATAAGCAGAAGCACCAAAGTTGAACTCATGGACCTTGGTCAAATCCTCTAAACATGTCAAGAAATCGACTTGACATACACTCTTCTTGTGAGCGAAAATGGTCGACCCCAACAAGCATGCCAGGAAGATACGGGCTCTCTGCTCCTCGGTAAGCCCCTGCTCCGCCAAAACCGCCCATAACCGCACCAAGGAACCCGATCCTTATCAAAGTGGGCAGACACAGGCCCATAAAGCTCGAGCAAACTGTCACTCTGTTGCCAATAACTCGCGTCGTATCGAATACGACGCCCTCTAAAGGATAGACCCGTCAGCACAGCGAACTGATAAGGGATGGGGAACATCTCTCCTACAGGCGTATGAAAAGTGTTCGTGGAATCCCAGAACCTCTCCAATAGGCCCCTATCGATAATCCTAGAATCCCCAGAGTGACAACCAGGGATAACAATCAAGAAATGGTCAAAACCCGAGCCCAATACCAAGTTCCTAGTTCCCCCTTAAAAAGTCTCCAACATCATAGTCCAATGGGAGGTAGCCCCATGAGCCTGAAACAAAACACCAACACCCTAGCCAACAAATAAATTTTTCTCAACACCCCATATACCACAAATACAGCTAAAATAATTCCATACAGATTATATACAGCTGACCACCAATCCAGTACAAGTCCCAATTTGTTCGTGTGCCGAAGCACTAACAGTTCAAATTTTCAGTTCAAAAAAATATATGCTGAACCAAAAAAAAAAAGAGAGAGAGTCAAAAAACATACCAGCTCGGGGTTAGATAGATGACTCTGTCTATCCGGTAGTAAAATACTACGGTTCCAAACCCCAGTCGGGCAACAGTCCAGCCGCATAAACGAGTCCTGGTACAGCCTAGCTCCATCCGCATGACTAGTCGGAGGTGCACTAGTGGAGGGAAGCCCAGTACGGAAAAGGTCCCGATCATACTCCCCCTCACCCATGGGACGTTTTCCTTTGTCTGCGGGAGCCATGGGAGTACAATGAAGCTTTCTCTCTCTACAAGTGGAAAATTAAAAGTTTCATATTCGCAAAAAACAAGCAGACATTCAACAATGCAACCAAGAATTCAGCAACTAGGCGGAAAAATAAGTAAGTTCAAAATAAAAACCGAAGAATTTGGTCAAGAATTGACTCACCTCAAGCAAAGTAGAGCACTCAACAATGGAGGAAGGCTCGACAATGGCTCTCGACAGTTGCTCTCAGTGAAGAAGAAGAAGTGGAACGCGAAGAAGACAAAAAAAAACTGAACCACTTTTATTTGACCCAAGCTGAGCGCCACTAGCGGTGCTCATGAGAGCCGCTAGTCGTCTTGCAGGCCCTGCACACGCGAGCCCCACTTGTTGTCCCACGATCCTTTTTCCAGTCCAAAGTTCATTATTCCAGTTCGTTCGCGGCAAATATCAGTAAGCGCGCGGGAGCAAGACTCTTTGGCCCACAAATTCAAATTCGACAATTGACCCATTTCACGGTACCAACTACTTTCAGGTAAAACTAACCCAATTATATTTTGTAGGTCCAAAATATTGAAACTCGGATACATGCAGCGACGACTCTTACCGCCCAGAGTGCCCAAAAATATTTTAAGCCCGAAAAGTCTATCGGCGTTACCAAATATCCCAATATCACAAATTTTGTGGTCTATCAATGGTCGCTTAAGCTATTGCGGTTAAACTGTCCTCCTGCGAGATCACAAATTTTGGGTCAGTCAATGATCGCTTAAACTATTGCGGTTAAACTATCCTTCTGCGAGGTAACTTATTTTGTGTCAGTCAATGATTGCTTAAGCTGTTGCAGTTATGCTGTCCATTTATTTTTTTATATGTTTCAGTCAATGATTGCTTAAGCTATTGCATTTAAACTGTTTATATGTTTTAACCATTTTACGACTGTCATTTTGATCGCGCTGTCTCGTCGGCCTTTTTCTTTCTTGTGCAGAGACAGAATCCCGGCATCCGCCGAGTGGTGTTTAGTCACTGTTTGCTCGATAAAGCATTTATACTATTCACTCTCACGTTACTTCCCATTTATAGCCGTTATTTTTAATCGCGCTGTCTTGTTGACCTTTTCGTTTCTCATACAGGGACGGAATCTCGACACCTGCCGAGTGGTGTTTAGTCACTGTTTTTCGAAGCACTCCACGTTGAACATTCTCAAAGTATTGCTAACTTTTTTATTCACTCTGAATACAGGTCCCCAGCAGACGTTTAGACCATCTACGAGCGGTGTTCTATCCTGCTACCATAACCTTTTTTTCTCTTGTGTTCACAGAGATGAAATCTTAGCATGCTACGAGCATGTCCCAACTCAGGTTTGTCTTCATATGCATACATACTGTACACCCTCACACACCATGTGCACATCAGCATCCTGCACGTCGCCTTCGGAATACTTTGATCTTCGCTTTTACTCAAGCTCGATCAAAGTGGGGGATTCTGTAGACGCCAAAAAAGCGCCTTCAGATTTCTCCGTAAAAGCCCGATGATGAAAGGAGTAATTGATAAACATGAACGCTATTTTTGCTTTAATAGTTAAGATAAGGTCTCAGGTTTTCCTCCAAACACTCCTTTATTCCAACCCCATTCAAAAGCCCCGTTCAAGAGCTTTCCAACGACACCTCCCATGCCCCTTTCCGACTCCCGATCGCCAAGTTGCGATTCAGGGGTAGAACCGTCTTTTACGGCCTAAGGGTAAAACGGTCTTTTCATTTTTCGGAATACTAAAATTCTTCAGAAAAATAAAAATAGACTGGATGTCGTCATTATGACGACATCCAGCTGGCAGCTGACAGCCGTCAGCGATCCTAGGATAAAACCCAAAGCCGCTAGCGGCGCTGACTAAAATTCCAGGGCCGCTAGCGGTGCTGACGTGGCTTCTGGCCCGACTCATTTTTCAAGCCCAATTCGATTTTGAGCTCCTTTTTAGCCGTCCAACCTTCCTTCTCCACGCCTATAAATATAACCCTCCTCCCTCAGTTCAAAACACACAGTCCACAGTTGACAACCTCTATTCTCAGTAGTATTGACTCTGAGCTTCTCCCTCTTTCTTCCATAAACAATTCTATTCTATTCTCGGGAGTATTGACACCGAGCTTCCCCCTCTTTCTTCCAAACTTGAGATATTGTCTGTACTATTTTTGTCAAATATAGCCTACAGTTCAGGTACAAACTCCTGAGGGCTCAAATTGAATTACTTGCCTAATTGTTTATTTTGTAGTAGTCATAATGTAGATATCATGCTAGAATAACGTCTTTTATTGCTTCCTAAATATTGTCCTTCCAAGCATGTCTAGTCGTTGTAATGCTCAATTTGCCAATTGAATGCATGTCTAAAAAAGGGTTAAAAATAAATGTTGTGATGCTTGTGATGAACCAATTAATAGTCTAAGTCTAGGTTGTTAATCCGGTTTTGCATAGGAATTGTCTTTAAATTATTAAGCAAACTTGAGTCAGTAGAGGCCGTCATAATACGGGGGAGTTGGGTGCCTAACACCTTCCCACCTCGTACCTTCGCCTCCGAACCTATTATTCTTGGGTACTCATATGTTCTATATGAGCGGGAGTCTTTCTAAAAACATGATTAGTTCACTTATCGCGCTATTGGGTTGTCCCTTCGGTTTGTCCCTTCGATAAAACGCCGATAGCAGATTTGTGACCTCTTTCATGGTTTTTATTCAATTCAAGTCTTTACAAAATCTTTTCTAACTCGATGGTCCCTTGAACTTATCTAAACCCCCAACTTACAAATTTTCTATAAGGACATACTCCGTGGAAACCAATAACATTGGATTGGACGAAAATCCCGGGTCCTTACAATTACTCTAACAAAATGTTAAATAGATTGAACTTGGTGTTTTTCTTTTCTATAGAAAGCAAATTATATACTTACCTAGCCAAGCCATGAATTTCGAAATGAATTTTAAAGATATGAAGACAATTCCGTAATTGTTAGAGCATATTTCGTGCCAAAGAATACTTTGATTCAAAGTATGAAACAATATTTGTTGGATTCGTCTTGAAAAGTACTTTCATTCTATTACTTATTTAGTATAAATGAAAATCATGCTCAAATATCGACATCGAAAGACAAAATCGACACTTTAAAAACCCTACGGATTATTATGATTTTGTTGACTTTGGCCCATTAGTTAATACTAATACATTGTATGTTGAATGTGTAATAAAGATTCATTGACTTTATTAAAACATAAATAAAAAACATATTTAATAATATGATGTGTCAACTATTTAAACGATGACATGGCGCCCACGTGTCATTGTAGCAATCATGCGTTTCAATAACCAACATAGGTTGGTCTAGTGGTTTGATCCTTGGTTTCCTTACCCACCACCAAGGATCAAATCCCACTAGGGGCATTTGGGATTAGAGTTGTCAAATAGGTCAGGTCGTGTCGTGTTCGTGTTCATGTCAAGGTTAAAACGTGTCGAGAATGTCTTGACCCAAACCTAACCCATTTATTAATCGTGTCGAAAATCCTTGACCTGCACCTGACATGTTTAATAATCGTGTTACCTGTTTAATGACCTGTTAATCCATTTATCTTTACTTATATTTTAAACTAATTAAAATATGAGAAAAAACATAAAACTTTACCTAAATTAAAAATTCTAACCATATATAGTGTACATTCAATAGCCTTAAAGTATATTAATGCTCAAGATAGGTGAGATTCTATTACATTATTTACTTGTTACAAATTATTTGGACTTAAATTTGACAATTCTAATTAAACGGGTCGTAAGCAGGTTGCTTTCGTGTTGGAAATCTCAACTTTAACCTAAACCATTTAACTAAACGTGTTATCGTGTCAACCCATTTAATTAAACGGGTCAAAACCTCTCAACACTAACCCGCTACATTCGTGTCCGGTTCGTGTCGTGTCAGCTTTTGACAGCTCTATTTAGGATCCCTTTCCCCTTATTCCCCCTTCCCCCCAAATGCCTGCCCACTAAACTCCTGAGCCTTAAACCCGAGATGGGCCAGCTTGAAAGCGGGCCTCCTTACCTTAAAAAAAAAAAAAAAAAAAAAAAAAAAAAAAAAAAAAAAAAAAAAAAGCTCTTCAAAAAATTTATCTTTATTTGTGATGTACTCTCCAACTGCATTTTTCAAGTGAAATTATGGATATTATTTGTAAAAGATATTTTTATAATCATTTCTATATATGAGATGCATGCTAATCGTTAAAGATATAATTTTATGTCATATTCGCTCGTTATGAGATTAGACTAAATTAATTAGTCATTAAAAGTATTAGCACACTAATATTGTTAGATTTATTTACCACACAATTTTTATTAATGGACGTAAATATCATTCAAATTTATGATAATTTAACTTTTGTATACTTGTTTAGTAAATTAATCTTTATTTTTGAAATTTTTTCCAGTTGATATTATTATGATGCATTAATGCGAGTCTAAGTAGAAGTCTCGTGATTAGTTGGTGTCGTACGTGTCCCTAGCTGTACGACTATGATCCTCATGCCCAAAATATCCACTAGAGCTTAACGAGTCAACGACCAACGAGAGGGTAACACATGGCAGTCAAAGCAATAGTGGGGAACACCAATATTCCAGGAATATTATTTCAGACACGTCAGCCTGTCCAATCAGGCCCAAAAGTCCGTAAATGGCGACCTAATAGATAAACGCGGAATGTTGACGTCTGATAATCTGACAGGAAACAAAAATACGGTTCTACCACTCATGTCACTATAAATACCCCACTGGCGGTCAATATTCAAGGTAAGTCTTCTCTCTAACACAAATTCCCAAATATACTCTCTCCATTTTCTCTCTGTACCTGTACGGAAACTAACTTGACCGTCGGAGGGGCTCTACCCAGAAAACCCCCTGGGCAGTCACTTTCTTTCCTTTTGCAGGTCCCACGTCGACCAATAGACTGTTTTAGCTCTGAGCTCTCTCTGAAGACTCGACTTATTCTTGGGTCGCTAAAAGAACCCGGATTTAGTTTGGCATCGTCTGTGGGGAGCCATTGGTAAATGGTCTAGACCCGTTCGAAAGACTACATCATCTCTTCTCCCCTTAATTCTCAGGCTCAACCTCTCAACACCATGCCTACCATGGAGGAACATGGTTTCCAAGTGGAGGATGAGACTCGAAGATCAGTACAGTCAAGTGAAACACCTCGATCTTCAGGGAACCACTGTAGTCGCTAAGTCTAGTTCGTCACCGAACGACGACTTGAGAGGTCAATGCAGAACATGCAGAAGACGATGATAGAACTCTTCCACATGGAGATGAGAAGAGGAGCTACAATGCTCGCCCAAGTCGCTGCTGGCCGCCCAAGGACACTTGCTACTGGTCGCCCAAGGACACTTGCTAATGGTCGCCCAAACCAATCTTAGGCAGGTCACCCTAATTAATAGGGCTGTTCACGGTAGGTTAACCGTACCGAATGTGTATTTTGGTACGGTAACCGAAAATTTCGGTTCGACCTTTTTTCGAACAGGTATTGTACCAAAAATACCGTAACCGAAATTTTCGGTACGGTTAACGGATAATCGAACCATTTATTTATATTCAACATGGGCTGATTTTTAGGAGAGAGAAATTGATAATGCCAAAAATAAATGTGGCCAAAAGCTTGAAAATCCTAAAAGCTTGAAAAGCTTCATCTTCCTCTCTTCGTTTCTTCTTCATTCTTCTTTTCTTATTCAGTTCTTCAACTTTTTCTCTTCATTATTTTTCATTTTGTTTTTTCCATTCTTCATCTTCCTCTCTTCTCCTCTTCGTTTTTTCCCCTTCATATGCCCAGATCAAGAAAAGAGGTTATGGAGCCCAAATCGAAAACAAGAGCTAATCAAGCCCAGATCAAAAATAAGAAAGAGAGAGAATGAAGAACCCTTGCAAAAATGGCAGAACCATGAACTCTATATCCAGCTTTGATGGTAATCAGACTGAGAGAGATAAGAGTAAATATAAGAGAAGACAGAACCACAAAATCTTTAGACAAAACGCTAGACTCACAAACCCAAATAAAAAATTGAGGGTAATCAGATCAATAAAAAAGAGGGCAGATTGGGTTTTGAGAGTAATCAGATCAGTAAATAAGAGGGGAGATTGGGTTTTGAGAGTAATGGATGCTATAAACTGTTGGGCCGCCCTTTCAAAAATTTAATTTTCGATTTTTCGGTTAACCGAAATTTCCAAAATATGAACCGTAACCGTACCAAAAAACCGAAATTAACTACCGATACGGTAACCTTACCGAGATTATTTTTTTTCTCGGTACAGTAACCTATTTTTCGATACGCTTTGGCGTGATTACTGTACGGTTTTCGGTTTCGGTTTTCTTTGAACACCCCTACTAATTAACCATTCTCAGATGGGTCACCCAAACCCACTAATGGGGGGTCGCTTGACATTGTCCGTCCCAGGTCGCCTAGACCCATCTCTAGTTGTTGCCCAAATGACCAATCCAGGGTCGTCAACTCTCTAAGCGTGAGGGAAAGAGACGCACGAAATTTGCCCTCGCCCAAAACCCAAAGTTTGGGGTCGACCAATTCGAAGGGCATATCAGGCTAGACGCGCCGGAGTATATCAACACAAAGAAGATGCTTCATTTGCAACAGCAGAACCTGGCCTGATCCGAGTCTGCCTTAACATCAAGAATGGCGAACCGCCATCCCTCTCTCCGCTTCATCTCCGAAGCCTCATCAAGGAAAAAACCCAAAGGTAAACAACCTTCTCAAAAAAGTTCGAAGTATTCAAGTTTATTTAAACTATGGGGAGGATGATTATGGGGAAGATTGAGGGGGAGGAGAGGTACGATGACTATGGAGAGGATAACGCACTACTACAAAATATAGTTACAACACCGCTTTTTTTATGCAATAGACATCGTTTTTAATACCGATGTGTAAGTGAACGATGTTGTAAGATACATGCTATTACACCGCTTTTAAAAGCGATGTGAAAAGGCAGGATACGACATCGGATTTTTAGTAAAAACCGGTGTGAAAAGTGGGGATACGACACCGCTTTTTTTGAAGAAGCGATTTTGTAGAAGCATGTTTCTCGTCGGTTTTCCAAGAAAACCGATTTCGTAGATATGTCTTTCACATCAGTTTTTCAAGAAAACTGATTTTATAGATACACTTCTCACATAGTTTTTTCATAAAACCGATGTAGTAGGTGTTTGTTTTTTTTCAAAAAAAAAATCAAATAAAAGCAGCTAGCATATAAATATTTAATGTACATTTCAAATACAATGAAACTTATGTGTAAGTCATTAACCTCTCATCCAATATCACCACAAAATTACAAAATAGCCTCCTGCAATTACCTTCACAAGTATTTCGAACAATAAAAAAAATTCTCAAAAGAATGCTAATTCCAGTGTAGCCTACAAAAATTACACAAGATTCTGAGCTGTAGAACTAAAGGCAAAATCATTGATAGCTCCTCTGAGACCTATTTTCTTGCCTCTGACTCAAGATTTATCCTCCCTTCATTCATCATCACCCTTTTGCCCAAACTTGTACATCTTATCTCTGAGGCAACCTGTCCCAGGCATACTTGTGCAGCAATCTGTCCGATTGGTGAGTTTTTTTTTTTTTTTTGGATACCAAAAGGAGTATAAAATTAAGTTAAGGTCCTGCAATATTATAAAGTCTGGGAGTAGTAACTCCAATGAGACCAGCCTTCCAGGCCTTAATACGATTGGTGAGTTTCAATTGTTCTTTTAGCTAAAAAATCCTGCTGAAAACATAAGAGAAAGATAAGGACATATAAAGAGGGAAAGTCAAAATTGGCATACCAGTATTATTAACTCAACAAATATAAAGATTAGTAATATTAACTTACTATTGTTATTAGCAGCAAAACAGAAATTTACCATTCTTTTTTATGTCTGTCCTTTTTCTACAAGAAACTGGCTTGACCCTTCTTTCAACCAACAAGTACCTGTATTACTGGTCTGTGAGGAAGTGGTAATGCAACAACCTGCCAAAAATGAACCTCTTTCAACCAACAAGCTGGATAAACCAACTCAACAGTAGTGAACACAAAAGTGCTTCCATTGATTTTGGTTTCCCATATTCAGTAGGTTTCACTCCCCGTATAAAATAGTCAAATACACAGTAGGTTTCATGATGAGTTACATATTAAACTTGTCAAAACATAACAACATTGACCCTTCATGCAATACCAATCAAGCAAATAAAAACACACATACATGCTACAGCTAAGCAATACCATATGGCACAAAAGATTAGCAAAAGAACATACCAGTTTAAGAACAGATAGAGCTTCATTGACATATAACTTCACCAAGCGGCTATTATCTCTATGAACAGAAAGTAGCCAAAAGCACCCACTATTTTACCATGTCATGATTGTAACAAGAGTAAAGCTATCTTGGAAAAGTGGAGGAATTTCGGTCAAGTCACATTGTTATGAGCGAATAAATTAAAACAATAAAAACATAGAAAATAAACAGAAACAAACCCGCAAACCCAACAACTAATGCATTCCCAAGGTTAAATCAAACCTTTGAGTCCTTAGAAGCTCATATATCAGAATCATACTTGAATTCTGAACTGAAGCCATATAAGCTACAAAAACAAGTTCTTAGCACACTTGCAAAATGAATGAATAAAACTAATCAAACAGCCTACTCACCTCCCCATAAGCTATTCACTTGATTTAACTACTAGTTCACAAAACTTGTGGAAATCACTAATGGCCTGTTTGGATAGGCCCATTTGATTTCAAATCTACCATTTCATCCAAATTGGCTGTTTGGATAACCCAAAATTTGGAACCCATGAACTAGACCAAATCCACGTCCATTTGAAACAGGCCTGTGAGAGTCAATTTTAAATTCACTCATTTTTGGCCCAAATTTGAAATCAGAAACCCAACCCACATATTTATTAAAACATTTATAGCTCCTACATAAATAAGAAGTTGCGCAGAAGCTACAAAATGAGAGTTTGCTAGAATATAGAATAAAGAGATAGAAACAAGAACCCAAATTTGGCTCTCTGAAACAGAACACGAGTTCTCTCTCTCCTCTCTCCTCTCTCTCTCTCTCCCATCCTCCTCTCTCAGATCGTATCCATGGCGATTTTCAATCTAATTCTCTCTCTCTCTCCTCTGTCATATCTCATTATCTCTCTTACTCTTTCTATCTCCTCTTTTGATCGGCGGTTTTTAGTGCTCTCCAAAGGTAAAGTTGCTACTCTAGGGTTTTGTTTGGTTAATTAGGGTTTATTGAATGTTTTGAGCTCGATTTGCTTCAAATAGAGGGTTTAGTACTTACTCTATTTTTGTTTGTTTGGTTAGGTTTACTGCTAGGGTTTCTACACTTGTTGCTCTTGAAGTTCGAAGCACATCTACAAAGCAAATCTGTAAGTTTTTGAATAATTCTCTAAAAAGTTGGGATTAATTCCTGTTCTGTTGACAAGCAAAAAAAAAAAAAAAAAAATAAAAAATAAAAAAAAAATAAAAAAATTATTTCTGAATTTTCCATGAATTTTGTTATGAATTTGTTTGATTTGAGTAGCAAATTATTGGCTCCAGATTGAATTTTCCATGGCTTATGAAATGTTAAGACTAGAGACTAAATTATGAACCTGTGATTTTGTGAAGGATTAAAAGAAAAAAAGTTTGAACCAAGTCAGTGGTTTCATTGGGTGGATTTCTTAAGGTTTCTAGTTCATGTGGCTTTATCAAATGATGCTGCATGGTGTTGTTCATGACTAGTGTTTTCCCAGTATCTGCCAATTCTCTCCTTTCAAATGCCTGTGTATTGGATTCCTAGAGATAGAAATGAAGTTGCAAGGTTAGGTTAATTGAGTTTTTGCTGGCAAATATTGTGGATGTTGCTGGTGGCTTCTGTTTTTACAATGTAGACTAGACATGAAATTTCTGAATGCCTATGGATACAATATGCACCCTGAAGCCTTCAATCTCTAAATGCACTTTAAGGAGACTTTAAAGAAGAATGCACCTTTGTTTTGGCATAGAAAAGAACTTTGATTGATATCTTGCCTAGCTCATTGATTTGTGGGTTACTTGCTATTCAGTACTCGATTTCTTTTCCCTGGTTAAAGAGAGTGGTGCTTTGCGGAAAGTAGAGATTAAAGAGCTATCAGAATGCTACGATGAAAGACTAAAGCCTTTCAATTAAGAAATTAAATAGATGTTCAGTCACCAGCAGATTTACAATTTGAGCATGTGATCTAATACAGTGATACCAAGTAGAATGGCACGAATCTAATCTAATACTGTCTTGCTGTACAGTCTGTACTTGATCTGTATACCAAGTACCAATTACTTATATTGACTAAGAAACTTGTATAATGTTAAGTGGGTGATTTCTGGTTTCTGTATCTCTATCACTGGAATTTAAGTTTCTGAATTTAAGTTTCTGTATCTCTATCAAAGTTGAAACGATTTTGGTTCTGTGCTCTTCTTACGAATTTTGGTGCCTGAAGTTGATGCCTACAGTAAATCTGAAGTTGCTGCCTTTTCTTTAAAATGCTCTGTTATGGTGGTTTAATAGGAAATATGCTCTTTAAAATGCTTTTTTATTCCTGATTTATAATAGGAAAAATGTCCGACCAACAAAATCTAGAGAATACAAGAAAACGTGAGAGGGAAGATGAGGAAGAAATGGAAATAATAGTTATAGTTTCAAGTTTTTTGTTATTACTAGTGATAGCATGGTATGATGAAAGGTATAGAATTAGGAATTTAACTTGGGACGAGGATAAACGAGCTCAGAAACGAGCCATGTGGATGGATTCGTTGATGAATGACACCATCTGTAGAGAGCAGTTACGTCTTGATAGATGTCGTTTTGATAAGTTGTGTTCTATTTTACAATCCAAAGGGGGATTGGTGACTTCGAGACATGTTACCATAAGGGGAGTGGTAGCACTTTTCCTCCACTGTCTTCCTCATAATCTGAAGAATAGAACCATAAAAGCTATCTTTATTCGCTCTGGCGAAACCATAAGCCGCCACTTTCATACGGTTCTTCGAGCAGTATTAAAGATAGGAAAGTTTTATATCAAGCAAGTTAGACACTACAACGGAGCTTTCTAGGGATAATAAATGGAAGTGGTTTGAGGTAATGTGATATAAACTTAAGTTTGATTAGATTTACTTGTCTTCTTAAGTATTTGATGCAAAAACTTTGATGCGAATGCTTTTTTAGAGAGTGCTTGGAGCCTTGGATGGAACACACATCCACATGACTGTACCTATTGAGGATCGACCTAGATATCGAGATAGAAAGGGTAACCTCAGCACTAATGTACTTGCTTCTTGCGATCCAAATCTCCGATTAACGTATGTGCTATCTGGCTGGGAAGGATCGGCTACCAATCCCCGCATACTTCGTGATGCTTTGCGGAGACCTAATGGTCTAAAAGTGCCAACAAGTAAGCACTCTCCCTCATTTCATTCATTAAGCCTTTATAAGTAAGACACTAATAGACATATGTTTCTATTGTAGATCGATATTTTCTGGTAGATTTGGGTTTCACTAATTGTCGAGGTTTCTTAGCTCCTTACAAAGGTACACGATACCATTTGAATTTGTGGCGGGATAATATTCCAACAAATTACAAGGAGCTTTTTAATTTAAGACATTCTTCCGCTCGAAACACCGTTGAAAGAGCATTTGGATTGTTAAAGAAACGGTGGGCTATACTTAGGACATCTAGTTTCTTTGAGAAGAAGACCAAAGTTAGGATTATAAATGCTTGTTTCGTTCTCCACAATTTTCTAAGAGATGAAAATATGGAAGAAGATGACATATTGCATGTGGTGGATCATGAGCTAGAAGAAGTGGATGTCGTGGATCATGAGGTAGGGAGAACTATATATCAACGGATGAATGGAGTTTGTTTAGAGACACTCTTGCTATAGAGATGTTTAATGAATACCAAGCTCAAAGAGCTCCTGTTGTTTAGGCTTTATTTGCTGGATTTTTTTGCTGTTTTTGGTCAATATAGCTTGCTGTTTTTGGTCAATATAGCTTGCTGTTTGGCCAGTAATATACATAATGCTACAATTAATTTTGTCACTTATTTGTTACTTTCATTATATAGTGCTGGTGCTTGATTGTTTGTTCTAAAATTGTTGTTGAAATTGGTTAATACATGCTGTATTGCTAAGAGCACTACTTTGTTCAGTTGATTGTTTTACAATGAGTAGTCGAAAGGGTAAAGAAGTGTTAAAACCAACACAATCATCTAGAAAGAGAGCATATGTCTCCTGGAATGCGGAAATGGATGGAATTCTCGCTTCCGTTTTATATGACCAAATTAATCAAGGTAACAAAGGGGAGGGTGATTGGAAGCGCCAAGCCTACCAAGCGGTGGCTGATGAATTGAATTCGAAGTTGGGGCTGAATGTAAATGCTGATCATGCGAAGAATAGGCTTGGTTTGTGGAAGAAACATTATACCAACATCACCGAAATCCGCAACACAACAAAATTTCTTTGGGATGAGGAGAAAAAGATGATGACACTCACAGTAGAATGATGTTTGTTTGTTCATTCCAATAGCATTGAAAGAAGAAAGCTGTTTGTTTGTTCATTCCAGTAGAATGCTGTTTGAAATAGAAGTGTTTGCAGTCAGTCAGAAGCTTTACTTGCTGAAGTTCTTGCTTACTAGTACAACTTGCATACATGCTTTATGTTGTTGCTTGGTTCTATAAGTTGCTGTTGCTGCTGGAGTTTGTTGCACAGGTTCTGTATGTTGTTGGTTCTACATGTTGTTGTTGATGTCCCTCCTGCTCAAGTTCGGCAGTGGCACTTTTTTTTCATGTTTGTGTTTCGGTCTTTGTTTCAATTTCTTACTGTAGTTGTTGATGTCGCTGGTGTTGCTGCTTTTACAGGAAAACGAGTTTGCGAAGGCTTATCAGAACAAGGTAATTGAAAATTGGGATGATATATGTGTTCTAGTTGGCCCGGATAGAGCGACAGGTGAAGAGGCGGAGCAAGTGGAAGAATCAGCTTCAGCTCTGGATTTAGAGCATGAAGGAGGGAGCACTACTAAGAATATGTCTACTTCTTCCGGGTCTAACAAGAAGGTGAAAAGAGATCGTTTGGTGGATGTTGTAGCTAGTTTTTCAGAATCCATTCAGCAAACCAAATTAGTGGCGACGAGAACCGTGCTCAACTTTAAAAGATAGATGGAATTTTCCCTCATCAGATTTTGAGAGGCATGAAGTATTTTCTACGTTGCCCAAAAGAATTTCAAGCATTGAAAGACCTACCGATGGAAAGCAAGTTGAATTGGGTGTTGTTATGCCTCAATGATTCCTAGATATTATTGTATCCGATACTATCAATATTTCGATTTTAAGTTGACAACGGGTTGCGGACAATAGGTTGCAAGTTGATACTATTGTATTTGATGGTGTTTGGATTTTAAGTTGATTATAAGCAAAGTAGAGTTGTAATTGATTTGCCAAACAATAGTTGGACTTCAAATTGTAGAATTGAAATTCCTTGTTTTGCCAAACAAGAAATTCATTACAAATTTTTGAATTGAAATCATATTTCAAATTTTGGAATTGAAATTTTTGGTTTTCCCAAACAACAAATTTGTATTTGAATTGCAAAATTTCAAATTCTTGAATCGAATTCAAGGTATTCAAATCAAATGGTGGAATCCAAACGTGCTCTAATGCAATTCTGATTTTCCACTTCCCTAATATTCAGTTCCTAGGGTTTCCTTTGTACTCACTGAAAATGCAAAAATTGTCATTTATACACCCTCAATGTCTGACTAAACTAATAAGAAAGTTGAGTACTCAGTTGAAGGAAGAAATATTAACTACTAAAACCTAACATTTAAAATCAAAACGATACATTACAAACAAGAATTAAATAATTTCAATTTAGAGAAGAACTAATCAGTTCAGAGACAGATCTTAAAAAAAAATAAAACAATCGACTCATTTGTTGAAAAATTAAAAGTACATACCTGAGTGGTTTAACCAGACCCAGAAACTGAAGGACTATCCTCCTCGGTTGTCTTGCCGCCGTCGTGTGTCTCTTCTTCTCCACCTTTGGTGGTGGATTGACAAAGGAATATAGTTTTGTCGCGAGAGTGAGTGAAATCACTCATCAGGATTGAGAGAGATGAGTGATTTGAGTGAGAGAGTATAGAGAAGACGAAATAAAATCGGAGCCCAAAGGAACAAGATTAATCCAATTGCAAACCCTAGAAATCAAAAGGGAAAATCGAAGTGAACCTCTGACAGTAGGTAGCGGAGAAATCAAAGCTGGGCATGTGAACAACCTAAGGCGGGCGTCGGCCAGGACATGGAGGAAGGTGGTCGCAGGCGGTGAGAGGCGCTGAGAGTAGAGGTTGAGAGAGAGAGAGAGAAGTAGAGAACGAATGAAGTCTTCTTAGTCTGGAGAGTAAAATCGAGGGTTGGGGCCTTAGAGCCTGAAAAATAATAACCTTCGAAAAAAAAAGAAAAAAAAAACCTTACAACGCCTGTTTGTCGAAAAAGCGATTTTGTAGGTATGAAAAACCGACGTTAGATCTATGACATCGCTTTTTTGAAAAAAACCGATGTTAAAATTGTTCAATTATATTGTTTCTCATAAGCGATGTTGTTTTTAATATTTTGTAGTAGTGACGGGAGAGAAGAACAATATGAAGATTATGGAGAGCATGATGAACTTGTTGAATCCAATCCCTTTGTGGGTTATGTTAGCCGTCCTTTGACTGAACATCTCAGTACTGGCAGTATATCGGGTAGGCCCCCACTAATGCCTCTACCATTCAGTTGAGCCATCATGAATGCTCCCATGCCTCCCAAACTTAGGATGTCTTCAATGCCCGCTTACGCTGGTAAGACAAATCCAGACGATCACCTGACCATCTTTGGATCAAAGATGATGCTACAAGAGACTAGTGAGACCGAAGAAAAAGCAAATAAAGAAAGCAAGCGTAACTAATCAAGTGAACAAGATCGGCTGAAGAATAACACTACAAGCGTGTGACAATACAGTTTTGAGTTAAAACTATAGTAGTTCAACACTTTATTTTGTCGAGAAGTTCTGGGGCAGTAAGGGTGTGACGACTATGCTCAACAATAACTTCACAACAAAACTCGCATCTTGAGGGTGTGGTGACTATGATCATCAAGAACTTCACAACAAAATTCACATTGCAAGATCACATCACAAAGTTAGAGGTCTAACCCTGATTACAACATCCATAATCAGTATATTGAGTCAACACCTAGCCAAATACTAGGGGCTTTTTACCTCCTAATGAACGCCTCATCTTGTGATCGACCATACACGGGTTCACCCAAACGTGTTGATCTCACTCTTAGCCTACGGGCTCATCTAGTGATCGGCCACACACGGGTTCATCTCAAACGTGTTGGTCTCACTCTTAGCCTACGGGCTCATCTACAGCTCAGCCACACATGGGTTCACCACCAAACATGTTGGTCTCACTCTTAGCCTACGGTCTCATCGTGGTCGGCGACGTACGGGTTCACCCTCAAACGTGCTGGTCTCACTCTTATTCTACAGGCTTATCTAGTGATCGGCCACACACAGGTTCACCCCCAAACATGCTGGTCTCACTCTTTGCCTACAGGCTCATCTAGTGTTCGGCCACACACGGGTTCACCCCCAAACGTGTTGGTCTCACTCTTAACCTACGGGCTCACTAGTACTTGGCCACACATGGGTTCACCCCCAAACGTGTTGGTCTCACTCTTAGCTTACAGGCTCATCTACTAATCAGCGAGGCACAGCTTCACCCCCAAACGTATTGGTCTCACTCTTAGCCTATGGGCTCACCTAGTGATTGGTCATTAATACACGAAGTTTATCGTATAAAGGTGTTGGCCTCACTCATTTGCTTAAGTATTGGGGCTTAATTATCCTCAGAGAACGGGAACTACCAGTGATCGATCAACGAACGAGTTTATCTCCTACATATGTCGGTCACATTGATTAGCCCAAATAGGGGCTTACTCAACCCCCAGTTCTCGGCTCAAACTTCCAAAATTTATGATCGTCCATCATAAGGTATCAAACCCTATATAGTGGGACTCATACTTAACCTATTCACTAGGGGCTATTTACTTGGTTCAATCACATGTATATGTTTACAATTATGCCCACATAAGTTGGCTAATATTTATTTAAATTCAGCATGCATCATAGCCTATAATTAGGTCATATTTGCATCATTAGTGTTAATTAAATGTATTGCATTTGTAATTAGCGTACTTATCCTACACCATGCATGTAATTAGTTAAGAAGATATTGTAATTCATTGTTATAATTCCCTAAAATAGAGCTGTAACATAGCGCACCTAAGAGGAAATATCTTGGATAAGAACCAGCTCAAAGGAAGCCAAGGATACCTTGTACAGCTCACCTACTCTTATCCATTTGCAAGGACAAAATGTGGTTTTCAAAGTGGTCCTAAAACAATATAGACGCTGCTTTATTGTGGTCCAGAATGAATGTGGCTCTCCTGTGGACCAAATGCTGAGTACTCAGCTCCTTCGGCACCACTACTCATCCTCTTGGACAACTCACCCATTATCTAGATCCTTCTTAGGGTTTTAGATGAGCATTTGTCTATAAATATGTAAATATTAGCATTGTAGCACTCACTTGTTGATGAATGAAAATACAAAGTTGAATGAAGTAGTGTCCTTTATCCTAGAGACTTGGTGGTTAAATTCTGTAAATTTTTGGTGGTGGTGCTAACTATCTTCCCTCTTCTCATATTATCTTTCGAATGGTTCTCTTTCCAATTCGAAATACTCGAAACTTTCATTGTTGTTAAACAATTTAAAATCTTTAATTCGCTAACACATCAGACCTTAGCTCCAAGGCATCAGACACTTTCCACATTTGAGAAGGAACTCGGTGTTTTCTAAGAAAACAAGTCAATTATGTTCTCAGTTTTTAATACGTCTAAATCGAACATTGGTTACAAATAATAGAGTTCTCTACAGAGATAGTAATCGGTCAATAAGAACCCAATCCCTCCTACAACTTTGTACAATCAACATGCTTATCATAAAAGAGCATTAGAGAGGAAAATATAATTTTCTTCTTACTATCTAACATATGTATATAGATCAATTCAAGCAATTCATTTTAGTTTTGTCCTTCAATTTCGGAAAATGCTACAACGCACCACATTGTATAACAATTCCTAAATTGGTTTTCTAGCTCAATAAGGTCATCATTACATATGCTATTTCATTAGGCGTAATCTTATGTGGTGAGTTGGTATTGATGTGGGACATCGGTATTGTAGCACCCCGGTTTGGATATCCCTAATTAAGCATGATTAAACACAACTAATCCAAACCGATGCGTCACCACCGTACTTACCCTAAGGCAAGCACAAGGCTAAGATAATATAGAGAAGTCAAACTTATATTACATATTCATAAATGTGTAATTGTCATTATTACAAACCGATTGCTACTAAGTGAATTACATGGAGTTCTCGTCGATTTGCGGAAGCCATGGTACAACTACGCAACATAAGCATGAACTAACAAAGCATAACATACATCCATCCATCCTTGCTCTCACCCTTGCCCAAATCTGTATCACAAGACAAACCATGTGAAGAGAACAAACACAAAACAGAAAGAAAATTAGCGAAAGCTAAGTAAACTCACCCCACCAAGTAAAATACATTTTGGTTTATACTTCAAATACATTTAGCATCAACAACCACTAATTTATAATAATAATAATAATAATAATAATAATATATATATATATATATATATATATATATATATATATATATATATATATATATATATATATATATATATATATATATATATATATATATATAATATAAAGAGATTGTTTGTCCTTTTTATCACGTTTCATCAATTTCTCATTTACGTAAGTAGCCATGCATGCGAAATACATACTAAAGGAATATTAAGCAATAGCAAAACACTCAAGCTTGTTATTACTCAGAAAATGACCTTTGAGGTCTAATTATCAAATAAACTTATTATGTCACAAGTCACTTGAATGCTTAGACGAGATTAGAGTTAGTCAATATTATTAAGTTAGGTAGTGTGGAAGAGCATGCTTAACTCAGACTCGAAAGTCCTACACTCGGGTTTGTCAACCCTACATATATCATTTCATCCAGCTTGTCGGCGTATATCATATATCATTTCATCCGACCTATCGGCGCATATATCATAATCTCGGGTTATACGCATATATCTCATATTTTATTAAAGTGTGCACACTACATGCTCTTCAATATCCCAAGGGTACCAAGTTTGGGAGCACACTACAAGTTAGTTAGTCAAGTTCATTTTTTCTTAATCGGTCATATTCATCTCAATATGTATATTCATATATTCTTATTATTTCATTGTCTCAATCATTCAGTATCATCACAAGTCTCATGCTTCCCAAACTTATTTCACTTTTAGTATAATCATTCATCATAAAATCCATTCGGTCATCATCTATCACACACAAGTCTCATAATTATTTATTTATCTCAATAGTCACATAACTTCATAATCCATCAAACAATCATTAATCAACTTATCAAAGCAATTAATCATAAGCATCCAATACTTAAACCATTCGGCCATCATACAATCAATCAACCAAATAATCTTATCTAATAAATTATAACAAGGCAATTAATCAAGGATTCTTCATCATCAAACCTTTCGGCCATCTCACACAAAACTCACACAAATAATTCATAAATCCATTAGAAAACCATCTAGCATATAATTATATAAAAATAAGTGATTATCTTTTTAGTGTATTTAAAAATTGGGGGTTTTAATGGACATGAGAGTACCTTGGTTCCAAGCTCCAAAAACTTTACTCTTCCTCTGGCTTCCTTCTTCTTCTACTCACTAACACAAGCTCCTAAGTTTGTACAAACATTTCACAAGTATTAAACCAAAATTCCGATTTCATATCCTTTCTTTCCTTTTTTCTCTTTTCGGCCTTAGGCCATTTTAATCCCAAAAATAATCATTTTTAATTTTTTCAATTCTATAAGTGATCTAAATAATACTAATCTCTTTAATTTTCTAATTTTTGAAATTTATTAAGTAATCTTGTTTTATTTCTCTATTTTCCTTTTCGAAAGTTCCAAGTGATAATAGTCCATTTTCTAAGCTTTTCCTCATTTTTGAAACTATCAACTCAAAATGAAGAAAAATCTAAATTATTTAGCTATGGTCAATATAAGTCAATATCAAGTTACGTAAATATCATCTTAACATGCAAGAACGTAAATTTGGATTTTTAGCTCTAGATTATCAAGATCCTTAGTTTTAATTTCTCTTTTCCAAAGATTAACCCTTTTTATTATGATCTTGTTATTTATCAACTTTTTAGGGTTTTGAGTTCTTAAGCATGGATTTTCTAGGTGATGAATAATAATTATGAAAATAAGAAGTTAAAGAGTTTATGGAGCTTGAAGGTGGTGTGGTGGTGCTTGCGGTGGTTTGGGGTCGGTTCTGCCAGGGGACGGTCGAGCTACGGTGGTGGTGACGGTGGTGAGAGGAAGAGAACAAAAGAGAGTTAGATTATGCAAGAGATTAATTATGGAAATGAAGAGCAAAATAAATGATGAATGCATGAATTTGTTTTATTATTTCTTACCACTTTCTTTCTTCTTTCTCTTCTTCTCTTCTCTCGGTTTCTCTTTCTCTTTTCTACTTCATTTTAGATTTGTTTTGTTTGAATGAAGTTGGATGAGCTTTGATTGTTGGTAGAGGTATGACAAGGGATTAAATGGAGTGGTTTTTTGGGGGTGGTGTTGCCGGTTTGGGGAAGAGAAAAAGGAGGGATTGTAGGCTTAGGTTTACTTGTGAATTTAGTTCTAATATTTGCAATGATGATGTGCTTTTATCCCTCATTGGTTCTCTCTCTTTCTCTTTGATTTATTTTATAAAGGCTCTTGCCTTTTCTTCTTCTCTTCCTTCTTTTCCTTTCCATCCGTCCACTCTCCTTCTCTCTTCCATGCATAAATGTTTTTGTTTTCTTTTTCCCTTCTCTAATGTTAATTGTTTAGGTGAACAGTAATATAACATGGGATGTTCCTTGCTGATATGATTTGGCAAGGATGCACATGGTGTAACTTTGGGGTGATGACAAGTGGAAGTTGAGTGTCTGTGAAATGGACAAGTAGCATGATGAGTAAACAAGTGTAAATAGTGAACAAAGAGGAAAAATTCTGAATTTTGTTAAGTGAGGTTAACTTCCCTTAATCATGGCCTAATCCATACGTTAGCTTAAGTATTAGATTAGTTTATCTTAAGCAAAACCGAAATCAAGCTTAGCTCTCTTATTAGTTTAACTGGTAAGCTTTAGTTAACTAAGCAAAGTTTAATTTCAATATTAATTTAATTGATCATATTTTAGTGACTAATGCATTCGTTAGTTTCGTTAATGGGGTTTATAACACTAATGGATTCGTTAACTTGATTAAGTATGATTTATAATGCTAAGCAAAAAATTTTAAGCTAATTATATACTATTTTAATCTAACAAGTGTGTTTAAGTTTTTGGGTTGTTACAATCTACCCCAGTTAAAGAAATTTCGTCCCGAAATTTAAGACAAAGACTAACCATGTTCGAAAAGGTAGGGGTACTGGTTCTGCATATCTGACTCAGACTCCCAGGTAGCTTCTTCTACAGACTTACTTCGCGAGAGTACTTTTACTAATGGTGTGACTTTGTTCCAAAGTACCCTATCCTTACGGTCTAGAATAGCTACTGGCTTCTCTTCAAAAGTTAGATTTTCATCTAAACTGATTGGTTCAGGCCTGATCACGTGGGTCTCATCTGGTAGATACTTTCTCAACTGGGATACGTGAAATACATTGTGAATCTTGGAAAGTTCAGGCGGTAAAGCTAACCGATAAGCAACTTCTCCTACTCGATCTAAAATCTCATAGGGTCCGATATACTTAGGGCTCAATTTCTCTTTCTTCCCAAATCTCTTAATTCCCTTCATCGGTGAAACCTTCAGCATCACTTTATCCCCAATTTGAAACTTAAGTGGTTTTCTCCTCCGATCACTATAGCTCTTTTGCCACTCTTGTGCAGTCTTCAACTTATCCCTGATTTTCCGAACTTGATCTATAGTCTCCTGAATCATCTCCGGTCCCAATATTACAGCCTCACTAATATCATTCCAGCATAACGGACTCCTACATTTCCTCCCATACAATGCTTCATACGGAGTCTGATCGATACTAGCATGATAACTGTTGTTATATGAGAACTCAATTAATGGTAACTGTTTCTCCCAAGTTCCCTGAAATTCTAAAGTACAGGACCTAAGCATATCCTCAAGAGTATGGATCGTTCTCTCTGCCAGTCCATCAGTAGCAAGGTGAAATGCAGTACTAAACTTAAGTCTAGTCCCAAATGCATCTTGCACTTTATCCCAAAAGTGTGATAAAAACCGAGAATCCCTATCTGAAATAATATCCTGTGGTACTCCATGCAGTCTCACAATCTCCTTCACATACGCTTCAGCCAACTGATTCATACTCCAAGTATCCTTAATAGCTATAAACCTTGCTACCTTGGTTAATCTATCAACTATCACCCAAATGGCATTCATACCCTTAGTAGTAGTTGGTAAACCTGTAACCAAATCCATAGATATCGATTCCCATTTCCAACTTGGAATATCCAATGGTTGCAATAATCCTCCCGGTCTCTGCAAATCACTCTTAACCTTCTGACAAGTAAGACATCTAGCTACAAACTGAGCTACCTCATACTTCATTCCTTTCCACCAGAAATACTTCTTCAAATCCTTGGATAACTTATTTCCTCCAGGATGGACTGAATAACGGGTATTATGGGCTTCCTCTTGAATTTTCCTTCTCAACTCATTATTCCTAGGTACACACCATCGTCCTTTGAATCTCAAACTCCCATCTTCATGTTCCTCAAATCCTTCTGCTTTTCCTAATCTCACAGCTTGCCTTATCTTCTGAATCTTGTGATCATCAACTTGCAATTCCCTAATCTCATCAAATAAAGTAGGCCTAATAGTAAGACTACCAATAATCCCACTTGGTACACCTTGCTTCACAATCTCTAAATTCATCTTTTCAATCTCTTCTCTCAACTTCACAGGTGTTTCCATGGAATGCCTAGTCTTCCTACTCAATGCATCAGCTACCACATTAGCTTTCCCCTCATGATATTTTATTTCCAAATCATAATCCTTAAGTAACTCTAACCATCTCCTCTGTCTCAAATTCAACTCTCGATGGATGAAAATATACTTAAGACTCTTATGATCAGTGAAAATCCTACATTTAACTCCATACAAATAATGTCTCCAAATCTTAAGGGCAAACACAACTGCGGCTAACTCAAGATCATGGGTAGAATAGTTTACTCCATAGGATTTTAATTGACGAGAAGCATAAGCGATAACTCTCCTATTCTGCAATAAACACATCCCAATCCATCCCTAGATACATCACTATAAACCTCATAATCTTCTCCTTCAGTAGGCAAAGCTAAAACAGGTGCAGTTGTCAACTTCTTTTTCAGTTCCTGAAAAACTAATTCACACTTATCACTCCAGTGGAATTTTGTGGTCTTCCTAAGCAAATTAGTCAAAGGCTGAGCTACTTTAGAAAAATTCTCTACAAATCTCCGATAATAACCAGCTAAACCCAGAAAACTTCGAACTTCTCCAACATTGGTAGGTCTGGTCCACTCCTCAACTGCCTTAATCTTACTAGGGTCTAAATCCCATCCTTAGTGATGATGCGTCCCAAAAATGCTACTTTCTCCAACCAAAACTCACATTTAGAAAGTTTAGCATACAAGCTATGATCCCTAAGGGTCTGTAACACAATCCTCAAATGCTTAACATGATCATCCTTATTCCTTGAATATACTAAGATATCATCTATGAATACTACAACAAATTGATCAAGGTACGGTTGAAAAATTCGATGCATAAGATCCATAAACGCAGCTGGTGCATTAGTTAATGCAAATGGCATAACAGTGAATTCGTAATGTCCATAACGAGTCCTAAATGCAGTCTTAGGTATATCCTCTTCCTTTATCCTTAATTGATGATATCCAGATCTAAAGTCAATTTTAGAAAATATCCCAGCCTCGTTTAACTGATCAAATAAGTCGTCTATTCTAGGCAACGGGTATTTGTTCCTAATTGTGACTTTGTTTAACTCCCGATAATCAATATATAACCTCTAATTTCCATCTTTCTTTTTCATAAACAGTACTGGTGCTCCCCAAGGTGTAACACTAGGTCGAATGTACCCTTTTTCTAATAATTCTTCCAATTGTTTTTTCAATTCTTTCATTTCTGCTGGGGTCATTCTGTATGGTGCTTTAGATATGGGTGCAGTTCCTGGCATAAGATCGATGGTAGAGTCTATGGTTCTTTGTGGCGGCATACGGGGAATTTCATCGGGAAAAACATCGGGGAATTCTGACACAACTGGGATTTTGGCTATTCATTTGCTATTGACCTAGTATCACTCACATAACACAAATAAACTGAATAACCTTTCTTGATTTGAGTTTTAATGTTCATTGCAGGCACAATTTTAACCCTCGATTTAGTTATCACTCCTTTATATGATACTCAACCACCATGTGGATTCCTAAGCGATACTTTTTGCAGATGACATTCAATTCTAGTATGATATCTACTTAACCAATCCATTCCCAAAATAACATCAAAATCTGATAAATCAAACTGAATCAAATCACCAGGTAAGATAATATAGAGAAGTCAAACTTATATTACATATTCATAAAGTGTAATTGTCATTATTACAAACCGATTGCTACTAAGTGAATTACATGGAGTTCTCGTCGATTTGCGGAAGCCATGGTACAACTATGCAACATAAGCATGAACTAACAAAGCATAAAATACATCCATCCATCTTTGCTCTCACCCTTGCCCAAATCTGTATCACAAGACGAACCATGCGAAGAGAACAAACACAAAACAAAGAGAAAATTAGCGAAAGCTAAGTAAACTCACCCCACCATGTGAAATACATTTTGGTTTATACTTCAAATACATTTAGCATCAACAACCCCTAATTTATAATAATAATAACAATATCCAGTATATATATATAAAGAGATTGTTTGTCCTTTTTATCATGTTTCATCCATTTCTCATTTACGTAAGTAGCCATGCATGTGAAATACATACTAAAGGAATATTAAGCAATAGCAAAATACTCAAGCTTGTTATCACTCAGAAAATGGCCTTTGAGGTCTAATTATTAAATAAACTTATTATGTCAAAAGTCACTTGAATGCTTAGACGAAATTAGAGTTAGTCAATATTATTAAATTAGGTAGTGTGGAAGAGCATGCTTAACTCAGACTCGAAAGTCCTACACTCGGGTTTGTCAACCCTACATATATCATTTCATCCAGCATGTCTGCGTATATCATTTATTTATCACCATACGCATATATCTCATAATTCATGTATCTCATATTTTTTTAAAGTATGCACACTACATGCTCTTCAATATCCCAAGGGTATCAAGTTTGGGATCACACTACAAATTAGTGAGTCAAGTTCATTTTTTTCTTAATCGGTCATATCATCTCAATATGTATATTCATATATTCTTATTATTTCATTGTCTCAATCATTCGGTATCATCACAAGTCTCATGCTTCCCAAACTTAGCTCACTTTTAGTCGTTCATAGACTTTGTCATATACCATTCGATTATCACACATTCCATACCAATCATATATATACTTAATATTAATCAATCATTTCTCATCACAAGCTTAAAGCATAATCATTCATCATAAAATCCATTCGGTCATCATGTATCACACACAAGTCTCATAATTATTTATCTATCTCAATAGTCACATAACTTCATAATCCATCAAACAATCATTAATCAACTTATCAAAGCAATTAATCATAAGCATTCAATACTTAAACCTTTCGGCCATCATACAATCAATCAACCAAATAATCTTATCTAATAAATTATAAAAAGGTAATTAATCATGGATTCTTCATGATCAAACGATTCGGCCATCTCACACAAAACTCACAAAAATAATTCATAAATCCATTCGAAAATCATCTAGCACATAATTATATAAAAACAAGTGATTATCTTTTTAGTTCATTTAAAAATTGGGGGTTTTGATGGACATGAGAGGACCTTGGTTCCAAGGTCCAAAAACTTCACTCTTCCTCTAGCTTCCTTCTTCTTTTACTCACTAACACAAGCTCCTAAGTTTGTACAAACATTTCACAAGTATTAAACCAAAATTCCGATTTCATATCCTTTCTTTCCTTTTTTCTCTTTTCGGCCTTAGGCCATTTTAATCCCAAAAATAATCCTTTTTAATTTTTTCAATTCTATAAGTGATCTAAATAATACTAATCTCTTTAATTTTCTAATTTTTGAAATTTATTAAGTAATCTTGTTTTATTTCTCTATTTTCCTTTTCGAAAGTTCCAAGTGATAATAGTCCATATTCTAAGCTTTTCCTCATTTTCGAAACTATCAACTCAAAGTGAAGAAAAATCTAAATTATTTAGCTATGGTCAATATAAGTCAAGATCAAGTTACATATATATCATCTTAACATGCAAGAACGTAAATTTGGATTTTTAGCTCTAGATTATCAAGATCCTTAGATTTAATTTCTCTTTTCCAAAGATTAACTCTTTTTATTATGATCTTGTTATTTATCAACTTTTTAGGATTTTGAGTTCTTAAGCATGGATTTTCTATGTGATCATTAATAATTATGAAAATAAGAAGTTAAAGAGTTTATGGACCTTGAAGGTGGTGTGGTGGTGCTTGCGGTGGTCCGGGGTCGGTTCTGCCAGGGGACAGTGGAGCTACGGTGGTGGTGACGGTGGTGAGAGGAAGAGAACAAAAGAGAGTTAGATTATGTAAGAGATTAATTATGAAAATGAAGAGCAAAATAAATGATGAATGAATGAATTTGTTTTATTATTTCTTACAACTTTCTTTCTTCTTTCTCTTCTTCTCTTCTCTCGGTTTCTCTCTCTTTTCTACTTCATTTTAGTTTTGTTTTGTTTGAATGAAGTTGGATGAGCTTTGATTGTTGGTAGAGGTATGACAAGGGATTAAATGGAGTGGTTTTTTGGGGGTGGTGTTGCCGGTTTGGGGAAGAGAAAAAGGAGGGATTGTAGGCTTAGATTTACTTGTGAATTTAGTTCTAATATTTGCAATGATGATGTGCTTTTATCCCTCATTGGTTCTTTCTCTTTCTCTTTGATTTATTTTACAAAGGCTCTTGCCTTTTCTTCTTCTCTTCCTTCTTTTCCTTTCCTTTCTCTAATGTTTTTCATGCATAAATGTTTTTGTTTTCTTTTTCCCTTCTCTAATGTTAATTGTTTGGGTGAATAGTAATATAACATGGGATGTTCCTTGCTGATATGATTTGGCAAGGATGCACATGGTGTAACTTTGGGGTGATGATAAGTGAAAGTTGAGTGTTTGTGAAATGGACAAGTAGCATGATGAGTAAGCAAGTGTAAATAGTGAACAAAGAGGAAAAATTCTGAATTTTGTTAAGTGAGGTTAACTTCCCTTAATCATGGCTTAATCCATACGTTAGCTTAAGTATTAAATTAGTTTATCTTAAGCAAAACCGAAATCAAGCTTAGCTCTCTTATTAGTTTAATTGGTAAGCTTTAGTTAACTAAGCAAAGTTTAATTTCAATCTTAATTTAATTGATTACATTTTAGTCACTAATGCATTCGTTAGTTTCGTTAATTGGGTTTATAACACTAATGGATTTTTTAACTTGATTAAGTATGATTTATAATACTAAGCGAAAAATTTTAAGCTAATTATATACTATTTTAATCTAATAAGTGTGTTTAAGTTTTTGGGTTATTACAGGCATCAACTATTTTGTGACTATGTACATGTTGATTACGATCTTTCTTTAAGACGATAATTGTGTGACAGACCTATCCTCGAATCGAAGCCCCTCATTGTCATTTTCAATATTCACGCTAAAAAGAGAGAGATTAGAAAACAAAAAAACAAAAATGGAGTAGAACAAAGAGAGATAAAAGGGAGGAAAAAAAAAGACCAAACGAAACCTACTAATTTATTTTCCCTTCTCAATTTCTTGTCCGTAAGTCACAACCGATTTTGTATTACTCCCTCTGTTTCACAATATAAGTCATATTTTGACTTTGATTTTGTTTCACAATATCACTTTACAGTTTCCAATGGGTATTTAATGCTATTTTTCCTAGTTTACCCTCCCTTTTTCATATCATTTACTTATTTTTTCTCACCAATATTGCATTTAATAATGAAGGATACTTTAGTAATTTTACCATCTATTTCTCTTGAATTCATAATTTCTTAATCTATGTGCAAAGTCAAAAAATGACTTATAATATGAAAAAGAGGGAGTATTATTTTAGCGTAGACCTTTCTTATTAAGTATTATCATAGAGACGCCCTTTTAGTTATCAATTAATGATGGTTCACCAATTTCCGACGCCAAACAAATATCAAAATAATGAAGAGATTTGTTAAGAAAACGATGAATTAACGTTATCGACAATGATAACATTACCAATAGAACAAACATTTTGCAAACGATGTGTAATAGGCGTGTCGGTGCATGTGTGAACATTTCAATTTTATTTTTACATTAATAACTGATGATTAATTCTATCATCAGCAAACTAAACCTTTGACCCCCTATCTATATACTAATACTAAAGAAGCTGTCAGAGAGAGAAAATGGATTAGCCATGTGTCAATTTTTTATGAATTTGTCCACATGTCACTTGCTTATGAGTTTGGTCATGCATTATAAAAAATTAAAAAAGAAAATTAGAGTCTCACAAAATATAGTGGTTCCATAAAAATTGGAAAACTAACTAACCAAATCCCTGTAACCAAAAAAAAAAAAAAAGAAAGAAAGTAAGGAAAAAAAACTAATGCTTGAATTACACAATGCTTTTGAGAAAATTACAAAAAAAATAGAAAATAATAACAAATAACTACCCTATCCCACGTTTGATTCAACTTACCAGCATTCACACTTGCTAAATCAGTAATAAATGGATTAAAATTAGGCAAATTTTAAGTTGCTACAAAGGTCAACAACTGAAATTCACAGGGTAGTTCCTCACTTCCTCCTACTAATATAAAATTTTACTGGAAAAAAAAACAGCCTACCCACAAAAGAGAATCAGTAACTAGAGGTGCGACGTGGCTAAAATAAAGGTGACCAGTTTTTTGAAGTAAACGTTACTTTATGAGTGAAGTGGCTGAGAGATAAGCGGAGCAAAACTCTCCAGATTCATCCTTCCTTCCCTCAGTCAAACTCAAAAAACAAAGTAACTAAGTGGTTGAGAAAATTAATTTTGTTTTTCTCCACCTAATTTACCACCTACAGATTGCAGCAACAAAGCCAAGTATGTTTAATTTCTTCTCTCTTTTTTGGCAATTTCTTTATGTTTAACTTGACATTTTTGAAGTACTCTATTTTGCATGTAGGACTCTTTAATCTGAATTTCTGTTACTCTACTTTGCCAAGAAGGAAAATAAGGGGATGCATTTGTATCAAGGCAATGCATTTTAGATAGAGCATGATGATTAGTATTCTTATAGTTTTTGTTTATTGGGTTTTTCAATATTGAGATGGATGAATTAGGAGATAAAAAGGAGGTATTCAAAGGTTTTCATTATTGGCGAATATCATGTATTGCAACTTTTTAAATTAAAATATGCTTCTTCTCTTCTTTTTTTTTTTCTTCGCATGGTTTTCTATTTGTAAGTTCTTCATATTTATATGGACAATTCTCATAATATTCTTCATTTTGTTTGATTATATGGATTCTGATTAATATATTGATTGTTGTTTGATGGGTAGATATAGGGAGCAAATTGGCAAAATTGAGACAGATCAATGCTGGAAGGGTTCGATAAATTCAAAGATACGTTTTAATTGTATTTTGTTGGAGTGTGTACAATCCTATGTTTTCATTGGCTGGTGAGGATGAAAATTATTATCAATTTTTTGATGTTCAAGTCTTTTGACTAATTACTTTGGATACACATCATGATTTTCAGGCGTTGGTTTTGGCTACTCTTGCGGGATCGGAGCTACATGAGGTGAATATTCTTTTCCACTCTCTTGCTCTCCCTTTAGTGTGATTGTGCGACTTCCACCAGCCAAGTTGCATTCTGATGCAACTTTTGGGACATGTATTTGGTTTTACATTTGTTTGGCCTAGAATCTTAAGAGAATGTATACTATGTAAGCTGACTTTCTTTTGTGTGTTTGGCTTCTCTGAGCATCACCAAGAACTGTTTCAAGAGTTTGGATCCTTCCCTTGCTTCAAAAGCGACATATTTAAAATGAGCAAAAGATTATATATATATTTGAAGAATCACGTTGTGTACTTTAATGTCGACAGATATCTAGACGAAGGGTGGAAATTTGGTGATTAGGTATATAAATGATTAGAGATATATCGTTTAAAGCCTTTTTGCATAAAATTGCTAATATAGTAGTACTAAAACCACGAGAGCGTATACCTAATATAGTAGTCTTGACTCTTTTCTTCATGATTAGGGATACATTGATTAATTCACAAAGACAAGAGTCAAGACTGCTATATAATCACAAGAGCGTATCTTTTTGTTCCTGTGCCAGTAGAGTTGCAGTACTACCCTCTTTAGTGTGCTTTTTGTCATTTGGTACCTGCCATTAAGATGATATAGTGCAATGTTTTGTGATGGTGGGAGTGTATTGCGAAATTATTGAGTTGTGGTCCGTACTGTTGTACATGAAGTTCATTTGTTATCATTATGCAAATTATAACAAGGATACTTTGTTGAACAAATACTCAACAACTTTTGATGGTTTAATGAGCTTAATATTGAATAACTATTGATGGATCCTCAAATGGTGGCAAAGAAGGGGATGATGCATGCATGTTCATTCGCTTTTCTGGTTCAAGAGACAAGTAGTTAGGTGCAAAGAATATAATTGTTGATTGTTCATGTGTAGACACTGCAAATCCAGTGTCAATTGTCATTTCGCAACTGCTCATGTATGTTGAGAAAACTCACATGTTTTTTTAGTTCATATGTGATTATTATATCAATTTCCCACATTTGAATATTTTTCATGAAAGATAAATAAAAATTGTTAGTTTATGAGTTCTATATTTTCTACAGATGAACATTTTCTTGGGGACATTGACGATTCCATAATTGTCTATGGAAATAATCGATCCAAGATTTTGGCTGGGAAATACAATAAATTGATAGCAATCATTTGTGGAATTGATTTTCTCCTCAAAACATGCATACGCAGACGTTTGCATATAGTGCCGATGTTTTGGAATTTAGAATTTTAGACAAGTGACTGGTCATGAAATTGGGTTTTCTTTTGTCTTAGCTACTGTATTTAATTACTATAGTTTCCTTTTCCTTTTCACAATCTTGCTCCATTTAAATACCCGAGCCATTAAGGACTTGCAATCCATTGTTTTAACTATGGATGCAATCAAATGGTAAATAAGTGAGGAAAAAAATATGCATACTGAGATAATTTATATTTATATTTGATGAATAATTTTGTAACATCCGTGCACCGCACGGGTGAAAACACTAGTTACTACAAAACCTGGGCAAGTGAGTATTTCACTCTAGCTCACTCCACTAGAGAGACTCTCTCTCCTTTACTGACTAACGCACATTTTATTAGGAAAAAAATAAAATGAACTATTCTCCTTCATATCTCTCACTTTCTCTCCTTCAGACTTGACCCACCAAAAAACTCCACCCAGCTTCTCTCTCCGGCTCGGCGGCGCTCCTCTCCGGTGGCGGAACGCAACTGGCAGCTCTCAGGTCGCCCAGATCACGATGTCGGTCGCGGTCGCCCAGCTCCTCCGGCATCAGATTTTGCCGATTCAGGCGGTGACCAGGTGGTTTCAGGCAATTTCACCAGTTGCTTAGGTATTATTTCTATTTCTTAAACCCTAAATAAGAAAGCATACTTGTTTCTTAGATGTGATAGTTCGTTTAGCATTTATGTGAGAGCTCTCTAGATATTAATTGTTGAATTTCTGGGTCTTTTGCTATTATTTGAGGGCAATAAATCATTTGGGCTTTCTGGGTCTTTGCCGCAATGATGTGATTGTTACTTTTTTTTTTAGGTAATGTGATTGTTACTTAGTAATGTGTTTATTTTGTTTAGTACTGTGTTTTCCTACTTAGTTTCTCATTTGGGTAATTGGGTATTTAACTATTTGCTATATTTGTATGTATTCTTGCTTTTGCAATTGAAATGTAGTGGTTGTTTTTTTGGTTACATTTTGCTTTTTTGGTTGCTCAATGCTGATTTTGTTGCAATTTTGTCAATTGGATGTCAGTGAAATCGAAGGTTTTTTTGTGGAGGCTGTGATTTGAGTAGAAGATGATGGGACCTTCTCATGTTCTTATGAGGGCTGGGAGCTTGAGGCCGGAAAACTTGGGGTTATCTGGCGAACCAGGGGGTAATGTGGCGAGGCGATTGGAAATGGTGGGTACAACTATTCAGGCACCATCTCCGGTGTCACAAGCTTCGTTTGCAGCTCCATCACCTACTGGTATGCAAAACCCTCCTATACCTGCTTGAAGGAATTTCTAACCACTAACATGATCATACATGTATAATAGAAATTCGATTAACCCAAAAAACATGTGATTACTGTAATTAAATATCAAATCGAAATCCTACCTCACTCCTTGGTCGTTGGTTGGATTAATAGTGGTTGGTATGGATGAACACGTCAGATGTCATGCCTCAACTGGTATCCACACACAGGCTCGAATCTACACGTCAGTATGCTAGTACAACGATCCCGTTCACAACCTCCGTTCTCTCCTTACTGTAATGACACACAGTTAGGGTTTCGTGAAAACTGATTATCACGTGTAACCCTAACTGATTAGAAGTCACAATATATATAAGGAGGCAGGAGGGCTGATTAGGTTAAGTGTGTAATGGGCCTAATCCGAATTAGACCCTTCTAATAAAACGAGCCTGTTAAGTGTGCGACTCTGCTGGTTTACTTAATGTGGCAGTAAGTCCAAAACTCTTTTCGAGCCCACAAATCGTAATTGGTTATTAGCAAAACATTACAATTACCCATATTAAGTAAAGATCGGTTTCCATAGTCCAATCAATAATGCGATTATTAATTCTTATAATTAGTTCATAGGGCAAATCCAACACTGCTTCCCCATGTTTAAAATTGAATTTCGTTCCTCCAGTAATTCGTGAAGGAAAACCAATTGGGGTATTAAATAAAATGGAACTGAAATCAGAATCTGAGAAGTGGAAATTCACACTCATTGGGTTTGTAATGGGGGAAAACCCTTATCTGAAATAAATGGTGAATTATGTGGAGTCCTATTGGAAGGGGATTAAACCTCAAATTTATCCTCATGAGGATGGGTATTATGTTTTTCGTTTTAAAACTGAAGAAGATATGCAGATGGTGATTAACATGGGTCCTTTTGTCTATAATTTCAAGCCCTTTCTACTGAGAACATGGACTGAAAACTTTCAGATTAATTCTGAAACTGTGAGAATTTTGCCGCTGTGGGTTCAATTACCAAAACTTCCCCTATCTTGCTGGTCCTCTGACTCTTTGAGTCGAATAGCAAGCTGTTTGGGTAAACCTATATTGGCTGATCAGGTGACATCTAGGCAGGAGAGAATTTCTTTTGCTAGATTGCTGATAGATATAGACATTACAAAGCCTTTGCTGAGGGAGATTACAGTAACAGATGATGATAGTCTGACTTTTACACAGAGAGTGTTATATGATTGGGAACCAGTGCTGTGTTCTAAATGCTTGAAGTTTGGCCATAAGATTGAGGAATGTGGAAAAATACCCGAGCATCTACCTGCAGCAAAACCTCAGGGGGTGAAGAGAAAGCAGAAGAGTAAACCTAAGGGTCAATGGGTACTGAAACAAGTTGTTCAACCATTTCCAACTGCTCCAAAAGAAGTTGACAAGGAGGGTTGGCAGGCTGTTCAATCCAAAGGGAAGAGGATTGCAAATGTAAACACTAATGTTGCTACTTCAAACCCTTTTGCAGCATTAGCAAGCACTAGCAAAACTGTATTCTATGAGGGCATGCCTGATGGGTCTATAGTTGTAATAGAGGATGAGACAGTGGAAGGAAGTGACAAGGAGGCAGGAGATAAGCCCTCCCAAGTGCAGAATGCAGCAATATGAAGAGCCTCTTCATGAACATGAGGGGCCTCAATAAACCCTCTAAGAAGAGGGGTCTTAGGTATTTTCTGCAGCAGCATAAAATTGATTTAGCAGGTTTACTTGAGACTAAAATAAAGATTTCTAGCATAGCAAAATTGTAAAATAACTTGGGTGTTGACTGGAGGGTTTTTTGTAATCACCAATCAGCTCCTAATGGGAGAGTAATGCTTGTGTGGGACTCTACTAAAGTCATTGTGAACATTACTTCTGAAATGGACCAATGCATCATGGCTGAGGTTTGTTGGATTGGCACTACTGTTACTGTGTTGTTTATTGCTGTTTATGGTAGAAATGACATTGCTGGTAGGAGTAGATGCTGGAATTTTTTAAGTTAGAGGAATGTAATGGTTCCTTGGTTAATAGGGGGTTATTTTAATGCAACCTTGAGACCTGATGAGATATTAAGTCATGCAGGTAGGCATACAGGGGACTCTGAATTGCAGGACCTACTTTTTGATCTGAAGCTTGCTGATATACGAGCAAAAGGGTGGGATTTCACTTGGTGTAACAGACACAACTCGTCTAGTAGAGTTTACACAAAACTAGACAGGGTTGTTGGAAATGAAGACTGGTTGAGTGAGTTCCCTCTTGCAGAGGTGGATTTTGTGCAGACACGATTATCTGATCATTCTGCAGGGATTGTTACAATACATCAGGATGTTGTCTTAGGAAATAAACCTTTTAAATTCTTCAATCATTGGGCTGAAGATGAAAATTTTTGAAATTAGTGGAGGAGAATTGGTGCTTTGAGGGGAGAGGAGTACCGATGTTTCAGGTCATCCAGAAACTGAAGAGGGTTAAAGCTGCTTTAAAATTGTTTGCACGACAATTCAAGGGCCTGGATAAGAAGCTCCATGAGGCTGCAAATGAATTAGCTGATATTCAGGAGGAGCTGAAGTCTGACTTGTTCAACTCACAAATTATTGAAAATGAAATACAAGTTAGGGAAAAACTTGACAGATTCAGTAAGGTAAAAGAAGCTTCTTTAAGGCAGAAATCTGGAATTAACTAGTTGCAATGTGGTGATGGAAACACGAAATTCTTTCATGCTTCAGTTAAAGCTAGAAGAGCAAGCAATAAAATTACTAACATCTATGACTCCCAAGGGTGTAAGATAGAGAATCATGATGCCATACAAGGGGAATTTGTGGATTTTTACAAGAGTTTGATGGGCTCTACTGCTAGTAACACCCCTGTTATAAATTCTGAGATTGTGGAGCAGGGGACTGTATTGAGTTTCAGTCAGCAGCTAGATTTGGCAAAGGATTATGCAGTTGAGGAGGTTAAAGCAGCTCTGTGGGGGATGGATGAAGATAAGTCACCTGGGCCTGATGGCTTTTCTGTAGGGTTTTTTTAAAAAAGCATGGTCTGTGGTCAAGGAGGATGTTTGTGAGGCTGTGCTTGATATGCTGCAAAATGGTAAAATGCTCAATAGCCTAAACTGTACAACTATCACCCTGGTGCCCAAGGTAAAAAATCCTTCCAAAGTGAGTGAATTTAGACCCATTTCGTGTTGTAATGTGCTTTACAAAATTGCATCCAAAGTGCTTGCAAATAGATTCTGTACAGTTCTTAATTCTGTTATACATGAAGAACGATCTGCTTTTGTGAAAGGGAGAAGAATTACAGATAATGTTATACTTGCACATGAGCTAGTAAAGCACTATGGGAGGAAGCATATCTCACCTAGATGTCTCCTAAACATTGATTTAAGGAAGGCATATGATTTAGTGGAATGGTCATTTATTGAACAAATGCTTTATGCTCTATATTTCCCTGCTAGATTTGTACATATGATCATGACATGTGTATCAACAGTGAGCTACTCTGTTTGTTACAATGGTTCTCTACTGTCACCTTTCCCTGCAAGAAAAGGTCTTAGACAGAGAGACCCCTTATCTCCCTACCTTTTTGTCTTGGGTATGGAGTACCTGTCTAGGTGTCTTGACCAACTGAAGAGACAACCTCAGTTCAAATACCATCCTAAATGCTCCAAGTTCAAGATGTGTCACAGTATTTTTGCAACTCTTCTCAAGAGGTGATATACAGTCTATAGGTTGTCTACTGCAGTGCCTTAATGATTTTTCAGCAACTTCAGGGCTCCATTCTGAAATTTACTTTGGAAGGTTGACAGATGAGCAGCAGCAACTTATCATGCAGAATACTTTGTTTGTCAAGGGTGAATTACCTGTGAAGTACTTGGGAGTGCCCCTATCCTCTAAGAGGCTCTCAATTGCTCAATGTCAACCTGTGATAGACAAGGTAACTGGCAGAATGAATGTATGGACCAGTAGGATGCTCTCATATGCTGGTTTATTACAGTTGCTAAAGAGTGTTGTATTCCCTTTAAAGTCTTATTGGTCGCAGGTTTTCATGTTGCCTCAAACTGTTTTGAATCACATTGAGAAATTGTGTCGTTCCTTCCTTTGGTCTGGATCTTGTGCTCCTTCTAAGAGAGCTCTAGTAGCATGGGACCAAGTATGTGCTCCAAAATCTAAAGGACTTGGCATTTTTCAGTTACATCTATGGAATGTTGCATCCATTGGTAAATTAGTTTGGGATATCCATAAGATGAAGGAGAGATTATGGATACAATGGATTGCTGTTTATTATATTAAAAGGCAAGGATTTTGGGACATGGAATGTCCAATGCAAGCTTCGTGGATGATCAAAAAAATCTTTGATGACAAGAATATGGTGAAGACAGTGGTTCAGTCAAGCTGCAGGTACACTATAGGAGCTGCTTACAGGGCTTTGGCCCCAAATATACCTTGGTAGCTTGGACAAAGCTGTGCTGGGCTCCTTTAAGCCTACCAAAACAAGCTTTTTGCTTCTGGCTGGTCTGCAAACAAAGACTACCTACTGTGGACAGATTAGCAAGATGAGGCATTGGAAATATAAATAATCTGGGGTGTATTATATGTGATAATGCTGCTGAATCACACGGTCACTTGTTCTTTGAATGCTCCTTCTCTAGGGAGCTGTTGAAGACTATGATGAACTGGGTTGGAGTTCCTATCCCCACTGTGTCTTGGGATCAGGTTCTGCTGTGGGCAAGTCATGCTGCTGTGGGTAGAAGGAAAGTGGTGAAAGATATTTTAGCTGCTGTATGTCATGCGATATGGGAGGCCAGGAATGCCAAGACTTTCAGGCAAGAAAATACTACTGTCCATGGAGCATGCAGGAAAATTATCAACCAACTACATGCAAAGGCACAGAGCTACAAATGCCAAAAGCTGCGACACTTGATGAATGTTGAGCTGAATTGTTTCCCTTAGAATTGTTTGTATTGTAGATGAGTTTTTGTTATCCCCCCCTCCCTTGCGTGGGCTGGGTTCTTCTCTCTATTTCAGGCACGAGTTGCTTTGTGGCTTGTTTATATTGACTGGAGCAGTCAGATAAACTCCCATGTGCTGTAACGTTTCATATCATGTTTTGGAAATAAAATTTATTAACTTTTCCAAAAAATAAATAAAAAAAATAAATAAATTACATCCCTAACAATGGCCAAGGCAAAACATGATACCAAAACATGGCCAAGGAAACAACTTCTGGTTTTTCTAAACATAACTTATAACCAGAGACAATTTCCAAAACTCTAGTTATAACCAAAATAACTTAGTGAACTATTATGAGCTAAAAACAACTGATATGCCTAAGTGGGACGGCCTCACATGCTCCCCTTCCCGAACTGATCCATACCTGTGAAAAACAAAGATTTTCACAAACGTCAGCCGAAGCTCAGCAACCATTACTCTACCATGTAAAAACAGCTTTAAATTCAGTTTAGAAATAAAGATGAGAGGGAAGTATAGTAAACCATTTATTTTACAACACTTTTCATGTTATGCAGTTCATATAAAAGGCTACCATTAGCTCTCACCTTTGCCATACTTGTCCAGAACATCACGTACTTGTTATAGCAAACATGAGAGATTACCAAGCATGGTCAACTTGATATAGCAACTCTAAGAGGTTACGAAGCTACATTGTAGTTAACATTAAATAACTTGGCTTTTCTTATTAGCTTTTATTGTTGTTATATTAACCTTAGCTGGGCATAAGGGAGTTAGGTTCCTAGGACCGCCATATCTTGAGGGCGTTTAAACCCTTGACCTCATTTTGGGGGTCAAGCCACATCTTGGGGGCCAAATGTGTTATCTGTAATCTGTAACTAGCCACATCTTGGGGACTCTTCCCATATAGGGGTCTGGAACTGCTGATCATTGCCACATCTTGGGGGCACAGTTCAAAACTCAGGGACGTCTCCCGTAAACTCATTATAACACATTCGGAGTACCCATAGGTTCCTACTGCCCAAAGCCATATTTCTCTTTACGTTTTTAATAGCTTAAATAGCTTATAACTTGTATATCTCTTTGTTTGAGTAGATCTTATCACCATTCATGTCAATGTCAACACAAAGCACATACTTTACTTTATAACACATCCAATCAACTAGAGTTACATTCTAACAAAAGCACGTTCTTTTTTTTTTTACTTGAATCACTCTGCGTGATTTCTTAAAACTTATACTTTAACTCTACTGATGCTTGTTACTTATTCTCTGGGACAGGGTACTCTGCGTACCATAGTTCTCGTTTCTCTTTCAACTTTGTTAGGCTTTAAGAACATCCTTACTTATATACATAACCACCTGAACATATATTACATGCTCTATGAGAATTTACCTTACTGATCAGAACTTTACTTTCCATCTAATATTACACCCAAGGCAGGTCATAACTTTCATACAGAACACACAGAACATCAAAGAAAAGCTTATATAGAGTACATGAACAACAACTAATTCACACAGGTTATCTAAGGTTTCATCCAAACTTACTTTTAGCTACTGACTAATGGAACTCATATAAGCATAACTGAAACTTCAATAGAATAGCTACTGCCATACAAATCCCGAATGCTTCACAGACGCACAAATTATGCTTAAATCAATTCAAAAACGGGAATTGTACGTTAGTAGACGTAATGGTTACCTCAATTTGCAGTTCTCCTCCTAATTAGCGATGCCCACAGCTAGCCAACCTTCTATTTTGAAAATCAATACCTAGGTTTTAATAAATATTTATCACAATTTTCTGATTTACTAGCTATAACAATTTACCAACCTAATTTCCAATTTTGCTAATCTATTTTGTTGGGAGAGACTCAATTACTAGAAATTGTAGTGGAGTGTCGTGGCTAACCTGAACCGAAGAGAATCCCGAAGGGGTCACTAGTGGCTACTAGAACCGAAGAGAATCCCGAAGGGGTCACTAGTGGCTACTAGAACCGAGGCTCGTGGTTCTCGCAGGCTGGTGTTACCGCTGCTGTTCGCGGCTGGGCAGGGAGATGAGAGTGACCGCGAGCAGCTCCGATGGCTAGTGGTGCACGGCGATGGTGATGCGTGATGGTGATGGTGATGGTGATGGTGATGGTATAGCAAAATAGAGAGAGTGAGAGAGATGATTGTGGGTGTTCAGTTCTCAACCCTTAAATGTAGAGCCGGCAAATACTTACACGACACGAAATAAACGGATTAGTGTTGAGATTTTCGACACGATTAACTTAAGCGGGTTGACACGAGTAACCTATTTAGTTAAACGGGTTGGGTTAGTGTTGAGATTTTCAACATGAAATTGACACGCTCTGACACGATTATTCAAACATGTCTAGAAATAAGTCACTTGACTACCGATAATATCAAAAATTAAAGTTCAAATCTATCATATTAGTTAGTTCAATAGACTAGTAACCAATGGAAGCTTAAAAGTGATATTTCAAAATTTCTTTACTAGTTTTTTATTAGTTTTTATGTTACATTTCTTTATTTTCTGAAAAGAAAATAGTTTAAAAAAGTTAAGCGGGTCAACACGAATAACACGATTATTAAGCGGGTTGGGTTAGTGTTGAAGGTTTCCGACACGATTAATAAATGAGTTAGGTTAGTGTTGGGAGATTTCTGACACGATTATCTTTGACACGAACACGAACCTGACACGACACGACTTTTTTGCCAGCTCTAGTTAAATGAAAGAGAGAGAAAGCTCATGGTGGCTTTTATATGGGTGAGGAAGTGAAGGTCGGTTAAACGTTTTCTTAGCCTTGTGGGTTTAACTTAACAAAACCCAATTTGAATTCCTCACCTATTGGATCAATATATAGTAGTAGGATTTCTTAATTAAATTCCTAACTTAAATTTCTCTATCTCTAAAATTTTAATAAATCACGTCTTTAGCTTTCTTTTCTTTTCTAGCTAAATTCTAAATTGTGGGCATGCTAAACTAGAACTGAATCTATGCATAAGCATTCGATATAAATAATAATATTTGAACATTTGAGAGCATCCAACAATACTAATAAAAAATATACGTGAAAATAATTATTTTTAATTTTAGAAAATTGCTTGAAAATACAGGATATTGCAACATCATTGCGGCGAAGACCCAGAAAGCCCAAATGATTTCATGCCCTCAAATAATAGCAAAAGACCCAGAAATTCAACAATTAATATCTAGAGAGCTCTCACATAATTGCTAAACGAACTGTCAGGTCTAACAAACAAGTATGCTTTCTTATTTACGGTTAAAGAAATAGAAATAATACCTAAGCAACCTGTGAAATCGCCTGAAACCACCTGGCCACCGCCTGAATCGACAAAATCTGATGCCGGAGGAGCTGGGCGACCGACATCGTGATCTGGGCGACCTGAGAGCTGCTAGCTGCGTTGCGCCACCGGAGAGGAGCGCCGCCGAGCCGCAGAGAGAAGCTGGGTGGAGTTTCTGGGTGGGTCAAGTCTGAAGGAGAGAGAGAGAGATATGAAGGAAAACAGTTTATTTTATTTTTTTTCCTAATAAAATGTGCGTCAGTCAGTAAAGGAGAGAGAGTCTCTCAAGTGGATTGAGCTAGAGTGAAATACTCACGTGCCCAGATTTTGTAGTAACTAGTGTTTTCACTCGTGCGGTGCACGGATGTTACAAAATTATTAATCAAATATAAATATAAATTATCTCAGTATGCATACTTTTTCCTCACTTATTTACCATTTAATTGCATGCATAGTTAAAACAATGGATTGCAAGTCTTTAATGGCTCAGGCACTTAAATGGAGCAAGATTGTGAAAAGGAAAAGGAAACTATAGTAATTTAATAGAGTAGCTAAGACAAAAGAAAACCCAATTTCATGATCAGTCACTTGTCAAAAATTCTAAATTCCAAAACATCGGCATTATATGCAAACGTCTGCGTATGCATGTTTTGAGGAGAAAATCAATTCCACAAATGATTGCTATCAATTTATTGTATTTCCCCGCCAAAATCTTAGATCAATTATTTCCATAGACAATTATGGAATCGTAAATGTCCCCAAGAAAATGTTCATCTGTAGAAAATATAGAACTCATAAACTAACAATTTTTATTTATCTTTCATGAAAAATATTCAAATGTGGGAAATTGAAATAATAATCACATATGAACTAAAAAAAATATGCGGGTTTTCTCAACATACATGAGCAATTGCGAAATGACAATTGACACTGGATTTGCAGTGTCTACACATGAACAGTCAACAATTATATTCTTGGCACCTAACTACTTGTCTCTTGAACCAGAAAACCGAATGAACATGCATGCATCATCCCCTGCTTTGCCACCATTTGAGGATCCATAATTAGTTATTCAATATTAAGCTCATTAAACCATCAAAAGCTGTTGATGATTATTTATTCAACAAAGTATCCTTGTTATAATTTGCATAATGATAACAAATTAAGTTCCTGTACAACAGTACGGACTACAACTCAATAATTTCGCAATACACTCCCCATCATCACAAAACATTGCACTATATCATCTTAATGTCAGGTACCAAATGACAAAAAGCACACTAAAGGGGGTAGTACTGCAACTCTGCTGGCACAAGAACAAAAAGATACGCTCTTGTGATTATATAGCAGTCTTGACTCTTGTCTTCATGAATTAATCAATGTATCCCTAATCACGAAGAAAAGAGTCAAGACTACTATATTAGGTATACGCTCTCGTGGTGTTAGTACTACTATATTAACAATTTTATGCAAAAGTGCTTTAAACGATATATCCCTAATCATTTTTATACCTAATCACCAAATTTCCACCCTTCGTCCAGATATCTGTCGACATTAAAGTACACAACGTGATTCTTCAAATATATATATAATCTTTTGCTCATTTTAAATATGTCGTCTTTGAAGCAAGGGAAGGATCCAAACTCTTGAAACAGTTGTTGGTGATGCTTAGAGAAGCCAAACACACAAAAGAAAGTCAGCTTACATAGTATACATTCTCTTAAGATTCTAGGCCAAACAAATGTAAAATCAAATACATGACCCAAAAGTTGCATCAGAACGCAACTTGGCTGGTGGAAGTCGCACAATCACACTAAAGGGAGAGCAAGGGAGTGGAAAAGAATATTCACCTCATGTAGCTCCGATCCCGCAAGAGTAGCCAAAACCAACGCCTGAAAATCACGATGTGTGTCCAAAGTAATTACTCAAAAGACTTGAACATCGTCAAAAAATTGATAATAACTTTCATCCTCACCAGCCAATGAAAACATAGGATTGTACACACTGCAACAAAATACAATTAAAACGTATATTTGAATTTATCGAACCCTTCCAGCATTGATTTGTCTCAAATTTGCCAATTTGCTCCCTATATCTACCCATCAAACAACAATCAATATATAAATCAGAATTCATATAATCAAACAAAATGAAGAATATTATGAGAATTCTCAATATAAATATGAAGAACATACAAATAGAAACCCATGCGGAGGAAAAAAGAAGAAGAAGAAGCATATTTTAATTTAAAAAGTTGCAATACTTGAAATTCTCCAATAATGAAAACCTTTGAATACCTCCTTTTTATCTCCTAATTCATCCATCTCAATACTGAAAACCCCAATAAACAAAAACTATAAGAACACTAATCATCATGCTCTATCTAAAATGCATTGCCTTGATACAAATACATCCCCTTATTTTCCTTCTTGTCAGAGCAGAGTAATAGAAATTTAGATTAAAGAGTCCAACATGCAAAATAGAGTACTTCAAAAACCACAAATTAAACATAAAGAAATTGCCAAAAAAGAGAGAAGAAATTAAACATACTTGGCTTCGTTGCTACAATTAGGTGGTAAATGAGGTGGAGAAAAACAAAATTAATTTTCTCAACCACTCAGTTACTTTGTTTTTTGAGTTTGAGTAAGGGAAGGAAGGATGAATCTGGAGAGTTTTGCTCCGCTTATTTCTCAGCCACCTCTCTCATAAAGTAACGTTTACTTCAAAAAACTGGTCACCTTTATTTTAGCCACGTCGCACCTCTAGTTACTGATTCTCTTTTGTGGGTAGTGTTTCGCCCGATTTGAAGGAGGGTCGAACACTGGGAAGATGTTGGGACCGAGATGTGCGAGCGGGGGCTGTTTGTCTATTTCCTTGGCCCTTTCCACTGCTACCTGCACAAGACAAGTAAAGGTGAACTAGCTCGGGGGGGTCGACCCGAGAAGACCCCTCCGATGCGTAAGTTAGTAAATGGAGATCTGTACGAGAGGTACTTTTGTACAGGAAGGTATATATGGAGTAATGAGGTGAGGATTTAATTGTGCATAAGACTATGGGAATCAGAGCTGAAAGACAGAATGTCAGAGCTCAATGTCAGACAAAATACAATTAAAACGTATATTTGAATTTAGCGAACCCTTCCAGCACTGATCTGTCTCAAATTTGCCAATTTGCTCCCTATATCTACCCATCAAACAACAATCAATATATTAATCAGAATCCATATAATCAAACAAAATGAAGAATATTATGAGAATTCTCCATATAAATATGAAGAACTTACAAATAGAAACCCATGCGAAGGAAAAAAGAAGAAGAAGAAGCATATTTTAATTTAAAAAGTTGCAATACTTGAAATTCTCCAATAATGAAAACCTTTGAATACCTCCTTTTTATCTCCTAATTCATCCATCTCAATACTGAAAACCCCAATAAACAAAAACTATAAGAACACTAATCATCATGCTCTATCTAAAATGCATTGCCTTGATACAAATGCATCCCCTTATTTTCCTTCTTGGCAAAGCAGAGTAATAGAAATTTAGATTAAAGAGTCCAACATGCAAAATAGAGTACTTCAAAAATCACAAATTAAACATAAAGAAATTGCCAAAAAAGAGAGAAGAAATTAAACATATTTGGCTTTGTGGCTACAATTAGGTGGTAAATGAGGTGGAGAAAAACAAAATTAATTTTCTAAACCACTCAGTTACTTTGTTTTTTGAGTTTGAGTAAGGGAAGGAAGGATGAATCTGGAGAGTTTAGCTCCGCTTATTTCTCAGCCACCTCTCTCATAAAATAACGTTTACTTCAAAAAACTGGTCACCTTTATTTTAGCCACGTCGCACCTCTAGTTACTGATTCTCTTTTGTGGGTAGTGTTTCGCCCGATTTGAAGAGGGGTCGAACACTGGGAAGATGTTGGGATCGAGATGTGCGAGCGGGGGCTGTTTGTCTATTTCCTTGGCCCTTTCCACTGCTACCTGCACAAGACAAGTAAAGGTGAACTACCTCGGGGGGTCGACCTGAGAAGACCCCTCTGATGCGTAAGTTAGTAAATGGAGATCTGTACGAGAGGTACTTTTGTACAGGAAGGTATATATGGAGTAATGAGGTGAGGATTTGATTGTGCATAAGACTATGGGAATCAGAGCTGAAAGACAGAATGTCAGAGCTCAATGTCAGACAAAATACAATTAAAACGTATATTTGAATTTATCGAACCCTTCCAGCATTGATCTGTCTCAAATTTGCCAATTTGCTCCCTATATCTACCCATCAAACAACAATTAATATGTTAATCAGAATCCATATAATCAAACAAAATGAAGAATATTATGAGAATTCTCCATATAAATATGAAGAACATACAAATAGAAACCCATGCGAAGGAAAAAAGAAGAAGAAGAAGCATATTTTAATTTAAAAAGTTGCAATACTTGAAATTCTCCAATAATGAAAACCTTTGAATACCTCCTTTTTATCTCCTAATTCATCCATCTCAATACTGAAAACCCCAATAAACAAAAACTATAAGAACACTAATCATCATGCTCTATCTAAAATGCATTGCCTTGATACAAATGCATCCCCTTATTTTCCTTCTTGGCAGAGCAGAGTAATAGAAATTTAGATTAAAGAGTCCAACATGCAAAATAGAGTACTTCAAAAACCACAAATTAAACATAAAGAAATTGCCAAAAAAGAGAGAAGAAATTAAACATACTTGGCTTTGTTGCTACAATTAGGTGGTAAATGAGGTGGAGAAAAACAAAATTAATTTTCTCAACCACTCAGTTACTTTGTTTTTTGAGTTTGAGTAAGGGAAGGAAGGATGAATCTGGAGAGTTTAGCTCCGCTTATTTCTCAGCCACCTCTCTCATAAAGTAACGTTTACTTCAAAAAACTGGTCACCTTTATTTTAGCCACGTCGCACCTCTAGTTACTGATTCTCTTTTGTGGGTAGTGTTTCGCCCGATTTGAAGGGGGGTCGAACACTGGGAAGATGTTGGGATCGAGATGTGCGAGCGGGGGCTGTTTGTCTATTTCCTTGGCCCTTTCCACTGCTACCTGCACAAGACAAGTAAAGGTGAACTAGCTCGGGGGGTCGACCCGAGAAGACCCCTCCGATGCGTAAGTTAGTAAATGGAGATCTGTACGAGAGGTACTTTTGTACAGGAAGGTATATATGGAGTAATGAGGTGAGGATTTGATTGTGCATAAGACTATGGGAATCAGAGCTGAAAGACAGAATGTCAGAGCTTAATGTCAGACAGCGTGAATGCTCTCTCAATATAATGACCTTACCTTTGCCTTGATTTCCGCGCAGGTATTTATAGGGCAAAAGTCGGCTAGCATCGTCGAATGAACAGTGGACATGTAGCCCTGTACGTACATCCCTCTCTAAGTCGGCTTAGTGGGGGTGGTCACGTGAGTTGTGGAACGATCCGTTGGGATGATTCCACGTAGGGGTTCGTACAGTTGATGGCGTCACTTCTGTCCTTGGGGCTTAGAGAGCATGGGCGCCAAGGCAATCATCCGAATCTCTGTAGGGATATTCGCATAGTACATGTGCTGGCGTCAGGGTTGAGCGTACAGAAAGCCTAAGGGTCGATTCATGGCTGAGCCAACCCTCGTAGTCGAGCCAGAGCATAATTGTAGTCCTTTGGTCGGTATGAGGGTAGTTGAGGTAGATCTTCCCGGGTCTGTTGGTGATGTTGAGCAGCGGGCGGGGGAACCTTCGATCAGGGGTTGCCCCTCGAGTGAAGAAATGCCTTTTTGGAGTTGTCGATGATCCTGGCTCTGCTGAAGGTTAGGATATTTCTGGCGTAGCTAGGACGGGGGTCGATAGCTCGACCCTCGATATTTTGGTTATATCATTTTGCCCTCACATCTTAGTAGGAGGAGAGTCATTTCCCGTCGAGTCCTGCTGAGATGTGGTTGGTCCGTTGACGGGATTTTCGTTCAGTGGGCTTGCTTTCGGGTCCATTTTTCCCTTGGAAGGGCCCCTTTTTTGGGGATGAATAGTCGGTGGGCGCAGTTGGGCCGTCCACCTGTTAGTCATGCAGGTATTGTGCTTTTCTAGGTCTCTCCGCCTATAAATAGTCAGAGCCAACCTCTCTTTCCTCTATTCATTTCTGCCATTTGTGTTTTTAGAGAGAGAAAGTGGGTCTCCAAAATTTCTCACGAGTCTTCTGTTGATTCGTTACTGGCTGTTCGATCTACCGTTGTAGATTCGCCTTCCACTTTTCCACAAGGTACAACGTTTTTCTCTTGGTACTTTTCTTGCTTGCATTTTTTTGTTTTATTTTCATGTCGATGTCTTCACCCATTGATGTATCGTCGGGGTCTGATAGCTCGCCTGAGGCATCTCGACCAGGGACCTGGGGATCTTTCCCCGAAAGTTCCGGTCGAGGTTCGTCTAGTTAGGGGCCTGACCCGTCGTATGAGGAGTCTTGCCCTCATCCTTCGAATGACCCAGTTCCCCCGGATTCCGCCAGGGTTTCCTTTTTCTGAGTTTCGTCCGGGTTTTGAGTGGTCGAGCCCGGACGAATTGCTTCTTAAAGATTGGGTCACTCCGTTCCGGCTTCGGGAGGAGTCTTGGTATGCCAGGGTTCTGTCGGACCCCGATATTCCACGAGGCTTCAAACAAGATGTGTTGAATGTCTTTCAAATGTGTGTAGCGTTGGGAGAGATCCGTGTTTTAGACGGGGTCAAACCCTTATGTTCTGTCTCTCCCCTGCAGGGAGACGAAGAAGAAATGTCCAGGGCTCGTGTTAAACAAACTTGCCGTTCAGGAAGAGGGGGTCTTGACTGCTCCTCTCCCATGAGTGACTTTGAGCTGATAGGAGATCGGCTTGTCTGCCCTCATATAATGATGTTTTTAATCCTTCGAGTAGTTTTCTTTGTATGTTTGCCAAAGTCATGTTGCCCATTTTGACCTTCTTCATTTGCTTATTTTGTAGGGAGTATAGAGAGAGAAGTTCTTCGGGGCAAATGGCAGGTCAAGCAAGTGCTTCGGGTGTTTTACCCGACTCTTCATCTGATCGGTTGACCAGGTCTATCGATCATGTAGCTAGTACTTCTGGCTTGCTTGGTGGCATGCCCGAGCCTGTTAGGTCGGAACATGAAGAGGCTGAGGCCTCTCAAGGGTCTTTGGAGAGCGGTGAGATCAAGGTCGAGGATTTTTCTCCAGTTGAGGATGAAGATCTTCCTCCCCCTTCTTCAGAGGAGAAGAAGGAGGGGAAAAAGAAGAAGAAGAAGAAGAAGAGGAAGTCGAGGTCCAGTAGGAGGAAGAGTTCACCGACTTCCGTGCCTTTGGAGGAGGTGGAACAGGCTGATCAGGAAGGCGTCGAGATAGAGCCAGGCCTGGAACATGTGGAGGAGGATCCCGTGGATGGGGGATCGAAGCAAGGGAAAAAACCCGATGCTGTCCCTATTCATTTGAAACGGTCGGTTTAGGCTGGCAGGTCGGCTGAGGATATCTTATCGCTTTTGGTGCGATATCACCTGCCCCCGAGGATGTGTTTTATCTGTCCCAGCAAGTCGGAGGAGTGCTACCCTGCTCCGCCCAACTGCATCCCTTTTTCCACAAAAGTTTTTGACGAGGGTTTGAAGTTTCCCCTCCCTCGTTTGATTAGAAAGATAGTGGGTCGTTTGGGAGTTCACTATTTTCAGCTCCAGGCGAACTCCTGGAGGTCGTTGATCGGCCTAGCAGCAGTGGTCCATGTCCATAAGCTAGAGGTGACCGATGCTGTTCTTCGTCATCTGTATCTCAGGGTGCAGTCGACCAAGCTCAGGACTTGGTATTTGAGCCCTAAAAAGGGTTTTTCCATGTGTCGGTCCTTGAGTAATGTCACCCTATGGAAAGAGAGTTTCTTGTTTCTGCACAATGAGCAGGGATGGGATGGAGTGTGCCCTCCTTGGAGGGAAAACTATCTAGAGGAGATAGGTAGTGAGTTGTTTGGTCCGGACCGCGAGCCCCTGGACTCTTTGTCCTTGGCCGAGCGTCGGACGGTAGAGTACTTCCGTCACCCTAACCGAGATGAGGGTGTATGTGAGAAGGTCAAAGCTCCTTCCCATTGGAAGATCGATAAGTCCTGGTTCTCCAATGAAGCTTTCCTGGTCTTCATTGGTTTTCGGTCGACCATGACCCATGGTATAATGCCCTTGTCTTCATTATTTCCTTGCTCTAAATCTTTTCTATTGGTCGAGGGTTTTGCCTAACTCTCTTCCTTTCTTTATGTTTTGCAGAGGCCGCCGTTGTTGAGCTGTTAGAGATGCCGGAGGGAGATTAGATGGTGGCCGGCACGACCTCCAAGGCTTTTCTTAGAGCTTTCAAGGATACGGCTGAGGCTCAGAAGAAGCTTGCATCGGTAACAGATCTTCTCCCCCCATCTGTTGTAGTCGATAGTCCCACAATTGATGCTGATGACTTTCTTGTTTTATGAAGCTTCCCAAGAAGAAGAAAGCAACGGTCTTCGGGACGAAGGCAAGGTTGAAGAAGGGAGGTTCTTCGACTAAAGCTTTATCTGACGTCGACCCTCACCCTAGAAAGAGGTCGGGTGACGAGGTCCCGATGTCACAGGAGAGGGTGTCTCCTTCGAAGAAGAAGACGGTTGATACCCCTGGTGTCGGGTTGATCCAAGCGAGTTAGCCCGCTGCCGTTGCCTGGGGGATAGTTACCCCTCCTGTCGGAATTCAAGAGACGAGTGTTGGCCTTTCCATCTCGGTCGTAGCAGGAGAATTTTCCCCACCGAGTCTGAGGAGCATTGATGAAATGCAGGCTATCCGATCTACCCGAAGGGACAACAATGAGTTCACGGGCCAGGCGTACATGATTAGCAGGCAGAGTCCTGAAGGTCATGCCCTCAAGATGCCGGCCGTTCTGGGGGCTCCTCTGGATGAACAATCCAAGATTGCCGAGGCCGTCTTCCCTAACTTATTCCATGAGAAGGACATGGAGCTGGTAACTTCAAAGGTGGGGTCGACAGATGTCATGACGGCCCTTCTGAGGCCTATGGCCACAAGTCGACTGAAGGTACTGTCACAGCCGTTTTCTTCATCTGTTTTCAGCCAAGTTTTTTCGGATGTTACTAATTTGTTTGTGTTTTTCAGGATGACATTCTCCTGAGTGCGGTTATTAGGGTCAACGAGGCTCAAAGGCGTCGGTTGGTCATCCAGTGTCAAGAGTGGCAGGCCACCGAGGCTAAAGCCCGGGAGGAGGCTCGAGCTGAGTTGTCGGGTCTTCGTGCCGAGTTGGAGAAGGTGAAGGTCGACCTTAAGGAGGGGAAGTCTTTTCTTACTGAGAGAGAGCATTCCCTCGAGGAGTTGAGAGGGAGACTGGAGGAGGCTAACAAGGCCAATGCTCAAGTCACAGGTCTCCTCAAAGCTGCCAAGGCTGAAGCCGAAGATTGGAAGACCAAGGAGGCTCGGGCCCAGGCTGACTGGAGGGTGGCTGTGTATCGTCAGACTCGATTCTGGAATGAAGCCCTGCTCCAGGTGTATGGAGAAGGAGATGTTGGAGCTTCTGTGATCAGCTCCATGGCTAGAATTTGGAACCTCTGAACTTCTACCGACCCCGATCATCTAGCTGAGGCCAGTAGAATCGAGGACTCTATTGCCTCGGATCTGAAGGATATGGAGGCCATTGTTGCTGAGAGGCGGACAGAGGAGGAAGCGGGAAGATCAGGGCCGTCTGAGGCCTACACCCCTGAGTTAGGGGGATTTGTACTTGTTCCTTTTCAGGGTGGTTGGTCACCCTTGTTGAAAACTGTTTGCGCCCCCTCCACTTTTGAGGGTTGATTAATGGAGATGTCGATTCTTAGTAAACTCGAATCTATTTTTTCTCTAGCTCATACTTTCGTCAACTTCAATAATTGATCATTTATTGTTTTTCTGAGAGGTCATTGCATGTATGACAGCTGTCACGGGTAACCGCTCATGCCTTTCCTTTTTTGCTTATAAATAGGCTTGTCTAGCTCATTGATTTCGTCATCCAACTTTCTAGAGAGATGTCTTCCTCAGCTATTTTCATTTCTTCAGGCTCTAGTGATGAGTCCTCCATGGATACTGAGTCGGTATCCCGAGCGTATCGCCTTCGGTCGGGAAGGCGCGTTGTAAGGAATAATCAATCAAACAAAGCGTGTGAGGAAGGTGCTTCGAAGTCGACTCATGACGAGCCCTTGAAAGTCCCTGATAAGTTCAGTGAGGCTAATTTAGCTAGGCTAACAGTTCCTGATTTCGTTCGCCTCTTCGAGGATACTTCTCTGTCCGAGCGTCTCTATACCCATATTTGGATGGTGTTTCAGCAACTTCAATCCCAGGGGGTCCTAGAATGTCTCGAAGGCGAGCCTCTGGCCGTAAGGCTGCCTGGTGATGGTGGAAGTAGACCTGACTCTCCTTCCCCCGTTCCTCCTAAAGTCGACCCTGGTCCAGATATTCCTTCTCCTAGAGTGAGGGATCCTGAAGGTACAGACCCCCTTCGAGGCGAAAGTCGGCATGAGACAGTGGGTGAGCAGGGTCGTCAGGCTCAGCAAACCCGTAGGCAGGATTTGGAGCGAGAGATTCAGCGTGCTGAGGAGACTAGGAGATCAATATTGGAGGAGCAGACACATGTAGCTTGGAGGGTCGATCAACTCATGAAAGACCTTTGTGCTGCAAAGCGGGTAGTCAAGGATAAAACCCTGGCCCTTAAAGAGGGGAGGAAACTCCATCGTTCTCTGGTTCAGAGACAACAAGCATTGGAGCAGGAAATCAAGCACAAGCGTGAAGCTCTAGACCCCTAAGCCCTCGTCCTCTTCCATTACTGCAGTTATTTTGAATCTGTTATGTAGCTTCTCTGTAATAATCTGTACCCTTGATATTTTGAATGAATGAATGACTTTATGTTCTTGAATCTAGCTTGTGTAGTTACTTTTCCCACTCGAGGGAAATGTGAGATAACCGAAGCGTTTCTTTTCTCTTCAGGCGGCGGCGCGAACCGGGTTCACACTGTATCTTCGTGCCACGTGTCTCCTGAAGAGAGGCGTCGCTTGGTCTCCCCTGGCTTTTTTGCCTATAAATACTTGAGTGAACTTTTCACAATTTCATCCAACTCTTCTCGCATTACTTTCTCTCTCTAGAAATATTCTTCCAGACTCTAGTGATCTTTCTGGAGCTTTTCTCTGTTTTTGAGATGGCTGGTTCCAAGAGGAAAGCTACAACCATTCATCGTGGAGAATCTAGTAGACAGGCTAGGAAGGTTGAGGGTGCTGTGAAGAGTCGTGTCTCGACTTCTTCGGAGTCTTACACCCCAGCCACTCCCCGATCCTCTCCTGGGTCGAGCTTGGGATTGGAGGCTCGGGATCTGATCACTGCTATTAGGAGATCTCGAGAAAGCATCGAGGGTCCGATGGTCGGCCACTTCCTGCCGTTGAGGTTCTGGCTCCCCCTCCTGCCGCCAACGGGCCTGAACCGCCTGCTCGACTTGTTCCTTTATCGGAACGGTTGACCAATCATCTTCAGGAGCTTCATCGGGAGATCGGTGGAGCTTGTGAGAGGGAGACGGCCACCCAAGCTAAAATCCACTGCTGGGAGCAGAGGGACAATGCCCTCCTTGACGCCAGGACCGAGCTGGTGGCTCGGATTACCGGAGGGGTCGAGGAGTTGAACGGCCTTCGGGACCGGAGGGAGGAGCTCCTCGATAAAGTGAGGATTCTGAGGAACCAGCTGGAGGATCAACCTCTCGCTTCTCCCCCTCTATCCCTTTAGGCTCTGTATTGAGCAAGTCTTGTACTTGGCGATCCCCTTCCTGACCTCTTTCTTCCAGGGGCAGGTCAGGAGGTTGTCTTGTACTTGGCAATCTCTTCCCCGACCTCTTTCTTTCAGAGTAAGGTCGGAGGGTCGAGTCTTATCTTTTTCGTAGGTAGACTTTTTGGCTTTGTCAAGCTTGCATGCTGACTATGAACTTTGTAGATGAACTCAACCTGTGTAGTTTCATCCTTCGATCTTGTGTAATCTTTTTCTTTAATCAATCTAAAGATTATTGGTTTGAATGCTTTGATTTTGTCGCTGTTTGCAAACTTCAAAATTTTGCCCGACTTTTTTCCATTGTTCGATCATTGATACTCCTTTACTCGTCGTACCTCGAGTGTAAAATGTACTGAGGTAAGTATACCCTGCCCCCACACTCGAGGTGCGGCTGTTTGGGTCGGATTTTTACTTTATTCTGGGAGTTGTATAGTCTGGTGTTTTTCAAAACGCCGGTTACTCTCCCTTGTCATAAGTATTTCAGGTTGATGTGACGGTTGGGAGATTCAACCCTTCGGGATACCACACGTGTCCTCTCTGAATTGAGGCTCTTTCTCTCCCAGACGCCGGTTGGAGGTGACGGTTCGTCTTCTTTTGGAAAGGTTATAAATACCCCCAGGGTTGCTTGAAAATTTCGTCATTCTCATCGTCATTTCTCGTTTTCACTTTCTCTCTCTAGATTTCTTGAGCTCCATATAAGCTCTTCCAGGTAGCCTAGTAGTCGCCGTGACATGTCTTCTCCGCCTTCCAAGTGTCGTAAGCTCTATCTTGGGGGTAGATCTACCTCTCATCTGTCTATAACGATGGGCGGGGTCCCAGTCACCCCTAAGATCGAGCCTGCCGCTGGGCCCAGTGGGTCGACAATGGTCAATATACCCTTTGACTCCCGTTCCCACGAGGAGCATTGTGGGTGTGATTACTGCGTTTCTTTGGACGCTCTCAGATTTGCTAGGAGGAGGGAAGGCTATCTCCCCCCTCTGCCTGCTGACGCTCCTGTCGACCCTCAGGCCCTTGAGGCTCAAGCAACCAAAGCTCTGTAGGATCGGAAGCATCATCGGTCTGGCTTTGCAAAGGCTTGTGAGAAGCTGGCGGTGGCCGACCATAACTTGAAGAGGTTGGCCATCGAGCTGAAGATGGCTGAGTCGAGGGTGACGGCCATCCAAAAGGAGATTGCTAATGAGACTGCTCGAGTAGAGGCTATTGAGAAGGATGCGGTCCTTCACAAGACTGCCCTTATTACTGCTAGTGGTCGACATTCTTTTTTCCAGGAGTATGGTCACCGTCTTGCTGAGGGCGGTCGACAGCTTGAGGCCCCTGGTGGTCAGTCTGCCCTAGGATTTGCCCCTTGATATGGTCTCTTTCAGTTGCTCTTTTTTTTCTTTTTTTCTTTTTTTTTTTTGGCCTGTTGGGGTATGTAACTTTTTGGCCCAATGAGGCTTGTAAATATCGTTTCAGTGAATGAGATCGACCTTTTGCTATGCTCCTTTTGTCTCTTATGACTGTATTGATCTGCTAGAATCGTTTGTTTTTACAAAGGTCTTGGCTTGGCCAATCGACCCTTTTTCTTATTGGTATGTAAGGCGTTTCAGCCCTGTAAGGCGTTTAGGTTATCTGAACCTCTTTAACCCGATTGTTTAGGCGTTTGTCCTGCTGTGGCGGGTCGTAAGATCTCAAGTATACGTCCCCAAGTAGTAGTATTTTGCGCATGAGACGTGAAGCTCATGTAAAGGCTTTAGTCTTTGTGGGCCTGTTTTTGCCCGCAATTAGATTTAGGCCGTTTGGACCCTGTGAGACTTTCATGATCGTGGGATCATCTTAGTCCAATGAAAGGCGTTTTAAGGTCGTTGGACCTATTTAGCCCGATTGTTCGGTGGTTAGGCGCGTAATAGTTTAGAATAGGGTTGTCAAAACATTAGATATTTTGCCCCCTGTTACGCGTCTGGCCATCGAGTCTTGTTAAATCAATTATCCTGCGAGCTTGTTATGGAGTCGAAACGCATATGCGTATGCCCCCAAGCTCGCGGGTTAATTGATTTTTTTTTTTTTAGCAATTACGTAGTTGATTGATAGAAGATGTTGTGGGGTTCCCACCCGTTTGTCATTGATAGAGGTATTGTCGGGCTCCTCACCCCTTACAGAGGTCGATTTTTGCAGTGATCGCCTAACCCTTTGATTTAGTAGACAATTTTTGTAGGGATTTGTGAACCCATGAGAAAGATAGATAATTTTTTAAGGGGAATTGTGAATCCTGGGGTCGATTTTTGCAGGGATTCGCTAACCCATTTGGTTCTATTTTTAGGAAAAAATCACCCCACCTCTGTTAGATGTGGAATTTCCTCAGGTTGTTGAGGTTCCAAGCTCTAGGCAGTGGGATTCCACTCATGTTTTCCAGCCGGTATGTGCCTGGTCGAATGACCCCCGTGATTTTATAGGGCCCTACCCAGTTAGCAGTCAGCTTCCCTTGTCCAGACTGTTTAACTGTACTCTCCGTTTTGCGGAGTACCAAGTCGCCTGCAGCCATATGTTTCCCCTTCACCCTCCTATTGAATTGTCGTATCAGCTGATTTTTGGCTATTTTCATTCGTAGGAGGGTGTCTCCTCTCGTTTCAGGTAGTAGGTCGAGGTTGAACCTCAACTTTCGGTCGTTTTCTTCAGGGTCGTATGAAATTACTCGGGGAGATGGAGTAACCAACTCTATGGGTAGGACAGCTTCTGATCCATAAACCAATCTGAAAGGAGTTTCCCCTGTGGCATCTTTTGTGGTGGTTCTGATCAACCAAAGAACTTCATACAACCTTTCCTCCTAGAGTCCTTTGGCTGCCTCGAGCTTGCGTTTCAAACCATTGAGGATGATTTTGTTGGCTGCTTCAGCCTGACCATTCGATTGTGGTCTAGCCACAGCGATGAATCGGGCCTTTATGCCAAAATCCGACAAGTATGTTTTCAATCTTGGATTATCAAACTGAGGACCGTTATCGAATATAATCCCCTTGGGAACTCCAAAGCGGGTGACTACATTCTCCCAGATGAACTTCCTGATGTCTTGTTCCTCAATACGCCGTAAGGCCTTAGCCTCGATCCACTTTATAAAATAGTCGATTGCTACGACTAAGAACTTGAATTGTCTTGGTGCCTCTGGAAAGGGACCCAATATGTCCATTCCCCAAAGGTGAAAGGGGAGTGGTTCTAGTATTGGGGATAAGTTCATAGCTGGTTGTCGTTGTACTGTGGAGTGTATCTAGCAATTCTTGCATCGGGTTACCAAGTTCACAACATCGGATCTTATGGTCGGCCAAAAGTATCCGGTTCTGAGAGATTTTCTGGCTAAGGCTCTTCCAGCAATGTGTGACCCACACATTATTCCACTGTGCAGATCATCCAAGATATCGGCTCCCTCCGAGGGAGTGACACATCTGAGTAATGGTTGGTTGAAAGCTGGCTTGTACAATACTTCATCAACCAGGATAAACCATTTTGCTCGCTTCTTTACTTTCGCCTTTTCCTTTTCATCCCCCGGTAGAGTCCCATCTTTGAGATAGTCGATTATGGGATGCATCCAAGTTTCCGACCTATCGAGCAAGTTTACTTCAGGAGGCTTTGTGATGCTTTTTTTTTGCAGGACTTCCCTAAAAATTGATCGTGGGAGTCCGTTGATAGCAGAGCTGGCCAACTTGGCCAGGGCATCTGCCTGTTGGTTGTCTGACCTCAACACATCCTTGATGGAGAACTCTTCGAATTTTGAAACTTCTTCCTTCGCTTTTTGGAGGTACGCCTTCATGGAGTCTTCCCTGGCCTCATAGTCTCCTGTGATTTGAGATACTACCAACTGGGAATCCATGATTACTGCCACACTATGGGCTCCTACCATTCGAGCCATTTGTAGGCCTGCTAGCAGGGCCTCATATTCTGCTTCGTTGTTAGATGCTGTGAATTGGAATCGCATGGCGTATTCGAACACAACTCCTTCGAGGTTTATGAGTACCAGACCTGTCCCGTTCCCGTTACGGCAGGATGAACCATCGACTGCCAGTTCCCACTTCATCGACCACAGCACTGGTTGTTCGTTGATAGATGCCATTTCCACTGTGAAGTCGGCCAATGCTTGCCCTTTTATGTCTCTCCGGGGCTCATATTCTATGGAGAACTCGCCCAGCTCGGTGGCCCATGGCTTTAGTCTTCCAGCTCGCTTTGGGCTCTGCAGAACTGCCTTCAAGGGTTGATCAGTGAGTACAGTAATCTCATGGGAACAGAAGTAAGGTCAAAGCCGTCGTGCGCTTATGATCAGAGCCAAAGCAAACTTTTCGATATCAGGATATCACGTTTCCGCGTCCAAAAGGACGTGGCTCACGAAGTAGACTGGGTGCTGAGTCTTATCCCGCTCACATACCAAGGCCGTTGAAACTGCCCGTTTTGAGACTGCCAAGTAGATAAAAAAAATTTCTCTCACTTTTGGGCTTACCATCTGTGATGCTTTAGCTAGATATGCTTTTAGTTCTCGAAGTCGGCCTGGGCCTCCGTCGACCATACAAACTTTTCTCTGTTTTTGATGGCCTTGAAGAATGAGGCACATCGATTCGCCGATCGTGAGATGAAGCGACTGAAAGCCGCGACACAGCCAGTTAACCGCTGCACGTCTTTTAGGCATTTGTGTGGATGCATGTCTATTACAACCTGTATTTTCTCGGGATTGGCATCGATTCCTCGCTGGCTTATCATGAAGCCCAACAATTTTCCCCCCGGGACCCTGAACATACATTTTTTAGGGTTGAGCTTCATATTGTGGCGACGCAGGGTGTCGAATGTTTCTTTTAAGTCCGAAAAGTGACTGTCGCTTTTCTTGCTTTTGACGACCATGTCCTCTACATAAGCCTCGACATTTCTCCCTAGCCGAGGAGAGAAAGCCTTTTTTACCAGGCGTTGATATATTGCCCCCGCATTTTTCAAACTGAAGGGCATCATATTGTAACAGAATACTCCATCGTTAGTGATGAGGGCTGCTTTTTCTTGATCTTCTTTTGCTAGACGTACCTGGTGGTACCCTGAAAAAGCATCCATAAAGCTGAGAAGTTCATGCCCAGATGTTGAGTCAATCAACTGGTTAATTCGAGGGAGGGGGAAGCCGTCCTTCGGGCCTGCCTTGTTAAGATCTGTAAAGTCGACGCACATCCGCCAAGTCCCATTGTGTTTTTTGACTAGCACCACATTGGCTAGCCACTCCGGGTAAAGGCATTCTCTGATAAATCCGGCCTTCAGCAGCTTTTGAACTTCGGCTTTTGCAGCTTCACTTCTCTCCGTACCCATTTGCCTCTTCTTTTGCTTTGCAGGCTTAAAATTGGGCTGTACCCCTAGCCTATGGATGATTAGATCACCATCTATGCCTGGCATATCGGATGGGGAGAATGCAAAGATGTCGGAATACTATTGGAGTAGCCCTGTTATGTCTCTTCTTCGAGGGTCGACTAGGTCTGCCCCGATATATGTGATTTTTTCTGGCTGTGACTTATTCAGCCTGACCTCCGAGGTTTCCCCCGATGGTTCGGGTCAATTTTCAGGCTCAAACCTGGTATCGATATGATCAGCAATATACATTTCTAGGAGCATGCATCCAGCTATCTTCCTCTTGCCTTCCTTTACACTCTTCTTTTTTGCTGCTGCGATCTCTGCAGGGGTAGGGGCAACAGTCAGTGCTGTCCCTATGTGCTGCGATATCACCATTGACTTCGTAGGTAATAAGGGAAGGTCTTCGTCTTCGTTTTACAGCTTCTTTCTATCCAGAGAATCGACATACGATATTCGGGCGATCTTCTGTTCGCTAACCACCTACCCGATTAGGCCGTTCCCCCGATCAAATTTCATAATTAACCAGGACATGTGGATCACCGCGTTGATGGCTGCTAGAGTGGGTCGACCAAGGATGGCGTTGTAGGCCAATTTCGTATCGACCACCAAGAATTCGATGATCTGCCTTCGACGAGCCCCCCTTTTCTCCTATTCGTACCGGGAGAATGATGGTGTCGATAGGGTAGACTTTGTGCCCGCCAAACCCAAAGACGGGCAGTGAGACGGGGGTAATCTTGTCTTCACTATACCCCAATCGTCGGAGGCACGTATAGGTGATGATTTCGGCCGAACTTCCTGTATCAATGAGGACTCGCTCGGTGAGTAAGCCTGCGATCTTGAGAGTTACGACCAGTGGATCGTCATGTGGATGATGCAATGCTCGGAAATCACCTCGTCGAAGGTTACAGGCGGGATCTTGCCTATGGGGGGAACCCCCACAACCATTATTTGTTCAGCACTGCGATAATGATCCTGTCGTTGCTTTTTGGTCGATCCTCCTCCACCTAGGCCACCATAGATCATTTTAACGACGTTGGTCATATCATCCTCTTCCGACTCTTCGTCTTCGACAACCGTTGTCACCTTGGGTTTTTTGTAGACATTTTTCTTTTTGAGGAACTGCTTCAACTTTCCTTCCTCAGCTAGTTTCTCAAGGTTTTTTACCAGCATTTGACAGTCTTCGGTCGCATGCCCCACATCGTCATGGTATGCGCATCGAAGCTTTGGGTTTGTCTCAGTGAGATCCCTAACAATGGGAGGCGGGATGTCGAGAAGTTTTCGATCCATCTTGTTGAAGATAGTTTGTTGGTCAACACTGAACGACCACTGATCATCTGAAGGGTCAGTCTTCCTCCAGTCACTTCTTTTAGGAGGCCCCCTGGACACAACAAGTGCTTCTGCTGGTCGCTTTTAGTATTTTTACTCGACTTAGCCTCGGGTTTTGGGTCTGTCTTCCGATTGCCCGGAGTATATCGTCCCGACTGTTCCTGTGAGTTGGCATATGACACGGTGAATCGTCTAACCTCTGGCAGGGTTTGGAATCCTTTTTCCTCTCGCTTCAAATTTATCTGGAACTTGAAGTGCGACCCCTCGGTTAACCCTGACACAAAGGCCGCGCTGGCGAGCCTTTCGTCCAAGTCATCAGTTTCGAGGGTTTCTGCATTGAATCGAGCAAGATAATCTTTCAAGCCCTCTTTCTTGTCGTGTTTTAGTTTGTAGAGGTGTTCCGTGGTCTTTTTCTGCTGGATGTGTGCCGCGAAGTGATTCTTGAATCTTTTTTCCATCTGAGCCCAAGAGTAGATACTCTTTGGGGCAAGTGAGGCATACCATCGGATGGCAAGCCCCTTCAGAGTCATTGGAAAATTTCTGCACAACGCCGCATCACTTAGAGTTTGGTTCATCATGGTCGCTCTGTAAGCCATGATGTGATCTTGTGGGTTCTGGGGGACCTCATACTTGTCCTCCATTGGTTTTAATTTGGATGGCATTGGAGCCGCCATGATCTCGTCGCTGAACGGAGCTAATCCTACAGCTGGTGTTTCACTCTCCAAGTTTGCTAAGGTATTAGATACCCCAACGTTCCCCATGGTGGTGGGGCTCGGAATTTGGAGTATCAACGGTTGCAAGATTGTGCTAATTTGAGGTGGACTGAACCCCGTGAGGAGTTCCTGATCCCGTTTTCGTTCATTCTCATATCTTTGATTCAACTCTTTCAATTTCTGCTCTTCGATTTGGCGTTCAGCCTCTTGGTATTCAATGATATTGCGAAGGTCTTCCTGAGTCCGACTCGACCCTTTCTGTTTCTCTTTTTCATAGAGTTGGTATATGTAACTGATGTAAACTTTTAAGCTGTCATTTTTCTCTCTCCTCAGCACCTCAAATTACTGTTGTAAACTTTTAATCCATTGTGCATCTTCAAATTTACACTCTTTCTCTCTCCTCTCGAACTGAGAGCTTTAGGGGTACTAGTAGAGGTGACGAACTCGAAAATTGAAGCAAAATAATGCAAACCCAGGAAAATAGATGCAATTTGAAGAATGAAGATGCTGAGCAGTAGTGTTTTTGGGGGCTTATGTTTCTTTAATGCCACTCACTGTGATTCCATCGACCAAAGTTTCCGTCGGCATGAGATTTGCCTCTTTCAATCCTCAACCTTGAGCTATGCTTTTAGGCGACTTTTTCGAGAGGATTTCAACCTGCGTTGTGTGTGGTGGCTTGTTTGGTGGGTTTATCATTACGTCATCGTCATCATCATCGTCTTCCTCATCATCTTACTGGGCTTCAGTGACGGACAACCACCACCATCACATCAATGTATAGGATATATTCAACTGGTTGTCAGCTGAAAATCTTTTAGTGAATTACTGTTTGAATTCATAATTTTGCCTCTATTTCTCATAAGTTTATGTTTGCTGATTAGAAAGTTGATGCATAAAAATCGAAGGTATCCGTAATCTGCAAAGTTACCAAAACTATGTTTTATTAGCAAAATTGGTTGTCGATTAGCTGAAGTTTGGTCATTCTGTCGCCATTACTCCTAGCTCAGGTTGTTAAAATCAATCTATCCAATGTTCGTCTAAAGTGATCTATCACAAACGAGTGAAATTAGGAATATATGATTTGCTTTGTAACATCAAGAGTCAAGACATAACTAGGTGGTTGCCTTTGATTCGTGATAAACCATATGAAATTAGGAATCGGAATGATCATTATAGGGGTTACAGAAAACAGAGAAAGTGATGTAAGTTTGGGTTGCAAAAGATGATGAGAGAGAATGACTGAAGAATTGTTGTTTCAGGGAGATTAATTCAGAAGCAACAATGTTGCGATTAAATTTTAAAGATGGGATTGATGAGAGAGAAAGAGATGAGGAGGAGAATGTGGTAGTGGCGGTGGAGAAAGAGGGAGGAGAGAGAAAGTTTACAGCAAGGTTAATGAAGCTGCCTGACAGTGATAGGGGCAATTTGGTCTGCTTATTTTAGTCGAAAATGGACCCTAAAAACCCAAAATTCTTTCAACATTGACACGTCACCAATTAACGGAAACCTGTAACGGAAAACATAAAATAAGGTCACGGAATAGACTTTTAAAAAATAAAGGGGTACGGACCGGATTTCTTTCTGTGTTAGGGGCACCAGTTGGACAAGTCAATAGTAAAAGGGCACCAATTGGAATTCCCCTATAACATTTTAATTAAATTCCTCAAAATTAATAAATACCATTTATGAAAGTCCCATAATAATAATTAATATTATTATTGCTTTAATTGCATAAATCGAATCCTTAAATGAATATACGATTTAATCTCCGAAACTATTTATAAACCATTTATAATACGATTTAATTTCCGAACTATTTATAAATCAATTATAAATCGAAATAATAATTATAGAAAATATTGGGGTATCACATTCTACCCTCCTTAAAAGAAGTTTCGTCCCGAAACTTGAGACATGAAGTAATCACTTCCCAAAACAAAACGAGTTTACCTATACGAAAGTATAAAACAATGTCTAGGACACTAACATATGCAAGATGAGCATGTATGATCGTGATTCTAAGTTGATTAGCATGCACCATGCAATGCTTGAACATGCAATTCGTGCAAAGCGATAAACAAAACACGCAAAAAGACGAAATTTCGAGGCGTGACATTCTACCTTCCTTAAAAGGAGTTTTGTCCCAAAACTCAAGTGGGACTAGTACCTTCTAGGAAGAGATCTGGATATTTCTCGCGCATCATTGATTCAGCTTCCCATGTTGCTTCCTCTTGACCTTGTCGAGACCAAAGGACTTTCACGATCGGAATAGTCTTTGTTCGAGTTGAGCGCTCTTTGCGATCCACTATCTTGATAGGACGCTCTTCATAAGTCAAACTTTCATCGAGATCGATCATTTCAGGTTGAACGACATGAGTTGGATCATGTACGTATCGCTTCAACTGAGAGACATGAAACACACTGTGGACTTTTGCAAGTTCCACAGGTAAAGCTAATCGATAAGCAACCTCACCAATCCTTTCCAGAATCTCGTAAGGTCCAATATAACGAGGACTTAACTTCCCCTTACGGCCAAAACTCATGACACCTCTGGTAGGAGATACTCGCAAAAGTACCTTGCTTCCTACCTCAAACTTTTCATGTCTACGACCTCTATTTGCGTACGATTTCTGGCGATCTTGAGCACTACGCATCTTTGCTTGAATCACTTTGACCACTTCGACGGTCTGCTGGATCATTTCTGGACCCAAAACTGCAGTTTCACTAATGTCGTTCCAACAAACTGGCGATCTACACTTCCTTCCATACAATGCTGCATATGGAGCTTGATCAATGCTTGAATGATAGCTATTGTTGTAAGAAAACTCGATCAATGGAATGTGTGTATCCCACGAGCCTTGATACTCGAGAGCACATGCTCGAAGCATATCCTCCACAGTCTGAATTGTTCTTTCCGTCTGACCATCAGTCGCAGGATGAAAAGCAGTACTGAACTTCAATTTGCTTCCAAAAGCTTCTTGCAATTTCTGCCAAAAATGTGATAGAAATCACGAGTCTCTATCCGAAGCGATATCCTCTGAAACACCATGAAGTCTCATGACTTCCTTGACGTAAGCATCCGCTAGCTTCTCCATTTCCCATGTGTCATTCATTGGGATGAATCTCGCAACTTTCGTCAAAAGATTCACAACTACCCAAATGGCGTTGTTCTTCTTCTATGTCAATGGTAAACCCATGACAAAGTCCATTGAAATTGAATTCCATTTCCACGTAGGAACTTCAAGCGATTTTATCATTCCGCCAGGTCTCTTGTGTTCGATCTTAACCTTCTGGCACGTCAGACACTTAGCCAGGAACTCAGCTACATCTTGTTTCATACCTTTCCAACAGAACATTTGGCGAAGGTCTTTGTAAAGCTTGTCTCCACCAGGATGTACAGAATAAGGTGTATTGTGAGCTTCACCCAGAATCTGACTCTTGATGTCCGGGTCATTCGGCACACAGACACGATCACGAAATCTCAAGACACCGTCTTGACCAATAGAAAAGTCCTCGTATCTACCCTCGTCCTTGTGGTGTAGAATCCGCTGAAGATCCTCATCTACACTCTGTTTACCCTTGATCTCGTCGAGCAAGGTTGGTCGAACTGACATATGTGCTAAGGTACATTGAACGTCACCATTCAACACCATCTCCACATCTAGACTCTGCAAGTCACGAATGATGTCCCTTGGAAGTACTAAAGCAGTGTTCAACGTATGACAAGTTTTTCTAGTCAAAGCGTCAGCTACCACGTTAGCTTTCCCATCGTGATACTGAATGTCGATGTCGTACTCCGTCAATAACTCTAGCCATCATCTTTGTCGCATATTCAATTCGTTTTGCGTGAATATGTACTTGAGACTCTTGTGGTCCGTAAACATCTTGACAGCAGAACCATAAAGATAATGTCTCCATATCTTCAAGGAAAATACGACAGCAGCAAGCTCTAAACCGTGAGTAGGGTAATTATCCTCGTGCTTCTTCAATTGTCTTGAGGCATAAGCCACTACCTTACCATGTTGCAGCAAAACACAGCCTAAGCCATGCTTAGACGCGTCACTATAGACTTCGTACACTTCAGTTCCCGATGACAAAGTCAAAATCGGCGCGCTTGTAAGACGTTTCTTCAGCTCTTGAAAAGCAGCTTCACACTTTTCCGACCACACGAACTTCGTCGTATTTTTCATCAAGTTTGTCAAAGGCTGCGCTATCTTCGAAAATCCTTCCACAAACCTACGATAGTAACCAGCTAACCTAAGAAAATTTCTGACCTCGGTCACGCTCTTCGGTGCGGACCAGTCCATAACAGCTCTAATCTTTTCCGGGTCAACAACAACTCCACTCTTAGACACCACATGTCCTAAGAAGGAAACAGTTTCTAACCAAAACTCGCACTTCGACAGCTTGGCGTACAACTGATGTCGTCTCAAAATCTCCAAAACGGTTCGCAAGTGTCGCTCGTGCTCATCAGCGTTCTTCGAATAGACCAAAATATCGTCAATAAAGACAACAACGAACTGATCGAGATAAGGCTGGAACGTACGGTTCATCAAATCCATAAACTTCGCAGGTGCGTTCGTCAACCCAAAAGGCATCACCGTGAACTCGTAGTTTCCATACCTCGTCCTAAACGCGATCTTTGCAATGTCAGGCTCGGAAATCCTGAGTTGATGGTCTCTTGAACGTAGATCGATCTTGGAGAAAATAGTCGCTCCACGAAGTTGGTCAAATAGGTCGTCAATCCTCGGAAGTGGATAACGATTCTTGATCGTGATCTTGTTCAACTCTCGGTAGTCTATGCACAGTCTCATACTACCATCCTTCTTACGTACGAACAGAACAGGAGCACCCCAAGGCGATACACTCGGGCGTATGTATCCTTTCTCCAGTAGTTCCTCGAGTTGCGTTTTCAGTTCTTTCATCTCTACAGGAGCCATACGATACGGAGCTTTCGAGATCGGAGCAGAACCTGGAGCTAAGTCAATCGTGAAGTCGATAATGCGTTGCGGAGGCATTCCTGGAATCTCGTCTGGAAAGACGTCAGCGTACTCTGAAACAACTGGAATAAGTTTTGAAATTTCGGCTTCTCGGCTTGTATCCACTACATGACATAGGTAAATCTCTTCACCTTTAGCCATACACTCCTTTGCTTTCATGGTTGCCACTACCTTCAACTTTGGCTTAACCACGACTCCTTTGTAGGTAATCCTCCAACCCTTCGGTCCACGCAACGACACACGTTGTTCAAAGAATTCAATCTTAGCCCTATACTTGGCTAACCAATCCATTCCCAAAATCACGTCAAAATCCTTCAAATCCATCTGAATGAAATCCGTAGGCAAATCGGAACCAGCTATCCTAATCGGACACTTTTCATACAACGCTTTACAATTAACAATCGTGTCATCTGGCATCCTAATATTTGCACTATACACAGAACTAGGCTCTAAACCTATCTTAGATGCAAAGCTCTTAGAAAGAACAGAGTGTGTTGCACCACTATCAAACAAAACAAAAGCAGGTTGAGAGTTAACGAGAAAAGTACCAGCGATCACATTCGAGTTCGCTTCAGCTTCATTGCGGTTCAGCACATAAAGCCTTCCATTCACCCCCTTATTGTTGTTGTTGTTCTGCACGGGGTTGGCAGGTGCGGGAAGTAGTGTTTGAATATTCGCAGCAGGAGCAGCAATATTGTTGCGATTGTTGTTGTTGTAACCCCCATTTCCACGGTAGTTACCATCATTTCCATGATTAGCATTTCCATTTCCACCACGGTTGTAGTTGTTATCGCGGTTCTGACCATTGTCGTTCCTTCCACGACTCCAGCATTCAGAAGCTTTGTGACCAGGCTTGTTGCACTCGTAGCATTGAAGTACATCGCCACGACAGTTCTTGCCAGGATGCGTCTTGTTGGAACGACTACAAGGCGTATTCCTCCTAGCTAAGATCGTAGCTCTATGACTATTCGAGTCACGATTCCTGTTCCCGTCTTGGTTCTGACCACCTTGGTTGTTGTGATTGCCGTTGTTCGGCCTTTGCCTGATATCTGCGCCACTTGACTGGGAAGAATTCCCTTCGTCACGTTTATGCTTTCCGAGTAATGAATCACGACGATCCACAGCACACTCTTGGTTCAAGGCTTTCTCGTAAGATCCTCTGAACGTCATCGAGTTTCCCATAACATAACGCTGAATATCCCACTTCAGGCCATCTTCGAACCTCTCGACCCCTTCAGCTTCGGTCGTCACCAGATTAGGTGCAAAAGCAGCAAGCTCGTTGAACTTTGTTGCGTACTCAGCCACAGATAGCTTTCCTTGATAGATGTTCTCGAATTCCCCTTGCTTCTGGCGACGGACAGCTCTTGGATAGAACCGTTCACGAATAGACTCTTTGAACTCGGTCCACCCATATTCCTCAATGGTGAGTAGATCAGTGCCCACATCGCTCCACCACTTGTTAGCCTCATCCTTCAGGTAGTACGTAGCGGTGTTGACCTTGATATTGTTGGGCCGATTAGTCGCCCTAAACAACTTCTCAAACTCAGTAATCCAGTTCTCAAGCTTGGTGGGCTCAAAGCTACCCTCAAACGTCGGAGGTTTGAGTGCATCGAAATCCCTAAAGTTGCGCGTCTCAGGGTTTTGCACGTTGTGATCTTGCTCTTGGCGCTCTAGCTGGCGCGTGATGTGCTCGACAACATTGGTAAGACCTACTTCTAATCTCACGAGTCGGTCGTTGGTTGCCATTATAACAAATCTGAGACATAAAAGAGCAATGGTTGATCACCATTTTAGCAAAATTGACACATTCAACCCAAATTGAGGTCTGATTGAGATATAGGTTATAATTGAAACCAATCTCTTGACATTTAGCAAATAGCATATAAGTTTCAATGATCGACCTTACATTGTAGGTCTAAGCAACATACTTGCTTTGAATGTTCTCAGTTCCCATGCATAATAGTTTGATATGCAATAACAAAGTAGACACATTGGTCTCACACGATTGATAAGCAATGACATTCACAATTCACACATCGAGGCTCCATACTATTTTAGTAGGGCAATAAACAATGACATTTGATTGCATACAATACATGCTTAGCCTTTGGCTCAGAATTGATATGATGATGCTCAATGAAAATTTCGCCATAACTCCGACATGGATTTCCCATCATGTCTAGGCAATACGAGATAGCATTATGAAGCTATGAGTCAACCATGCAATTATGTGATAAAACGATCATATAAAATAAATTCTCAACGATAACATATAATCAAATGAAATAGTCTTGCAATGAGACAAATCGCAAGTAAATGGTAGTCATAAATATTTGTTGCCTATTCAACTACACCAACATAAAAATTGACCACGCAGGGCCATCGCGCGGTGTTTCTTGTCCTTACCATCTACAGGTAGACAATCAAACAATAAGAACATTATAAATCACAAGCAAAGTGATTTCAAATAATTCCTATCTTCTAGGACTTCTACGCTCAACGGATTTAATTATATTTTATTTTTCCCAAAATGAAACTAATCTTTATTAATTCATTAATTAATCTTAAGCAACCTTTTTAAACCTAGGGCTTTAATACCATTTGTAACACCACCGAATTCGCAACGATTTCCTAGGAACTATCGACGTCGCTGTTCGCGACTCGACACCACTGAACCGTCCCGACCCCGGGGGGATGTCACTGCAACATTTATCACTAAGGAGTAAATGCTAACCAGAAAGAAAGACTAGGCATCAAAAGGAGCTTACTAAGGAACTAAACAAACTAAACAGTTAAAATCAGAGTTGTCTATATAGTGAGCTAAAACCATTAAACCAAATTTATTACAACTTGCCTTCGAAGGGCTAAATCCAATAAAAATAATCCCACAATCTATCTACACAGAAACAGTTCTATAAACCGACGCCAACTTTACCATCCAAGCTGTACGTCTACAATCAACTAAACCTGCACTTTGGTTTCCGTGACGGAAACAAAATACTGAAGAAAAGAAAAAAAAACAAAAGAGAAACAAAAATCAGATAAACTGAATAAGCGTCATCCGTACCCAGTAAAAACATTTCGCAAACCTTACATGAGGTTTTAGAAGAATCATTGAAATTCATTTGCATACGCACATAAGCATATAATCAAGCATACGCACAACGACATTCTTTTACATACAATTGTTGTATTGTGATCATACAAAATACGACATAGACAATCCGTCTTGATTAGAGAGATGTAAGAGAGCGAATAGAACAGCGATTACCCATACTGTTCATCGAAGATACAATCACGCCATGGACTTAATGACTCTAGTGTGCACACTACCTCTAGTACAATTACACGAGCCCAGAGGACTTAATAAATGGGGAATGATCAGTCCCAGACACACTGCGAGGTGTCCATAAGTAACTTGGGAATCACTCATCCCTTGAACTACACCATTAGGTGCAATCCCGATTGCTCGACTATTCCTAGGGATCCATTAGGAGTCTTACTCTCATTTAATTCAATTCTCATCATTTTCATTGGTTGACATAAGTGTTACTACGAGACCACGACTTACTAATTCATTTCATGCTCTTGACAATGAATAGTAAATAACGACGATAATGATAATTCATACGATGAGAATTAAACATGCTTTGATTCAATAACGACGATAATTCAATAATGAAGACAAGGAATGTCTAGCCAAATTCCGGCAGCACTTTGGCAGGGTAATATGATATCCAAATATTCACAAATCACCAGAGACATTCAACGATAATATATAGGTGCTCACTACCACTCAATAAACCCATACCAATTAGCATATAATTAATAGCATCATAATATTAATAATTCGCTATTCAACAATTGTCCAATAATCATCATATGGACTAATTAATTCCCAAAACATGCTAACATCAACATGCTAATTATAACTCATATTTACAGCAGTGAATCATGCTTAATAACTTTATAATAACGACATTATAATTTAATCATGCTTTGCATATTAAATTCACAACAATTTTCCAATTAGCACGTAACACATCAAAATAGTTTTGATGGGGCTTTGGAAGGAGGTAGGCATGAGCGCTTACCACTACAACGCTATCAACAGTATGTATGCTCCAACCAATAGACAATAATCACGCTTGCTCGTTAGGTCCTAATTAAAAAGAATTACTGAATCAGTATTAATTAAATACGAAAATACAAACAGTATCGAAATCTCAATCTGGTATTTTTATTAAATTCCTTAATTTATTCCAACCAATATCCGAATTTCGATTCCGAATGAGTGGAGAAACATAAAAACAAGAAATCAAAATCTGCTGAAAATCCACAAATTCTGCACGACGATTTGCGAAAGTGCGAAAACAAAAAACGACATACTCAATCCACGAACCACCACCACGACCACCACCAATGGTGGTCCGGTGGCCCCCTCACCACCCACCGGCGCCGGTGGTGGTGGTGGGTCCACCGTGGTGGTTCACGACCATCAACAAAGAGAGACCGAAAGAGAGAGAAAAAAAAGAGAATGCGAAAGGGAGAGAGAGGACGGCGAGAGGAGAGAGAGAGAGAGAGTGAATGCTTGAGGGTTTTGGCTCAGTTTGCAAAACTGACTAATTGTCTCACCTTTTCCTTATATAGGCCCTTAGTCAACCCAAGTCAAGGACTACTAGGGTTAGGAATAAATTTCATAATTTTTCAGATTTAAAAAGCTAATTAAAACTAATTAGAAATAATTAAAACTAATTTAAAACTAATTAAAACTAATTAAAACAATATGAATAATTCTTATTCATATATAAAATATTTTAATTAAACTCCTCAAAATTAATAAATACCATTTATGAAAGTCCCATAATAATAATTAATATTATTATGGCTTTAATTGACTAAATCGAATCCTTAAATGAATATACGATTTAATCTCCGAAACTATTTATAAACCATTTATAATACGATTTAATTTCCGAACTATTTATAAATCATTTATAAATCGATATAATAATTATAGAAAATATTGGGGTATCACAGTATAGCTCTTGGAGCTGTTGTTCTTCCGCTCGCCGGGCTTCCTCCCTTTTGAGTATAATACCCCTAAGGTCGGTTCCGTACTTGATGACCTCTTTCTCCGCTCTCTTTTTCTCGAGGAATTTCCTCAAGTTGTGCAAGTTAGTCGGGCGATTCGAGGGTTTCCCTCGAGATGTTTTGCGTTCTTTGGATCCGCCAGTGCTACGAGTGGACCAGCTGTCCCTCATAGACCTAGTTGTTAGAGACGGAGATGGTTCGGGTCGCGGAGGAGGGGGAGGACGCCTGGTCTCTGTTGGAACTCTGCTCCCTCCCCTCGAAGTTTCCCCTTTTTCCCGGTTTTTAGGAGGCCTCAACTCTTTCGCCAGACACTCAAGAGTTTCCTTCATCGTATTTTGTAATTCCCCCATGATCTGCTGTAGTTCCCCCTGAGTTACAGGGACTTCGGGATTTCCAAAAGTTTTGCTCCCGTTCTCATCAGAATGTTGTGATCCCTCGAGATCTGGGATAGCTTCCATGTTAACTGTTGTGTGTTTCTTGCGTAGATATGGGGGTGTAAGCAATTTTGTAGTAATTAGGTCAGGGAGTTCGATTGAATCTAGGGTTTCTGACCGCTCACTCATGCAAAACCATACACCTTCTCCACAGACGGCGCCAAATATTTCGCCCGATTTGAAGAGGGGTCGAACACTGGGAAGATGTTGGGATCGAGATGTGCGAGCAGGGGCTCTTTGTCTGGTTCCCTGGCCCTTTCCACTGCTACCTGCACAAGACAAGTAAAGGTGAACTAGCTCGGGAGGTCGACCCGAGAAGACCCATCCGATGCTTAAGTTAGTAAATGGAGATCTGTACGAGAGGTACTTTTGTACAGACAGGTATATATGGAGTAATGAGGTGAGGATTTTATTGAGTGTCAGACTATGGGAATCAGAGCTGAAAGACGGAATGTTAGAGCTCAATGTTAGACAGCGTGAATGTTCTCTCAAAAGTCGGCTAGCTTCGTCGAATGAACAGTGGACACGTATCCCTGTACGTACGTCCCTCTCTAAGTCGGCTTAGAGGGGGTGGTCACGTGAATTGTGGTACGATCCCTTGGGATTATTCTACGTAGGGGTTCGTACAGTTGATGTCATCACTTCTGTCCTTGGGGCTTAGAGAGCGTGGGCGCCAAGGCAGTCATCCGAATCTCTGTAGGAATATTCGCATAGTACATGTGCTGGCGTCAGGGTTGAGCGTACAGAAAGCTTAAGGGTCGATTCATGGCTGAGCCGACCCTCGTAGTCGAGCCAGAGCATAATTGTAGTCCTTGGGTCAGTATGACACTGGTAGTTGAGGTAGATCTTTCCGGGTCAGTTGGTGATGTTGAGCAGCGGGAGGGGGAACCCTCGATCAGGGGTTGCCCCTCGAGGTGAACAAATGCCTTTTTAGAGTTGTCGATGATCTTGGCTCTGCTGAAGGTCAGGATTCTTCTGGCGTAGCTAGGACGGGGGTCGATAGCTCGACCCTCGATATTTTGGTTATATCAGGTAGGCTGCTTTTTTTTTTTTTTTTTTTTTTCCAGTAAAACTTTACATTAGTTGGAGGAAATGAGGAACTACCCTGTGAATCTCGGTTGTTGACCTTTGTAGCAACTTAAAATTTGCCTAATTTTAATCCATTTATTACTGGTTTAGCAAGTGTGAATGCTGGTAAGTTGAATCAAACGTGGGATAGGGTAGTTGTTTGTTATTGTTTTTTTTTTTTTTTTTGTGTAATTTTCTCAAAAGCAATGTGTAATTCAAGCGTTAGTTTTATTTCTTTCTGTCTTTATTTCTTTTTCTTTTTTTTGGTTACAGGGATTTGGTTAGTTAGTTTTTCAATTTTTATGGAACCACTATATTTAATTCGTGAGACTCTAATTTTCTTTTTTAATTTTTTTATAACACATGGCCAAACTCATAAGCAAGTGACATGTGCCCAAATTCATAAAAAATTGACACATGGCTAATTCTCTCTGTGGCAGCTTCTTTAGTATTAGTATATAGATGGGGGGTCAAAGATTTAGTTTGCTCTTCGTAGAATTAATCATCAATTATTAATGTAAAAATAAAATTGAAATGTTCACACATGCACCGACACGCCTATTACACATTGTTTGCGTAAACTAGGAAAAATAGCTTTAAGTACCCATTGGAAACTGTAAAGTGATATTGTGAAACAAAATCAAAGTCAAAATATGACTTATATTGTGAAATAGAGGGAGTAATAAAAAATCGGTTATGACTTACGGACAAGAAATTGAGAAGGGAAAATAAATTAGTAGGTTTTGTTTTGTCTTTTTTTTTCCCTCCCTTATGTCTCTCTTTGTTCTACTCCATTTTTGTTTTTTTGTTTTCTAATCTCTCTCTTTTTTTTAGCGTGAATTTTGAAAATGACAATGAGGAGCTTCGATTCGAGGATAGGTCTGTCACACAATTACCGTCTTAAAGAAAGATCGTAATCAACATGTACATAGTCACCAAATAGTTGATACATGTAATAACCCAAAACTTAAACACACTTATTAGATTAAAATAGTATATAATTAGCTTAAAATTTTTCACTTAGCATTATAAATCATACTTAATCAAGTTAACGAATCCATTAGTGTTATAAACCCCATTAACGAAACTAACGAATGCATTAGTGACTAAAATGTGATCAATTAAATTAAGATTGAAATTAAACTTTGCTTAGTTAACTAAAGCTTACCAATTAAACTAATAAGAGAGCTAAGCTTGATTTCGGTTTTGTTTAAGATAAACTAATCCAATTCTTAAGCTAACGTATGGATTAGGCCATGATTAAGGAAAGTTAACCTCACTTACCAAAATTCAGAATTTTTCCTCTTTGTTCACTATTTATACTTGCTTACTCATCATGCAACTTGTCCATTTCACAAACACTCAACTTCCACTTCTCATCACTCAAAAGTTACACCATGTGCATCCTTGCCAAATCATATCACCAAGGAACATCCCATGTTATATTACTATTCACCTAAACAATTAACATTAGAGAAGGGAAAAAGAAAACAAAAACATTTATGCATGGAAAAGAGAAGGAGAGTAGACGGGTGGAAAGGAAAAGAAGGAAGAGAAGAAGAAAAGGCAAGAGCCTTTATAAAATAAATCAAAGAGAAAGAGAAAGAACCAATGAGGGATAAAAGCACATCATCATTGCAAATATTAGAACTAAATTCACAAGTAAACCTAAGCCTACAATCCCTCCTTTTTCTCTTCCCCAAACCGGCAACACCACCCCCAAAAAACCACTCCATTTAATCCCTTGTCATACATCTACCAACAATCAAAGCTCATCCAACTTCATTCAAACAAAACAAAACTAAAATGAAGTAGAAAATAGAAAGAGAAACTGGGAGAAGAGAAGAAGAGAAAGAAGGAAGAAAGTGGTAAGAAATAATAAAACAAATTCATTCATTCATCATTTATTTTACTCTTCATTTCCATAATTAATCTCTTTCATAATCTAACTCTCTTTTGTTCTCTTCCTCTCACCACCGTCACCACCACCGTAGCTCCACCGTCCCCTGGCAGAACTGACCCCGGACCACCGCAAGCACCACCACACCACCTTCAAGGTCCATAAACTCTTTAACTTCTTATTTTCATAATTATTATTCATCACCTAGAAAATCCATGCTTAAGAACTCAAAACCCTAAAAAGTTGATAAATAACAAGATCTTAATAAAAAGGGTTAATCTTTGGAGAAGAGAAATTAAATCTAAGGATCTTGATAATCTAGAGCTAAAAATCCAAATTTACGTTCTTGCATGTTGAGATGATATTTACGTAACTTGATCTTGACTTATATTGACCATAGCTAAATAGTTTAGATTTTTCTTCACTTTGAGTTGATAGTTTCGAAAATGAGAAAACGCTTAGAAAATGGACTATTATCACTTAGAACTTACGAAAAGGAAAATAGAGAAATAAAACAAGATTAACTTAATAAATTTCAAAACTTAGAAAATTAAAGAGATTAATATTATTTAGATCACTTATAGAATTGAGAAGATTAAAAAGATTATTTTTGGGATTAAAATGGCCTAAGGCCGAAAAGGAAAAAAGGAAAGAAAGGAAATGAAATTGGAATTTTAGTTTAATACTTGTGAAATGTTTGTACAAACTTAGGAGCTTGTGTTAGTGAGTAGAAGAAGAAGGAAGCTAGAGGAAGAGTGAATTTTTTGGAGCTTGGAACCAAGGTACTCTCATGTCCATCAAAACCTCCAATTTTTAAATGGACTAAAAAGATAATCACTTGTTTTTATATAATTATGTGCAAGATGGTTTTCGAATGGATTTAGGAATTATTTGTGTGAGTTTTATGTGAGATGGCCAAATGGTTTGATGATGAAGAATCCATGATTAATTGCCGTGTTATAATTTATTAGATAAGATTATTTGGTTGATTGATTGTATGATGGCCGAATGGTTTAAGTATTGGATGGTTATGACTAATTGCTTTGATAAGTTGATTAATGATTGTTTGATGGATTATGAAGTTGTGTGACTATTGAGATAAATAAATAATTATGAGACTTGTGTGTGATAGATGATGGTTGAATGGATTTTATGATGAATGATTATGCTTTAAGCTTGTGATGAGAAATGATTGATTAATATTAAGTATATATATGATTGGTATGGAATGTGTGATGACCGAATGGTATATGACAAAGTCTATGAATGACTAAAAGTGAACTAAGTTTGGAAAGCATGAGACTTGTGATGATACCGAATGATTGAGACAATAAAATAATAAGAACAAGCTTGAGTGTTTTGCTATTGCTTAATATTCCTTCAGTAAGTATTTCACATGCATGGCTACTTACGTAAATGAGAAATGGATGAAACATGATAAAAATATATATATATATATATATATATATATATATATATATATATATATATATATATATATATATATATATATATATATATATATATATATATATATATATATATATATATATAAATTAGTGGTTGTTGATGGTAAATGTATTTTAAGTATAAACCAAAATGTATTTTACATGGTAGGGTGAGTTTACTTAGCTTTCGCTAGTTTTCTCTTTGTTTTGTGTTTGTTCTCTTCGCATGGTTTGTCTTGTGATACAGATTTGGGCAAGGGTGACAGCAAGGATGGATGAATGTATTTTATGCTTTGTTTCTTCATGCTTATGTTGCATAGTTGTACCATGGCTTCCGCAAATCGACAAGAACTCCATGTAATTCACTTAGTAGCAATCGGTTTGTAATAATGACAATTACACTTTGATGAATATGTAATATAAGTTTGACTTCTCTATATTATCTTAGCCTTGTGCTTGCCTTACGGTAAGTACGGCGGTGACACATCGATTTGGATTAGTTGTTTTTAATCATGCTTAATTAGGGGTATCCAAACCGGGGCGTTCCAAGATGGTATCATAGCATAATAAAATGCGTAAATACAAAGTGAAACAAAATCAGAAAATTGACAAATAAAACTTGATAAGCCGTGTGTGAGAGATGGGTAGAAATTAGTGTGGAAAATTGATGTGCATATGAGTTGTATTATGTGCTTTGTGCTTATATGCTTACTTGACTTCTTACATGATTTAGTTGCCTAACCCACAAAATGTTATTTGCTTACTTGTTTACTAGATGCCTCAACTCAATCCCTTTAACCTTGTGGCACCACTCAACATTCCTCAACCACCACCTCACTCTATGACCTTGCGCAAGCATCCTGAAGAGACCATAGCTGAATATGTTCATCATTTCCATCATGCTTGCAATGCTTTTGCTTCTTTCACTAATGAAGCCGCTGAATTTCCGGGTTGGCAAGTATACAATCTCTTGAGAACTTTTCCTTTGGGTGAACCTTGGCTTAGTGTTAAGTTGAACTACATGAACATTGTGATTGATGGGGTGAATTATAATTGGGATCACTATATGTGTGGGGATGATTGGTATTTGACTTTAGAATACATGTCGGGTGTGTTACAACAAGCTTACACCGAGTGCATGTGTGCTGAAAATGGTATACCCTTGGTCCCCGAGACTATAGTGCAATATAGGAGGGGAAGGATGTTTCGTTACCACCTTTGGCAACGCAATGCCCGTGCCTCTACCACCACCCAGCCAGCTGCCGCCGCACCACCACAGCAGCCCGCGACCCAACTAGTAGCAGCAGCCCCAGCAGCGTTCTCACCCGAGCAGCCGGTAGCACTCACCATGTTGCCACCTAGGGGATTCATGAATGGCTTCATGGTCCAATATGATAGGGGGAGTTCTTCGGGTGGAAACTAGTTGCCAAGGAGGAGGTGATCATGCAAGGAGAAGTTTCATGGTAGTCTTAATTATGAACTTGTGTTTATGTGATGGTTTGAACAATTTACGTTGGTGTTGTAATATTTTGCATATGACCAAGACATTAGCTAGATAGGGTCATATTGCATGGTTGAAGTTAGCCTAACCTTGTTTTGTATTTTAGGCTAATTGGTTGTAATTGGTAGCTAGGTAGCTACTAGGACTCTAGACCTATCTTAACTTGCTTATATATCTATGGATGCATTTAAGTGATAAGCATTTAAGCATGAAAAATGTAAGAAAACCTAACCAATCGAAAGCAGAAATCATGATTAAAAGAAAACGAAACTAATATCACACCTAGGAACCCTATGTATATGTTTTGTGGAAATTAATTGTTGTTATTCATATAGTTGAAAATGTCGGGAGAAGAAGATCATACCACGGGAGCACCCGTAGATACCATAACCGTGAACCCTACAAATGATGAACAAGGGCAACAGAATCGACTAGACACCCTAGAGACTTTGTGCCAATTCTTTGGTAATACCATTAAGCAACAAATGGAAGATAAGGAAAAAGAGAAAGCTAAAACCGAAGCCGAGGCTAAAGATCCACAAGCCGTAATGATTAAGAACTTAGCCACTCATGCACCAGCTACTTTTGAGGGAGGATCCGACCCAATAGCCTTAGAGAATTGGATTAGGAATATGGAAAAATTATTTGAGGCAATAGGTTGTCCCGAGAGTTTGAAAATTAAGTAGGGGAGAAGCGGATGATTGGTGGCAGTTGTCTAAGGAAGCTTATTTGGAGGATAAGGAATTCAATTGGGAGAAGTTTGTAGTGAAGATTAGAGAGAGATTTTACCCTAGAGCTTTAAGAAAGAGAAAACAACAGGAGTTTAAGAACTTGACCCAAGAAAAGATGAGTGTGACTGTGTATGCTTCAAAATTCCATGAACTGTCTCGATTTGCTGAGAATTTAGTGAAGGATGAAAAAGAAAGAGTTGAGAGGCTTAAGGATGGCCTTAATTGGCATCTGCAAGAGTTAGTGGCAGGATCTTCTACTACTTTCCAGGAGGCGTATGACAAGGCAATCAATATGTTAAGAATTCAGGATAGGAGAACTGCAATACTTGGGAAGCGCCATTTTGAGGAGAAAAGTGAAGGATCTAGTGGAGGAAATTGGAGAAAAAGATTTAGGAGTGACACACCAGCTAGGAGTATCAACTCATACCGAAGAGATGATAGGAGAACTGGAGGATCACAGTCTAATCCTAGGAACAAAAATAGGAATGCATGTCGTAGATGTGGGAGATTTCACCCTGGTCGACCGTGCCCTGCTAATGAAGGGAATTGTTTTATTTGCCAACAGCCTGGGCATAGGGTGAACGTATGTCCTAGCAAGAGACAACTTCCACCTGGGGATAACTTTAACCGCAGTGAGAGTAACCGACAAGGAAGTAACTTTAATCATGGCAACAATAACAATCAGTTTCGTGGGAACCCTAACTAAGCTCCACATGTCACCTTTGCTCGGCCTATTGCAAGCCAAGTGGCCAGTAGCACCACGGGAAAGATACACGTCACGAGTCAGTATAATGTGGATGCAAACCCGAATGTTGTGACTGGTACATTCTTTATTCATTCTTTTCCGACATATGTGTTGTTTGATACCGGTGCATCTCATTCTTTTTTATCCACCTCATTCATAGCTAAACACGGTTTAACACCAAATTTCTCATGCAAAATGGATATTACCACACCTAATAGTATTATTGTGTCGTATCAAAACATGATAAAGAATTGTCCTATCGTGATTGTTGAAACGTCATTACCTGGTGATTTGATTCAGTTTCATTTATCAGATTTTGATGTTATTTTGGGAATGGATTGGTTAAGTAGATATCATGCTAGAACTGAATGTCATCTGCAAAAAGTATCGCTTAGGAATCCACATGGTGGTAGAGTATCATATAGACGAGTGATAACTCAACCGAGGGTTAAAATTGTGTTTGCAATGAACATTAAAACTCAAATCAGGAAAGGTTATCCAGTTTATTTGTGTTATGTGAGTGATACTAGGTCAACATCAAATGAAATAGCCAAAATCTCAGTTGTGTCAGAATTCCCCAATGTTTTTCCCGATGAAATTCCCGGTATGCTGCCACAAATAACCATAGACTCTACCATCGATCTTATGCCAAGAACTGCACCCATATCTTAAGCACCATACAGAATGGCCCCAGCAGAAATTAAAGAATTGAAAAAGCAATTGGAATAATTATTAGAAAAAGGGTACATTCGACCTAGTGTTTCACCTTGGGGAGCACCAGTACTGTTTGTGAAAAAGACAGATGGAAGTTTGAGGTTATGTATTGATTATTTGGGAGTTAAACAAAGTCACAATTAAGAACAAATACCCGTTGCCTAGAATAGACGACTTATTTGATCAGTTAAACGGGGCATGGATATTTTCTAAAATTGACTTGAGATCTGGATATCATCAATTAAAGGATAAAGGAAGAGGATATACCTAAGATTGCATTTAGGACTCGTTATGGACATTACGAATTCACTGTTATGCCATTTTGGTTAACTAATGCACCAGCTGTGTTTATGGATCTTATGCATCGAATTTTTCAACCGTACCTTGATCAATTTGTTGTAGTACTCATAGATGATATCTTAGTGTATTCAAGGAATAAGGATGATCATGTTAAGCATTTGAGGATTGTGTTACAGACCCTTAGGGATCATAGCTTGTATGCTAAGCTTTCTAAATGTGAGTTTTGGTTGGAGAAAGTAGCATTTTTGGGACACATTATCACAAAGGGTAGGATTTCAGCTGACCCTAGTAAGATTAAGGCGATAAGTACCCTATTGTTGATGGACAACAGAATTGCAAAATCAAATACAAGCAGGGCAACATAAAACCTGTTTTCTGACAGCAAAATGATACCTAGCTACTTCTTTTTTGTTAGATAATGTGGATGTCCAGGCTTTGCTTGACTAGGCCCAAGGTAACGGGATAATGGCCATGAAAACTTCCAGTGGCACTAAGGGGACACAAACTAAGGACCTCTGGAATAGATGTCAGAGCTCCCATACATTCCTGACGGATGACACATGCAGAGCATTATAAATGATTTTGAGAGATATTTTTGACACACTGAAACTGTCGAACTATGTAGGGAGATACATAGCTTATCAGCCAGGCAACCTGCTTGAGCTCATCCCCTATTGCCAGCTGAAATTCAGTATTCCATATCTCTTACTTCGTTTATGTCGTCTTCAAGCTAGCCAGCCAGTTCTGCAGCAGGTGCTACCATGTCGGTTGGTTAGCATCGCAATCTTCTTCTACTAAACGAGAGTAACTATGGGTCGCTGCTAATAGAGACATCTAAGGTTTTTATGCTGGATAAGTTGCTCTTGTTTTCTGACTTGCACAGTTGCACTATCTTAAGTTCCAGGCTTTTCGACTTGCCTGGTCAACAATCTAAACTAAATCAGCCCTAGTCACTTGTTTGCATCTATATATACAATGTGCAACTTTTATTTCAAAAAGGAAACTAAATTAGCAAAAATGATAACCTAACCCATCTCCCTGAAAATCACATTCTGACATACATTAACATACAAAAGGAACCTACATGCTACATTATATAGTCCCATCATATCTACAGGATAGGAAATGTCCTCAATCAGCATCTCATGTCACAGGGAAACTTGACAATCACCATTTCAGCCCCACGTTTAATCAATAGAACAACATCCGTAAGACCTTAACAAGCGGAAACATGTAAAGCAATTCTAGCATCAATGTCCCTAAAATTAACATCAATTCCACCATAATCCAAACCCTCACTGATCCCTTCCAAATCACTTTCATCGCCATATACATCAATCTCACCCCTGAATCCATCTCCATGAAGTCCTTGATTTAGAGCCTAGAGGCATTTAGTGGCTGAATCGAACATGTTTAAAGGGCCAATCAAGTATGAAGTATTCCATACATAGGAAGAAATTCCCTCACCAAATGACAAGAGAGAAATGATCTCAGCAAGAAAAAGCATTAGAGTAGCAAGTGTTCAAGTTCAAGCAGAAAAGGACCAGAACCTGTTATCAGAAAAATGGTGGGGGGAAGGGGGTGTTGTTTGGACTTTGGAGTACAGATCCATTTATTGTGTATTGTCCGATGCACGACAAAAAGGAAAAAATAAAGAGCATGAAAACATGAAGAATGTTGTCCAGTATAGAGTAAGTGATAAAGTAATAAGAGTGAAAAAACCATCCAAACCTGTTAGACTCAGATTTATAGTAAAGGAGCAAGAAGCAGCGACCATAAGGAAATGCACATGGCAATCAACACGTCAGTGTTCAGGAAGAAATAGATTGATTGTAATTCCCTAACAGATAAATGGAATTACTTAGACAGCAATTTTTCAGAAAAGGAGAGAACCCAGACAATGGAAGACCAAAGTTTAATCCTTGATGCGGTTAAGGCTGCTTTGACAAAAAGACTACGTAAGATATTTGAATTCAACATGATTCTAGGACTAATCAATACAACATCAGCTTCGGAAGAGGAAAAACAAGTAAAAAGAAGCAATATACTAGTAAGATGCCCCTCCAACTAAAAATAAGTTGATTCTGATTGGTTATAAGAACTTAAACAAATACACTTCTAAGGTGCATAGAAAACTTGAACCTTGGCTCCGAAAATATTCCAATCAACAGATAAAGCCAACGATTGATCCTCTTCAGAGCACTAAATAGTGTTCCATACTCTAGTCGCTTCTCCGAGAAATAAATCAACCAATCAGATCTTCTCACTATGCTAATCTGCGGGGGCTTCAGGGCTGCATGGCTAGAGGTTTGACGAGAATCTATTTTTCTGTGTGGACATTCTGCAACATAAGAAACTTGCTCGAAATATCCCTTTTTTGGTCTTGCAAGAAGGATTCACCAATAAAACAGTAAAGGGTCTTTGATTTTGCCGGAAAAAATGGAGGCACGGGTTTATTGGACTAGAGGATGTGGGCAAAAAGTGGGCACTGAAAAATATTTCTGGATATTTTCTTAAGGAAGGAGCGCAAAAGTGGTCACAACACAGAGTTCTGAGATGAGGAATCACAAAGCGTTTAAATTGAGCGAGGAAAATGGCCGGTGGAGCTGCGGAGACATGGCGAAGGTGGATTTTATCACTGGGGGATTCATTTTTCTTATTAACCTAAATTGACATTGCCACAGAAACATATGCATGTAATATTGCTGAATAATGGGCATCCTGTTCAGAATAAAACATACTCGATTTGAGGTTTTAACTAGAGAGGACACTTAATTAACACTAAAAGCCACAATGCTAACAAGCTTTTATGAGCATGAGTAATCAATCATCAAATGAATAAAGAAACTAAATATACTAAATGTAAGACGTATCCTCCAAAAGTTGAATTATCTATGAAGAAGGCAGATAAACAACTAAAACTACAAATGACATATTTCTAGAATAGTCAAATTCTGACGTATACCTAATTACCTATCACTAGGTAGAGGTGGCACTGCAAGTGTTCACTCCATCGTCATTGAAGGTCTCAAGCTGCTTTTTCCCCCTCAAGAACACTTCTGTATCAGCAGATATCCTCATGTAACCATCAAATTCTACTGGAGCCCCGTTATTGAGCTTGGCAGTTTCAGAATACCATTCACTCGTCTCTTCCCAAAGATCCTTGTAGTCCTCCAGAAAATGAGTTGTGTACTTGTCTTTCAATGGATCAAAGAATGGTACGTCAGGCTCATCTGTGGAAATATAAAGGTTCCTTCCTTCTTCAATCTTGTCCTTCAGTGTTGTGAGGAGAGCGTCAGGAGAGGTGTCTCTATCAAGATTCGGCCACAGTTCCCTATTTGCTGCTTTCTCCCCGCTCACAACATGAACAGAATCATAATCCCAGTTCAGCCTTGCTGCAATTGCGGAGACAACATCCATCAACCTTCTGGACTTCCATAACAGATGCCATGGTCTTTGAATAACAGATTCTGCTTCTCCTTCACAAACCCTGTACAAGTAATTGTCGGGCTCAACAGTACCAAACTTTCTAATGATTAAAGTATCTTTCAAATCCTTCAACTTCATTGGTGTAACCCTAAAATAACCCTAAAATCTTCAATCAGAGAAAGACTCATCTCATCTTTTCTATGCCACTTATTCCAATCTGTCGAAAACTGCACCTGATCCAAGACAGATGCTGCATCTTTCAAATGCTCAAAATCAAAATAATCCCGAAAGTCTTTCCCTTCTTCATTTTGGCCACTCCTGCTGTACATGGACGATAAACATATGCTCAAATCCATGACCAGCGTGCTGTTCAAATACTGCTCTTCTCCAAGCGCACACAAGAAACTCCAAAGGTAATGATTCATGCTCTTGCATCGATCTCCACCGCCCGGATAGAACAAGTATTTTCCATTGTTGAATTACCCTTCTGATTCAACAATGGGAAGGCTATCATTAACCATTTCCCCGACAACAGGTAAAGCAGAGATGTCACTGTTCTGGGGTTGCCTTCTCGAAAACAGCTTGCTTCTTTGCCTTCCTCTTCCTAGCATTCATTCCGCTATGATAGTCCCCTATATCAGTGATACTCAAAGAGCAATTTGCTGTCTTGGAAATTACAAATCTATGGTAGTCCTTGTACAATGAGGCAGTCTTCCCTTCCTTGGGTTTGAACCGCCATGCCATATCACAAGTGTTATCCTTAGATCCCCGTACAGGCTTGCCAAATCGATAGAAATGGATGTCCTTGAACTTCTCAATGGCTTCCCTCATCATCGTATGGAAAACTTCTGGGTCCCTACAATCAATGGGTTTACCAACATCACCCTCACATTCAGAATCCAAATTGCCCGACAACTTAGTAGCATCAGCAACATCCGTAATATTAATAAAAGTGTTAAAGGTAGTCTGATTAGCAGCCATGAAGTCCTCACCAGTCTTGACCACAGTGTTATCCGACTCAAAAGTGGCATTCGAGGTTGATGTAAGGAATGTGGCAATCTTATTAGAATGGTGGAAAAGAGGGTCCTCAAGTTCATAAGTCGCAGCGATAATTGTGAAAATCAAAATCCCAACAACAAACATTGAGAAACACAAGTTCCCAATCATGGCTAGAGCATGTTGACCCAAGTTTTCCGGCCTCAAGCTCCCAGCCCTCATAAGAATAGGAGAAGGTCCCATCATCTTCTACTCAAATCACAGCCTCCACAAAAAACCCATCGATTTGACTGACATCCAATTGACAAAATTGCAACAAAATCAGCATTAAGCAACTAAAAAAGCAAGTTGTAACCAAAAAAACAACCACTACATTTCAACTTCAAAAGCAAGAATACATACAAATATAGCAAATAGTTAAATACCCAATTCCCCAAATGAGAAACTAAGTAGGAAAACACATTACTAAACAAAATAAACACATTACTAAGTAACAATCACATTACCTCAAAAAAAAAAAAGTAACAATCACATCATTGCGGCAAAGACCCAGAAAGCCCAAATGATTTCTTGCCCTCAAATAATAGCAAAAGACCCAGAAATAAAACAATTAATATCTAGAGAGCTCTCACATAATTCCTAAACGAACTGTCAGATCTAACAAACAAGTATGCTTTCTTATTTAGGGTTTAAGAAATAGAAATAATACCTAAGCAATCGGTGAAATCGCCTAAAACCACCTGGCCACCGCCTGAATCGGCAAAATCTGATGCCGGAGGAGCTGGGCGACCGCGACTGACACCGTGATCTGGGCGACCTGAGAGCTACAAGCTACGTTCCGCCACCGGAGAGGAGCGCCGCCGAGCCGAGAGAGAAGCTGGGTGGAGTTTCTGGGTGGGTCAAGTCTGAGGGAGAGAGAGAGAGAGAGAGAGAGATATGAAGGACAACAGTTTATTTTATTTTTTTTCCTAATAAAATGTGCGTCAGTAAGTAAAGGTGAGAGAGTCTCTCTAGCGGAGTGAGCTAGAGTGAAATACTCACTTGCCCAGGTTTTGTAGTAACTAGTGTTTTCACCCGTGCGGTGCACGGATGTTACAAAATTATTAATCAAATATAAATATAAATTATCTCAGTGTGCATACTTTTTCCTCACTTAGTTACTATTTAATTGCATCCATAGTTAAAACAATGGATTGCAAGTCCTTAATGGCTTGGGCATTTAAATGGAGCAAGATTGTGAAAAGGAAAAGGAAACTATAGTAATTTAATACAGTAGCTAAGACAAAAGAAAACCCAATTTCATGACCAGTCACTTGTCTAAAATTCTAAATTCCAAAACATCGGCATTATATGCAAACGTCTGCGTATGCATGTTTTGAGCAGAAAATCAATTCCACAAATGATTGCTATCAATATATTGTATTTCCCCGCCAAAATCTTGGATCAATTATTTCCATAGACAATTATGGAATCGTAAATGTCCCCAAGAAAATGTTCATCTGTAGAAAATATAGAACTCATAAACTAATAATTTTTATTTACCTTTCATGAAAAATTTTCAAATGTGGGAAATTGAAATAATAATCACATATGAACTAAAAAAACATGTGAGTTTTCTCAACATACTTGAGCAGTTGCGATATGACAATTGACACTGGATTTGCAGTGTCTACACATGAATAGTCCACAATTATATTCTTTTCACCTAACTACTTGTCTCTTAAACCAGAAAACCGAATGAACATGCATGCATCATCCCCTGCTTTGCCACCATTTGAGGATCCATCAATAGTTATTCAATATTAAGCTCATTAAACCATCAAAAGTTTTTGATGAGTAATTGTTCAACATAGTATCCTTGTTATATTTTGCATGATGATAACAAATTAAGTTCTTGTACAACAGTACGAACCACAACTCAATAATTTCGCAATACACTCCCCACCATCACAAAACATTGCACTATATCATCTTAATGGCAGGTACCAAATGACAAAAAGCACACTTAAGGGGGTAGTACTGCAACTCTGCTGGCACAGGAACAAAAAGATACGCTCTTGTGATTATATAGCAGTCTTGACTCTTGTCTTCGTGAATTTATGTATCCCTAATCACGAAGAAAAGAGTCAAGACTACTATATTAGGTATACGCTCTCGTGGTTTTAGTACTACTATACTAGAAATTTTATGCAAAAGTGCTTTAAACGATATATCCCTAATCACCAAATTTCCACCCTTCGTCCAGATATCTGTCGACATTAAAGTACACAACGTGATTCTTCAATATATATATATATATATATATATATATATATATATATATATATATATATATATATATATATATATATATATATATATATATATATATATATATATATATAATCATTTTCTCATTTTAAATATGTCGTATGTGAAGCAAGGGAAGGATCCAAACTCTTGAAACAGTTCTTGGTGATGCTCAGAGAAGCCAAACACAAAAAAGAAAGTCAGCTTACAGAGTATACATTCTCTTTAATTGCTAGGCCAAACAAATGTAAAACCAAACACATGTCCCAAAAGTTGGACCAGAATGCAACTTGGCTGGTGGAAGTCGCACAATCACACTAATGGGAGAGCAAGGGAGTGGAAAAGAATATTCACCTCATGTAGCTCTGATCTCGCAAGAGTAGCCAAAACCAACGCCTGAAAATTACGATGTGTGTGCAAAATAATTACTCAAAAGATTTGAACATAAAAAAATTGATCATAATTTTCATCCTCACCAGTCAATGAAAACATAGGATTGTACACACTCCAACAAAATACAATTAAAACATATCTTTGAATTTAGCGAACCCTTCCAGCATTGATCTGTCTCAAATTTGCCAATTTGCTCCCTATATCTTCCTATCAAACAACAATCAATATATTAATCAGAATCCATATAATCAAACAAAATGAAGAATATTATGAGAATTCTCCATATAAATATGAAGAACTTACAAATAGAAACCCATGCGAAGAAAAAAAAAAGGAGAAGAAGAAGCATATTTTAATTTACGAAGTTACGATACTTGAAATTCGCCAATAATGAAAACCTTTGAATATCTTCTTTTTATCTCCTAATTCATCCATCTCAATACTGAAAACCCCAATAAACAAAAACCATAAGAAAACTAATCATCGGGCTCTATCTAAAATGCATTGCCTTGATACAAATGCATCCCCTTATTTTCCTTCTTAGCAGAGTAGAGTAATAGAAATTCAGATTAAAGAGTCCTACATGCAAAATAGAGTACTTCAAAAACAACAAATTAAACATAAATAAATTGCCAAAAAAGAGAGAAGAAATTAAACATACTTCGCATTGTTGCTACAATCTGCAGGTGGTAAATGAGGTGGAGAAAAACAAAATTAATTTTCTCAACCACTCAATTACTTTGTTTTTGTAGTTTGACTGAGGGAAGGAAGGATGAATCTGGAGAGTTTTGCTGCGCTTACTTCTCAGCCACCTCACTCATAATGTAACGTTTACTTCAAAAAACTGGTCACCTTTATTTTAGCCACGTCGCACCTCTAGTTACTGATTCTCTTTTGTGGGTAAGCTGTTTTTTTTTCCCAGTAAAATTTTACATTAGTAGGAGGAAGTGAGGAACTACCCTGTGAATCTCGGTTGTTGACCTTTGTAGAAACTTAAAATTTGCCTAATTTTAATCCATTTATTACTGGTTTAGCAAGTGTGAATGCTGGTAAGTTGAATCAAACGTGGGATACGATAGTTATTTGTTATTGTTTTTTTTTGGTGTAATTTTCTCAAAAGCATTGTGTAATTCAAGCATTCTTTCTTTCTTTTTTTTTTTGGTTACAGGGATTTGGTTAGTTAGTTTTCCAATTTTTATTGAACCACTATATTTTGTGAGACTCTAATTTTCTTTTTTAATTTTTTTATAACACATGGCCAAACTCATAAGCAAGTGACATGTGACCAAATTCATAAAAATTTGACACATGGCTAATCCATTTTCTCTCTCTGGCAGCTTCTTTAGTATTAGTATATAGATGGGGGGTCAAAGGTTTAGTTTGCTGATGATAGAATTAATCATCGGTTATTAATGTAAAAATAAAATTCAAATGTTCACACATGCACCGACACACCTATTACACATTGTTTGCAAAATCTTTGTTCAATTGGTAATGTTATCATTGTCGATAGCGTTAATTCATCGTTTTGTTAACAAATCTCTTCATTATTTTGATATTTTTTTGGCGTCGAAAATTGGGGAACCATCATTAATTGATAACTAAAAGGGCGTCTGTACGATAATACTTAATAAGAAAGGTCTACGCTAAAATAATACTTCATCTTTTTCATACTGTAAGTCATTTTTTGACTTTGCACATAGATTAAAAAATTGTGAATTCAAGAGAAATAGATGGTAAAATTACTAAAGTATCCTTAATTATTAAATGCAATATTGGTTACAAAAAATAAGTAAATGATATGAAAAAGGGAGGGTAAAGTAGGAAAAATAGCATTAAATACCCATTGGAAACTGTAAAGTGATATTGTGAAACAAAATCAAAGTCAAAATATGACTTATATTGTGAAACAGAGAGAATAATACAAAATCGGTTATGACTTACGGACAAGAAATTGAGAAGGAAAAATAAATTAGTAGGTTTTGTTTTGTCTTTTTTTTCCTCCGTTATGTCTCTCTTTGTTCTACACCATTTTTGTTTTTTTGTTTTCTAATCTCTCTCTTTTTTAGCGTGAATTTTGAAAATGACAATGAGGGGCTTCGATTCGAGAATAGGTCTGTCACACAATTATCGTCTTCAAGAAAGATCGTAATCAACATGTAGATAGTCACAAAATAGTTGAAACCTGTAATAACCCAAAAACTTAAACACACTTATTAGATTAAAATAGTATATAATTAGCTTAAAATTTTTCGCTTAGCATTATAAATCATACTTAATCAAGTTAACGAATCCATTAGTGTTATAAACCCCATTAACGAAACTAACAAATGCATTAGTGACTAAAATGTGATCAATTAAATTAAGATTGAAATTAAACTTTGCTTAATTAACTAAAGCTTACCAATTAAACTAATAAGAGAGTTAAGCTTGATTTCGGTTTTGCTTAAGATAAACTAATCTAATACTTAAGCTAACTTATGGATTAGGCCATGATTAAGGGAAGTTAACCTCACTTAACAAAATTCAGAATTTTTCCTCTTTGTTCACTATTTACACTTGCTTACTCATCATGCTACTTGTCCATTTCACAAACACTCAACTTCCACTTGTCATCACCCCAAAGTTACACCATGTGCATCCTTGCCAAATCATATCACCAAGGAACATCCCATGTTATATTACTATTCACCTAAACAATTAACATTAGAGAAAGGAATAAAAAGAAAACAAAAACATTTATGCATGGAAAAGAGAAGGAGAGTAGACGGATGGAAAGGAAAAGAAGGAAGAGAAGAAGAAAAGGCAAGAGCCTTTATAAAATAAATTAAAGAGAAAGAGAAAGAACCAATGAGGGATAAAAGCACCTCATCATCGCAAATATTAGAACTAAATTCACAAGTAAACCTAAGCCTACAATCCCTCCTTTTTCTCTTCCCCAAACCGGCAACACCACCCCCAAAAAACCACTCCATTTAATTCCTTATCATACCTCTACCAACAATCAAAGCTCATCCAACTTCATTCAAACAAAACAAAACTAAAATGAAGTAGAAAAGAGAAAGAGAAATCGAGAGAAGAGAAGAAGAGAAAGAAGGAAGATTAAAAATGATTATTTTTGGGATTAAAATGGCCTAAGGCCGAAAAGAGGAAAAAGGAAAGAAAGGAAATGAAATTGGAATTTTAGTTTAATACTTGTGAAATGTTTGTACAAACTTAGGAGCTTGTGTTAGTGAGTAGAAGAAGAAGGAAGCTAGAGGTAGAGTGAATTTTTTGGAGCTTGGAACCAAGGTACTCTCATGTCCATCAAAACCTCCAATTTTTAAATGGACTAAAAAGATAATCACTTGTTTTTATATAATTATGTGCTAGATGGTTTTCGAATGGATTTATGAATTATTTGTGTGAGTTTTGTGTGAGATGGTCGAATGGTTTGATGATGAAGAATCCATGATTAATTGCCTTGTTATAATTTATTAGATAAGATTATTTTGTTGATTGATTGTATGATTGCCGAATGGTTTAAGTATTGGATGCTTATGATTAATTGCTTTGATAAGTTGATTAATGATTGTTTGATGGATTATGAAGTTATGTGACTATTGAGATAAATAAATAATTATGAGACTTGTGTGTGATAAATGATGACCGAATGGGTTTTATGATGAATGATTATGCCTTAAGCATGTGATGAGAAATGATTGATTAATATTAAGTATATATATGATTGGTATGGAATGTGTGATAACCGAATGGTATATGACAAAGTCTGTGAATGACTAAAAGTGAACTAAGTTTGGGAAGCATGAGACTTGTGATGATACCGAATGATTGAGACAATGAAATAATAAGAATATATGAATATACATATTGAGATGAATATGACCGATTAAGAAAAAAAGAACTTGACTAACTAACTTGTAGTGTGCTCCTAAACTTGGTACCCTTGGGATATTGAAGAGCATGTAGTGTGCACACTTTAATAAAATATGAGATACATGAATTATGAGATATATGCGTAGGGTGATAACCCGAGATTATGATATATGCGCCGATAGGCTGGATGAAATGATAAATGATATACGCCGACAAGCTGGATGAAATGATATATGTAGGGTTGACAAACCCGAGTGTTGGACTTTCGAGTCTGAGTTAAACATGCTCTTCCACACTACCTAACTTAATAATATTGACTAACTCTAATTTCGTCTAAGCATTCAAGTGACTTGTGACATAATAAGTTTATTTGATAATTAGACCTCAAAGGTCATTTTCTGAGTAATAACAAGCTTGAGTGTTTTGCTATTGCTTAATATTCCTTTAGTATGTATTTCACATGCATGGCTACTTACGTAAATGAGAAATGGATGAAACATGATAAAAAAGACAAACAATCTCTTTATATATATATATATATATATATATATATATATATATATATATATATATATATATATATATATATATATATATATATATATATATATATATATATATATATATATATATATATATATATATATATATATATATATATATATATATATATATTATGGATATTATTATTATTATTGTAAATTAGTGGTTGTTGATGCTAAATGTATTTTAAGTATAAACCAAAATGTATTTTACATGGTGGGGTGAGTTTACTTAGCTTACGCTAGGTTTCTCTTTGTTTTGTGTTTGTTCTCTTCACATGGTTTGTCTTGTGATACAGATTTCGGAAAGGGTGAGAGTAAGGATGGATGGATATATTTTATGCTTTGTTAGTTCATGCTTATGTTGCATAGTTGTACCATGGCTTCCGCAAATCGATGAGAACTCCATGTAATTCACTTAGTAGAAATCTGTTTGTAATAATGACAATTACACTTTTATGAATATGTAATATAAGTTTGACTTCTCTATATTATCTTAGCCTTGTGCTTGCCTTAGGGTAAGTACGACAGTGACGCATCGATTTGGATTAGTTGTTTTTAGTCATGCTTAATTAGGGGTATCCAAACCGGGACGTTACAAGATGGTATCATAGCATAATAAAATGCGTAAATACAATGTGAAACAAAATCAGAAAATTGACAAATAAAACTTGATAAGCCGTGTGTGAGAGATGGGTAGAAATTAGTGTGGAAAATTGATGTGCATATGAGTTGTATTGTGTGCTTTGTGCTTATATGCTTACTTGACTTCTTACATGATTTAGTTGCCTAACCCACAAAATGTTATTTGCTAACTTGATTACTAGATGCCTCAACTCAATCCCTTTAACCTTGTGGCACCACTCAACATTCCTCAACCACCACCTCACCCTATTACCTTGCGCAAGCATCCCGAAGAGACCATAGCTGAATATGTTCATCGTCTCCATTATGCTTGCAATGCTTTTGCTCCTTTCACTAATGAAGCCGCTGAATTTCCGGGTTGGCAATTATACAAGCTCTTGAGAACTTTTCCTTTGGTTGAACCTTGGGTTAGTGTTAAGTTGAACTACATGAACATTGTGATTGATGGGGTGAATTATAATTGGGATCACTATATGTGTGTGGATGATTGGTATTTGACTTTAGAATACTTGTCGGGTGTGTTACAACAAGGTTACAACGAGTGGATGTGTGCTGAAAATGGTATACCCTTGATCCCCGAGACTATAGTGCAATATAGGAGGGGAAGGATGTTTCGTTACCACCATTGGCAACGCAATGCCCGTGCCTCTACCTCCACCCAGCCAGCTGCCGCCGCACCACCATTGTAGCCCGTGGCCCAACCAGCAGCAGCAGCCCCAGCAGCGTCCTCACCCGAGCAGCCAGTACCACTCACAGTGTTACCACCTAGGGGACTCATGATTGGCTTCATGGTCCAATATGATAGGGGGGAGTTCTTCGGGTGTAAACTAGTTGCCAAGGAGGAGGTGATCAAGCAAGGAGAAGCTTCATGATTGTCTTAATTATGAACTTTTTTTATGTGATGGTTTGAACAATTTAAGTTGCTGTTGTAATATTTTGCATATGACTAAGACATTAGCTAGATAGGGTCATATGGCATGTTTGATGTTAGCCTAACCTTGTTTTGTATTTTAGGCTAATCGGTTGTAATTGGTAGCTAATTAGCTACTAGGACTCTAGACCTATCTTAACTTGCTTACATATCTATGGATGCATGATTAGTAGTATTGATTGTGTGATTAAGTGATAAGCAATTAAGCGGGAAAAATGTAAGAAAACCTAACCAATAGAAAGTAGAAATCATGATTAGAAGAAAACGAAACTAATATCACACCTAGGAACCCTATTTATGTTTTGTGGAAATTAATTGTTGTTATTCATATAGTTGAAAATGTCGGGAGAAGAAGAACATACCACAGGAGCACCCGTAGATACCATAACCGTGAACCCTACCAATGATGAACAAGGGCAAGAGAATCGACTAGACACCCTAGAGAAATTGTGCCAATTCTTTGGTATTACCATTAAGCAACAAATGGAAGATAAGAAAAAAGAGAAAGCAAAAACCGAAGCCAAGGCTAAAGATCCACAAGCCGTAATGTTTAAGAACTTAGCCACTCATGCACCACCTACTTTTGAGGGAGGATCTGACCCAATATCCTTAGAGAACTGGATTAGGAATATGGAAAAATTATTTTAGGCAATAGGTTGTCCCGAGAGTTTCAAAATTAAGAGTGGGCAATATTACCTTAGGGGAGAAGCGGATGATTGGTGGCAAGTGTCTAAGGAAGCTTATTTGGAGGATAAGGAATTCAATTGGGAGAAATTTGTATTGAAGATTAGAGAGAGATTTTACCCTAGAGCTTAAAGAAGGAGAAAACAACAAGAGTTTGAGAACTTGACCCGTGGAAAGATGAGTGTGACTGCGTATGCTGCAAAATTCCATGAACTGTCTCGATTTGCTGAGAATTTAGTGAAGGATGAAATTGAAGGAGTTGAGAGGTTTGAGGATGGCCTTAATTGGCGTCTGTAGGAGTTAGTGGCAGGATCATCTAGTACTTTTCAGGAGGCGTATGACAAGGCAATCAATATGGAGAGAATTCAGGATAGGAGAACTGCAATACTTGGGAAGCGCCGTTTTGAGGAGAAAAGTGAAGGATCTAGTGGAGGAAATTGGAGAAAAAGATTTAGGAGTGACACACTAGCTAGGAGTATGAACTCATACAGAAGAGATGATAGGAGAAGTGGACATTCACAGTCTTATCCTAGGAATAACAATGGGAATGCATGTCATAGATGTGGGAGATTTCACACTGGTCGACCATGCCCTGCTAATCAAGGAAACTGTTTTATTTGCCAACAGCCTGGTGTAAGGACCCGGGATTTTCGTCCAATCCATATATATATTGGTTTCCACGGAGTGCATCCTTATAGAAAATTTGTAAGTTGGGGGTTTAGATAAGTTCCAGGGACCATCGAGTTAGAAAAGATTTTACACAGACTTGAATTGAATAAAAACCATGAAAGACGTTACAAATCTGCTATCGGCGTTTTATCGAAGGGACAAATGAAGGGACAATCCAATAGCGCGATAAGTTAACTAATCATGTTTTTAGAAAGACTCCCGCTCATATAGAACATATGAGTACCCAAGAATAAAGGGTTCGAGGGCGAATGTACGAGGTGAGAAGGTGTTAGGCACCCAACTCGCCCGTATTGTGACGGCCTCTACTAACTCAAGTTTGCTTAATAATATAAAGACATAATTCCCATGCAAAACCGAATTAACAACGTAGACTTAGACTATTAATTGGTTCATCACAAGCATCACAACATTTATTTTTAACCCTTGTTTAGGCATGCATTCGATTTGACAAATTGGGCAGCACAACGACTATACAGACAATATTTAGGAAGAAATAAAAACGTTATTCTAGCATGATATCTACATTATGACTGTTGGAAAATAAAAAATTAGGAAATTAATTTAATTTGAGCGCTCAGGAGTTAGTACCTAAACTGTAACCTATTTTTGAAAAGAATAGTAAAACACAAGATCTCATATTTTGGAAGAAAGAGGGAGAAGCTCAGTGTTAATACTCTTGAGAATAGAGGTTGTCAACTATAGACTGTGTGTTTTGAACTGAGGGAGGAGGGTCATATTTATTGGCGTGGGGAAGTAGGGCTGGACGACAGAAAAGGAGTCGAAAATTGAACTGGGCTTGAAAAATGAGTCGGGCCCGAGGCTGTGTCAGCGCTGCTAGCGGCCCTGGAATTTCAGTCAGCGCCGCTAGCGGCCCTGGGTTTTATCTCAGGGCCGCTGATGGCTGTCAGCTGCCAGCTGGATGTCGTCATAACTTGGCAACCGGGAGTCGGAAAGAGGCATGAGAGGTGTCGTTGGAAAGCTCTTGAATGGGGCTTTTGAATAGGAATGGAATAAATGAGTGTTTAGAGGAAAAACCTGAGACCTCATTTTAACTATTAAAGCAAAAATAGCGTTCAAGTTTATAAATTACTCCTTTCATCATCGGGCTTTTGCGGAGAAATCTGAAGGCGTTTTTTTGGCGTCTACAGAAGCCCCCACTTTGATCGAGCTTGAGTAAAAGCGAAGATCAAAGTATTCCGAAGGCGACATGCAGGATGCTGATGTGCACACGGTGTGTGAGAGTGTACAGTATGTATGCATATGAAGACAAACCTGAGTTGGGACATGCTCGTAGCGTGCTAAGATTTCATCTCTGTCAACACAAGAGAAAATAAAGGTTATGGTAGCAGGATAGAACACCGCTCGTAGATGATCTAAATGTCTGCTGGGGACCTGTATTCAGAGTGAATGAAAAACAGTGACTAAACACCGCTCGGCGGGTGTCGAGATTCCGTCCCTGTACGAGAAACGAAAAAGTCAATGAGACAGCGCGATTAAAATAACGGCTGTAAAATAGGAACTAACAGTGGTGAGAGTGAATAGTATAAATGCTTTATCGAGCAAACAGTGACTAAACACCACTCGGCGGATGCCGAGATTCCGTCCCTGCGCGATCAAAATGACGGCTGTAAAATGGTTAAAACATATGAACAATTTAAATGCAATAGCTTAAGCAATCATTGACTGAAACGTATAAAAAATAATGGACAGTATAACCGCAATAGTTTAAGCGATCATTGACTGACACAAAATAAGTAACCTCGCAGAAGGACAGTTTAACCGCAATAGCTTAAGCGATCATTGACTGATCCAAAAGTTGTGATCTCGCAGAAGGATAGTTTAACTGCAATAGCTTAAGCGATCATTGACTGACCCCAAAATTTGTGACATTGGGACATTGGGACGTTTTTTATATTGGGACATCTGGATTAGTGGGACATCGAGACATTGGGACATCGGGACATTTGAGATATTGGGACATTTGTGATATTGGGACATTTGTGGCTTTGGGACTTCCGGACGTTTGGGACATTTGTGCCTTTTGGAATTTTTGGGATTTTTTGGGATACCTGGTCATTGGGATTTATTTTTTGGATATTGGGTAAGTCCGATAGACTTCCCGGGCTTAAAAAATAATTTTGACACTCTGGGCGGTAAAATTTGTCGTAGTATATATCCAGGCTTCAGTATTTGGGACCGGCAAAAATAATCGAGTTAGTTTTACCTAAAAATAGGTGGTACCGTAAAATGAGCCAACTGTCGAATTTGAATTTGTGGGCCAAAGAGTCTTGCTCCTGCGTGCTTTGTACTGATATTTGCCGCGAACGAACTGGAATAACGTACTTTGGACCGGAAAAAGGGTCTTGGGGCAGCAAATGGGCCCGCATGTGCAGGGTCGCTAGCGGCGCTGGGCCTCGGGTGAGGGCCGCTAGCGGCTCTAGCGAGCGGCGCTCAACTTGAGTCAAATAAAAGTGTTTCAGCGTGTTTTTTTTTTTTTCGCGTGCCACTTCTTCTTCTTCCTCGCCGAGAGCAATATTCGAGAGCCTATGTCGAATACCCACCATTGTTGAGTGCTTCAACTTGCTTGAGGTAAGTCAATTCTTGACCAAATTCTTTGGTTTTTGTCTTGAACTTGCTTATTTTTCCTCCTAGTTGCTAAATTTTGGGTTGCATTAGTTGAATGGGTGCTTGTTTCTTGCGAATCTGAAACTTTTAATTTTTCACTTGTAGAGAGAGAAAGCTTCATTGTACTCCTATGGCTCCCGCAGACAAAGGAAAACGTCCCATGGGTAAGGGGGAGGATGATCGGGACCTTTTTCGTACTGGGCTTTCCTCCACTAGTGCACCTCTGACTAGTCATGCGGATGGAACTCGACTGTATCAGGACTCAATGCATTTATGCGACTGGACTGGCGCCCGGCTGGGGTTTGGGACCGTAGTATTTTACTACCGGAGAGGCAGAGTAATCTGTCTAACCTTGAGTTGGTATGTTTTCTGACTCTCTCTCTTTTTTTTTGTTCAGTATATATGTTTTTTGAACTGAAAATTGGAACTATTAGTGCTTTGACACACGAACAAATTGGGACTTGTACTGGATTGGTGGTCAGCTGCATATAATTTGTGTAGAATTATTTTAGCTGTATTTGTAGTATATGGGGTGTTGAGAAAAATTTGTTTGTTGGCTAGGGTGTTGGCGTTTTGTTGCAGGCTCATGGGGCTACCTCCCATTCGGCTATGATGTTGGAGACTTTTTCAGTGGGAGCTAGAAACTTGGTATTGGGTTCGGGTCTTGACCATTTCTTGACTGTTATCCCTGCTTATCACTCTGGGGATCCTAGGATTATCGCTAGGGGGCCGTTTGAGAGATTTTGGGATTCCACGAACAATTTCCACATGCCTGTAGGATTATCAGTTTGCTGTGCTGAAGGGTCTATCCTTTAGAGGGTGTCGTATTCGGTACGACGCGAGTTACTGGCGACGGAGTGACAGTTTTCTCGAGCTTTATGGGCCTGTGTCTGCCCATTTTGATAAGGATCGAGTTTCTTTGGTGCGGTTATGGGTGGCTTTGGCAGAGCAGGGGCTTACCAAGAAGCAGAGAGCCTGTGAGATGGTGTCGTCGGGCTTGTAGGCCTAACCCGATGAGTGAGAGGGCGTCTATCTCGGGCCCATGGAGGATACTGGAGGTAGGCCCATATATTTCACTTTTTCCTTTGCATATGCTTTTGAATTTGGAAATCATCTCTCTTTTTTTTTTTGTTTGCTTGCATGGCAATTGTGGTTCTTCGAGTATTTTTCGGCTTTCGGTCCTCACTGTCCTGGTTTGAGGATGTTTCTATTAGGTTCACGGAAGATCGGTAGAGATAACCACTCATTTACCTCTTTGGAGCATTTTCGGGCTTCCTTTGAGAGTCATGCCGCATCTACGGTATGTTGTTGTTGACTTGTGCACTTTTCCTTTTTCTTTGGTTCATTTGGTGTGAATGAACTGTTGGATTGGTAACCTGCAGGTGTCATGATCTGCTTTTGATGGTATTCCTGGGGTTCCGCTCCATATTACTATGGAGTCCTTTAGAGTGTCCTCTTTGCGGATGGTCTTTGAGGGGCCATTTGGCTTTATATGGTACTTGGGGGACCGTTTGACCCGGCTGATTTATCCTACCTTGGGTAGCCACCTGGTTCCAGAGGATCCTCCCTTGACCATGTTCTATCTGCATGGTCTGAGCATGCGGGACTTAGGGGTCGTGGATCGTGGTATGGCGGCCACGGAGTTTATCATGCCGGAGATCGTTGGCTTGGACTGCACGACCATGTACCTGGCTTACTGCTTGGATCGTCTGATGCCGGACCTCACTTCTAAGGCAAGAAATTTATCTGCATCTTTCTAGCTATATGTGTGATATACTGACTTTTTGTGTCTCGCAGGCGGATCGTCTGGCTCCTCAAGGTCCCAGGAGGTCCCATTCTAGAGTTCCTCGGGGCCAGCCCCCAAGCGTGACCTTTCCGACCAATGAGGTGAGGTACATTGGAGAGAGCGGGGGACACATAGTAGAGGAGTTTCCTCTACATATGGCTGATGGAGAGGCTGTGGAGGGCTTGCCTTTGCCTGATGGTTGTACGGGGGTAAGTTCCTTTTTATCCCTTCTTGTGTTTGTGTTTGCTTTTGAGTGCTGACTCTATCTCTTGTGTTTGTGTTGCTTTTTTTTGTAGTTGAACCGGGAGCAGACCTCTCAAATCTTCAAGCTCATTCACCTGCTGAAGAAAGGTTATGGCCTAGTGATGGGAAAGGGGAAGAGTTCGCGGTCTAGGACTGTTGATGTAAGTGGACTTTTATCCTTCGTTTAGCTAAGTGAAGTGCTTAACTTAACATCTCGATCTTGATCGTCTGCAGATGTCTCAGTGTTCGTCTTCGGTGGGACCTCGACATTCTTCTGCTGCGAGGGCTTCTTCGGCGAGCAGACCGTCTGTTGCTCGTTTACCTCCCTTAGCTGTGACCAGGCCTCCTGTTGATGAGGCGCCCGGACCTTCTGTGCCGTATATCCCTGAGATGTTCTCTTTTGCGGGTTTCCAGCCTTCTCTTGACAGCAGGCCTATTGTTACCCCCACGGCTGGAGGTTGGGCGAACGCCTCTGGATGGGATGTGCCTCATACCGGGCCTTCGTATCAGGATGTGGCTATGGACATTGCTAGTCAGACCACAGAGAGCCTCTTCGGAGCGGGGTTGTTGGCAGGTACCCCCATGCGCGCACCTGCATATGATAGGCGGGACATGAGGCCCAACAACAGTAGGCCCATTCATAGATCTTCTCTCCATTATTCGACTGGGAACTATGGTCAGGGGCCGTCCGTTGATGATGAGGCTGACAGCAATGGCAATGACGACTCTGGCTGAGCGGTGTTGGATTTCTTTGTAGACATTGACCTTGAGATTTTGAACTCCTGTTTTTATGCATTTTTATGATATGTATGATATGATGACTCGATTATGCCTGTCTGATCTCTAAGTATGCAATGTGTTATGCAGTAGGGAAAAAGCCACAATTTAGGAAATAAAATAAGAAAAAAGGTAAAAATTGCAAGGAAAAGCAACAATTACACATATTATACCCCCTAAATAAATGGAAATAAAATAAAAAAAATAGAAAAGATAAAGCTAAGAGATTCTCAGGATTTCTAATTCAACCGTGTGTATCAAAACTGGGCTTAAACGAGCGGACTGGACCAGGTGGGAGGGCTGGAGCGAGAAAAAAAAAATCTGACTGGGCCAGGGTCAGGGCCGCTAGCGGCGCTGGGCTGCAGATGAGCGCCGCTAGCGACCCTGACCAGAGGCGCTGACGGCTTTGGTTTGGGCTTTTTCGTGGATTTCTGACTTCTTTTGGCCCGCGTTTTTGCCCATAAATAGGATTTACGGGATGCTTGATGTTGTATCACTTTTTAGACTTTAACTCTCTCAAATTTCCCAAAGCTTCTACCATGGTGAAATCCTTTGAAAACCTGTTCGATACAGGGTTTTGTACTCTGCCTGTTGAACCGCCTATTATTTGCTAATGCCGAGTCGCCTAACTTGGGTAGAGCCTTGTTGCTGCGAGTGGTAAATCAAATGGCTGAAGGGCATTCTCCTTTGCATCTGGTTGTAGGGGAAACTATTATTGGGCTTGACAGGTTGAAAATCTCTCCTCACGAAGCTTTTTCAGGCAGCCCCTTGCTGCTTCAAATTTGGCTATGTGAGCATCCAAGGGTAATAGAGTCACTGGAGAGGATGATAGCTCGTGTCCCTCGAGCCTGGTCAAAGAAAACCTATACTGCCGCTAGCTTCTTGGTTAGGAAGAGGCTATATTCTAAAAAAACCCTTGCTGAATGGGATGCCTTTTTCCATGCAGGTCCTGCTATCCGTTGGCACGTGGCTTGGTGGAATTTGACTTCCTTCGTGGCCTATAACAATTTTGTTCCTCATACTACCATAGTGGGTTTGTACAAGGGTACTTTCTTTTTTCTTTCTAGGGTTATGGGACAACAGGGGTTGAAGCAGCTTATCCCTCATCAGGAGACGACAAGGCCAACTATCATAGATTTGACCACTAAATTTGCTGAGGATTGGGGAAAGTATTGGCGTAGCCGGGACCGCTGGATTGTACCTCGGGTGATTGCCCCAACTCAAGTTTCTGAGACCTACTTGAACCCAGTGATGGAGAAGCGAGAGGAGCCCTTCGTCGTGAAGAGTGGGACCAACTAAAGCCTAGGTATGACTCAAGAACAAGAAATAAGAAAAGAAAGGAAGGGCCTCATGAGGGAGACTATCATAACTGAAAAGAGGCAAGCCCCCAGCTCAAGGGAGCGATCATAGATCGTCCTAAAGCCAGGGTCCTTCAAAGAAGAACTCTTCAACGAAGGCTTCTAAGGGGAAGAAGGTTTAAAGTAGTTTTCTTAGAAAGCATGTCTAGTTTTAAAAAATAATAATAAGAAGAATTTGTTTAGCTTAAACCCTCATAGTTGCATTATTATTATTTTTTTGTAACCTTAGGAAGTTTAATTTTTGCAATGTAGGGTTGTAACCATTGGGTTTCAGGAATAATTTCACCCTCTAAGGCTATGCGCATGGAGGGTAATTGGACTTCTATGGGTAGAACCGCTTCCATTACGTAGACTAGGGAATAAAGTGTTGCTCCCGTAGAGGATCTTATGGATGTCCTATATCCCCAAATGGCAAATGGGAGTTTTATGGGCCAATCTTTGTATTTTTCTATCATCTTTTCAATGATAGTCTTGAGGTTTTTGTTGGCGGCTTCTACTGCGCCATTGGTTTGGGGACGGTAGGGAGATGATTTGTGGTGCTGGATTTTGTAGTTTTTGAGGAGGGTGGCTGTTTCGGCTTTGAAATGAGATTCATGGTCACTGATGATTTCATGTGGAACGCCGTATCGGAAAATGATGTTGTTCCTTATGAGTTTGGACACTTGTTTTGAGGTAAGGACGACATAGGATTGTGCTTCAACCCATTTGGTAAAGTAGTCTATGGCTACTAGGATGTATTCGTGTCCTCCCGAGCCTTTTGGGGTGATCTTACCAATGATATCTATTCCCCGGCCATGCGAAAAAGAGCCAAGTGGATGTGAAGTTGTGGAGCATTGAGGGTGGCATATGCTGCAGGTTGGCATATATCTGACATTTATTGCACTTCTTGACATAGTCGTAACGATCTCTTTCCATAGTGGTCTAATAGTATCCCTGTCGTAGGACCTTTCTAGAGAGAATTCGACCATTCATGTGTGGTCCGCACACACCATTGTGTACCTCGTCCATAATCTCTGCAGCTTCTTCGGAGTTCCCGCATCTGAGATTGACCCCGTTATGGGATTTTTTGTACAGAACCCTCTTGTATTCTATGTATTGCGCCGCTAAGAGACAGATGACCCGTTGAGCTCTTAGCGGTGCGTCTTGAGGGTTTATTCCTTTGGTGATGTAGTTGAAGACGTCTTGGTACCAAGGATCCTCTTCGATCAGAGCCAGGGTCATATTTGTGTCGAGGTTTTATAAAAGGTTGGCTCGCTTCTTCTTGTTGAGTGGCATTGTTGAGGGAGTGCAGCTACTCAAATTCCTGTAAAAAAAAAAGAGATAATCTGTATTCTTGCTTTGCAAAATTTTCTTACATTGCTTAAATTGAATAGTTAATGATTTGTGCAACTTTGTGTTCATTGGATTTATCAATAGCCAAACAAAGAAAGAAATGAGCAAGAGGAATTTTTATTGATTTGCAAAAGGAGACAAGCACACACGACTTTAGAGAAGAGGGTCTCTAATTCCCGTCAAAATGAAACTAGACTTAGAAAGAAAAGTAAAAGGGGAACACCCCCTATACAAGACTCAACCTAAAGATTTAGCTAGGATCCTAACTCGACAAAACTAGGGGACTCAGACTCGATTCCTCTAGCTCCTGCGGGTAACCAACTAATTCCAGGCTTCCTCTTCTTCCTTTAGAGGCGGCAGAATTTCTCCACTGTCTATGATTTTCTGTATATCATCCTTCAGGCGGATGCAGTCATCCGTGTAGTGGCCAAAGGTTTGGTGATAGCGACAGTAGGAGTCCTTGTCTTTGTTTATCTCCTGGAGGTTGTCAGCGGGAATCATGGGTTTAAGATCTCCTCTACTTATGAGGGTATTCATGACGTGGCCAATGGGGATGTTCAGCTGTGTATACTATTTCTTGTCGAAGCGGCGCCATCCTTTTATAGCCCAGGTACTAGGTGACCACATGGTTCCTTGATCAATGAAGGTGGTGATTACCCTTTTTAGACGCTTGCGTTGGTTAGTATAATGCCCATTGGCTTCACAATACTTGCATCGAAGATAGGGATTTCCGTCCCTGGGAAGCATTCGAGGGGTAGGCCTTCTTTGATGAGCATATCCGTACTTGACCATCTTGTTAAACATTTCATCTTGTTGGAAACAAGCTTCCCCTTTGGCCAGAATAATGTTGCATTCCTTGGGTCTTTCCAACGAGGCGATTTTCCCCTTCATTTGCTGAATTGCGTTGTGGTGGTGTGCCACATAGACAGACATCCCTTCGATGGTTTCTTTTATTTCTTCGAACTCATCAGGCTCTCCTATTTCTTCAGGAGGATAGGTCTCGAATTCTCTAGAACTATTTGAGTTGTAAGATTTGGTGTCTTCCTCTATGAGGGCTACCTCTTCGAGAGAGAATCCCCAAAGGTCAATATCCTTGTTATCATGTTCTATCTTCAAGACATCAGCTTTGTCAATGGTTGATTTGATGGGGTTGGCTTCGATTTCCACAATTTCTCCTTCTAACATCATCTTAACTTTCTGGTGTAGGGTAGAGGCCACAGCATTTAAACCATGGAGCCAAGGTCGACCCAATTACAAGTTGAAAGTGGTCGAAATATCCATGACGTAAAACTGGACCATTTTCTCTATAGCCCCAGAGGTGACATTCATAGTTATGGTGCCAAGGACCTTTCGACTGGAGTTTTCATAAGCACGTAGACCTTGTGCTGAGTGAGCCAAATTCTTGATATCAATGCCCAATTTTGGTGCGGTTCTCAATGGGCATACATTCACGGCAGATCCATTGTCCACTAGGGTCATAGGCACATACTTGCCCATGGCGAATACAGTCAAGTATAGAGCATTATTGTGTGAGGATCCTTCGGGAGGTAGCTCATTGTCGGAGAAGGTAATGGTCGGTTGAGGTTTATCTCCTACCAAGAAACTGACCAGCTCGTCAGGCCTCATATCCTGTGATACTGAAACTTTTGACAAGGCTTCCAAAATGGTCTGTCGATGTTCGTAGGATGAGGCTAAGAGTTTCCAAATGGAGATATCGACTTTGATTCTTTTGAGCTGCCCTGTGATAGGAGATTCTTTGACTTTTGCAGGAACTTCTTCAACTTCTTCTTCAACTGGAGGCTGGACCCTGTCCCTGTAGATGTTTGGTGGCCTATAATGACGACCAAAATGTGTCAAGTGGGCCACGCCTATGGGTGATCTGGTTTGAACCTCCCATACGTCTTCCTCGTCATTGTCCCATATTCCGGCAATCTCGAATCCCAAGGCATCTTCAATACTAATATGCAGGATTACACCTAAAGGGTTCCTGGAGTTGCTGGGTGCTTGACCAGGTTTTGGTAAGGGTATGGTGCCGTTCTCAATTCAATCTTGGATAGCATGTTTAAGGGCCCAACAATTATCGGTATCATGCCCTTTTCCTTGATGGTACTTGCAGTATTTGCCCTCTTTCCAGTTGCGGCCCATAACAGATGGTTCTGGAGTAGGTCCGATAGGCTGCAGCAGATTGTTTTTTATCATTCTTTCAAGAGCATGTGACAAGGTGATACCGAGAGGGGTGAATTCTCTTGGTGGCTTTCTTTCAGCAAAGGTATTCACAGCAACTACCTCATTGACTCGAGCGCTAGAAGAGGCTCCAACAGTCGTCCTATTGTCTCTCCCATAAGTGAAGGGCTTAGGGGTGACTTGGTCTTTGTTTTTGTTGAGATCATTTTCAATGAGGATGCCAACGTTATAAAGACACTGGTATGAGTCAATGGCCTGATACTGAAGGTGGTTCTTATAGGCCGATTGTAGGTTCTTAATGAAATGCCTAATTTGTTCAGTTTCAGAGGGTCTTTCCACCATTTCAGCAATCTTGGATTTCCATCGATGCAGGAATTTAGTGAATCCCTCGTTCTTCTCTTGAGTGGTGATTTCAAGCTCTCTCAAAGTGATGGGGAGCGTAGCGTTGTCCTTGTATCGAGCCAGGAATATTGTGGTAAAATCGGACCAGGTTGGGTAGCCTTCCAGATCCAGGGTGTAGAACCACCGTCGAGCATGTGTATCAAGGGTCTGGGGAAACAGATGGGCATAGAGTTTCTTGTTGATTCCCCTTAGAGCCATAGCGGTAGTGAAGGATTTCAGGTGATCATGCGGATTGTCAACTCCAGTGAAGGTGGGTACTTCAGGCATAGAGAATTTGGCCGGAAGTTTGCCCTTGATCTTAGTGTCAAACTTTCCTACATTGGTACTGTAGTTGGAAATCATTTGGCCCTTCTTCCTCGGAATCGGAATCGGAAGGGATCCTTGTTTCTTCTTCTCTTTTCCTCTCTATATGTTCAGCCTTGAGTCTTACCCTTTCTAGCTCGCTCATGAGTTCATGCAGTCTTTCATCAGTGGTCTTAGGCATTGTGAAGTTGGGAGGGGTGATAGGTGTGGAGAAAAAGGTACGTAGTGATGGTGAATTTATTGATGGTGAGGCTGTTTGTGGTGGAGGTAAACGAGAACCTGGCGGTGTAGACGGTTGCAGACGAATCAACCTTGCCGAAGGCCTAGCTCAACTTTTCTCAAGGTTTCCTTTCTTCTTCGGACCCCCTATCCTGAATAGGAAGCACGGAGCACTTAGTAACAAGAAAAACCATGAGACTCTCACCTAAGAAAAATGCTGACCCACATATAAAAAGCACATTGTCCTAAAAAAAAGTCCTTAAGCCTAAATGCCCAAATATTTCACTAATATCAAAGGAAAATAAAGTCAATGAACGAAAATAAGAAGAATAGAAAAAGACGGACTATCCTATTCTTTATTTTTCTAGACTCAAAGAAAATGGAAAATGGGATAAAAAATGAAAGAATTTCGGCGGCCCTCTTTTTTATTTTCTTTTTGCCGATTTTCTTTTTTTGTTTTCGATTTTTCCTTTTTTTTTTTACCGAATCTGAATTACATCAAAAGAAAAAGAAAATAATGAAACAGAAAAAGGGAGAGAGAAAATTTGGAGACTGACTCTTCTTTTTTGCTAAAAAGATTCTAGAAAATTGTTATGACTTTTTAGAATATATCATCGGGAAAATGATGGGTGTTCATTGAATTGAATTCTCGCACCATCTTCGGGCATTAGCAACTAGCTAAAAACAAAAGAAAAGGCTCCTAGCACGTAAGTACATGTTGGCACATAATCACGATATTCATGCATTCAAGCAAGCATTACAACGACATAGTTACAGGCAAACATGTGATCAGACGGGCATTACAACGACAGACTCACAACAAGCAAGCGAATGCACGAATGTAGGCTAGAGGCTTTTGGCTCCTGTGAGGTTACCACGACAAATTGCAATTTCCGTTCGGCGGATGGTCGACACATCAATTGTAATTCTTTTCATCAACAAGGATTGATGAGTCATGGGTGAGGAAGCGTGGATTTGCACGATAGGACAACTGTATATTCCTTTAGATATACGGGTTGTCTACGAACTGCAACACAAACATCCTCGAGGGTCGATAAGGGTCAAAAGGTTGTGCCAAGGCACATGCAAATGATGTAAACATATGGAACATGTTATTAAACAATTAAGCAAACTTGACTTTCGAGTCTCACCCTCTTAAATAAATCCCCAGCAGAGTCGCCACTGTAAGGACCCGAGATTTTCGTCCAATCCATATATATATTGGTTTCCACGGACTGCGTCCTTATAGAAAATTTGTAAGTTGGGAGTTTAGATAAGTTTCAGGGACCATCGAGTTAGAAAAGATTTTGTAAAGACTTGAATTGAATAAAAATCATGAAAGAGGTCACAAATCTGTTATCGGCGTTTTATCGAAGGGACAAACCGAAGGGGCAATCCAAAGGGACAACCAATAGCGCGATAAGTGAACTAATCATGTTTTTAGAAAGACTCCCGCTCATATAGAACATATGAGTACCCAATAATAAAGGGTTCTGGGGCGAAGGTACGAGGTGGGAAGGTGTTAGGCACCCAACTCGCCCGTATTATAACGGCCTCTACTAACTCATGTTTGCTTAATAATTTAAAGACATAATTCCCATGCAAAACCGGATTAACAACCTAGACTTAGACTATTAATTGGTTCATCACAAGCATCACAACATTTATTTTTAACCCTTGTTTAGACATCCATTCGATTTGACAAATTGGGCAGCAGAACGACTATACAGATAATAGTTAGGAAGCAATAAAAACGTTATTTTAGTATGATATCTACATTATGACTACTGGAAAATAAACAATTAGGAAATTAATTTAATTTGAGCCCTCAGGAGTTAGTACCTAAACTGTAGGCTATTTTTGACAAGAATAGTAAAAGACAAGATCTCAAATTTTGGAAGAAAGAGGGAGAAGCTCAATGTTAATACTTCTGAGAATAGAGGTTGTCAACTGTAGACTGTGTATTTTGAACTGAAGGAGGAGGGTCATATTTATAGGCGTGGGAAACTAGAGCTGGACGGCTGAAAAGGAGCCGAAAATTGAATTGCGCTTGAAAATAAGTCGGGTCGGAGGCTGTGTCAGCGCCGCTAGCGGCCCTGGGTTTTATCCCATGGTCGCTGACGGCTGTCAGCTGGATTTTAATTTTTTGGAGGAATTTAGTATTCCGAAAAATACGAAAAGACCATTTTACCCTTGGACAGTAAAAGACAGTTCTGCCCCTGAATCGCAACTTGGCGACCGGGAGTCGGAAAGAGGCATGACAGGTGTCGTTGGAAAGCTCTTGAACGGGGATTTTGAATGGGATTGGAATAAAGGAGTTTTAGAGAAAAACCTGAGACCTCATCTTAAATATTAAAGCAAAAATAGCGTTCAAGTTTATAAATAACCCCTTTCATCATCGGGCTTTTGCGGAGAAATCTGAAGGCGCTTTTTGGGCGTCTAAACCTGGGCATAGGGCGAATGTATGTCCTAACAAGAGACAATTTCCACCTGGGGATAACTTTAACCGCAGTGAGAGTAACCGACAAGGAAGTAACTTTAATCGTGGCAACAACAACAATTAGTTTCGTGGGAACCCTAACTCAGCTCCACATGTCACCTTTGCTCGGCCTATTGCAAGCCAAGTGGCCAGTAGCACCAAGGAAAAGATACACGTCATGAGTCAGTACGATGTTGATGCGAACCCGAATGTTGTGACTGGTACATTCTTTATTCATTCTTGTCCTACATATGTGTTGTTTGATACCGGTGCATCTCATTCTTTTATATCCACCTCATTCATAGCTAAACACGGGTTAAGACCAAATTTCTCATGCAAAATGGATATTACCACACCTAATGGTATTATTGTGTCGTGTCATAACATGATAAAGAATTGTCCTATCGTGATTGTTGAAACGTCATTACCTGGTGATTTGATTCCGTTTAATTTATCAGATTTTGATGTTATTTTGGGAATGGATTGGTTAAGTAGATATCATACTAGAATTGAATGTCATCTGCAAAAAGTATCGCTTAGGAATCCACATGGTGGTAGAGTATCATATAGAGGAGTGATAACTAAACCGAAGGCTAAAATTGTGTCTGCAATGAACATTAAAACTCAAATCAGGAAAGGTTGTCCAATTTATTTGTGTTATGTGAGTGATACTAGGTCAACATCAAATGAAATAGCAAAAATCCCAATTGTGTCAGAATTCCCCAATGTTTTTCCAGATGAAATTCCGGGTATGCCGCCACAAAGAACCATAGACTTTACCATCGACCTTATGCCAGGAACTGCACCCATATCTAAAGCACCATACAGAATGGCCCCGGCAGAAATGAAAGAATTGAAAAAGCAATTGGAAGAATTATTAGAAAAAGGGTACATTCGACCTATTGTTTCACCTTGGGGAGCACCAGTACTGTTTGTGAAAAAGAAAGATGGAAGTTTAACGTTATGTATTGATTATCGGGAGTTAAACAAAGTCACAATTAAGAACAAATACCCGTTGCCTAAAATACACGGCTTATTTGATCAGTTAAACGGGCAGGGATATTTTCTAAAATTGACTTGGGATATGGATATCATCAATTAAGGATAAAGAAAGAGGATATACCTAAGACTGCATTTAGGACTTGTCATGGACATTACGAATTTACTGTTATGCCATTTGGGTTAACTAATGCACTAGCTGCGTTTATGGATCGTATGCATCGAATTTTTCAACTGTACCTTTATCAATTTATTGTAGTATTCATAGATGATATCTTAGTGTATTCAAAGAATAAGGATGATCATGTTAAGCATTTGAGGATTGTGTTACAGACCCTTAGGGATCATAGCTTGTATGCTAAGCTTTCTAAATGTGAGTTTTGGTTGGAGAAAGTAGCATTTTTGGGACACATTATCACTAAGGATGGGATTTCAGTTGACCCTAGTAAGATTAAGGAAGTTGAGGAGTGGACCAGACAATTTTCTGGGTTTAGCTGGTTATCAGAGATTTGTAGACAATTTTTCTAAAGCACCTCAGCCTTTGACTAATTTGCTTACGAAGACCACAAAATTCCACTGGACTGTGTAAGAACCATCGCCTTTTGGCGCCTAATTGAAATAATAAAATAATAAGTTATAGGTTCTTAAATAAAAGAGATTAATTGATATTGATTAAGGGATTATGGAACAAATGAAGTCACCACCAATTTTTAAGGAAACAATTGGAAACCATCGTTGTGCACCCAATTCCTATTGGGAATTATGACTCATATAACCCAAAGGCCAAAGATTGAGTTCGGGGGTGTGGGTACGAAAAAGACAAAACGAATCTCATCTAAATCGCCCGTAATAACAGCCTCTACTAATCCTATCCATGTTGATTCTTAATTCACATAATAAGGTTCCAAACAATCCGGTCGTCCAAGATCCTAAATTAACTAGGTGAGTTGAACAACCCAAATTATTAAAGTTATCGCTTTGCACATGATTATCCAATTGCATGGTTTAATTTATATAACACAACCAAAATAATAGAAATATGTTCCCCAACCTTACCGTGCTCGCTTAATGCGCCAATTGCCAATTTGCATGAACAAACTTGTTAGTAACTTCAATGGAAGTAAAATAAAAGATATAAACTTTAATTACATGTTAGCATGCTAATTGAATTGATTAATCATGCAAAACATGCAAAGATATGATATTTACATTAAACATGATAAATTATAAGAAAACTAGAAATTAAACTAAAAAGTATGAAAATCATGTAAAGATAATAATTGAACTAACCTATGCATGACAATCATGAAAACAATAACTAAAAACAATCTACATAAGATGAACTAAATAAAACAATGAAAACATGCAAAGAATATTAACTATGATCATAATATAAATAAAACATGCTTTGAAAATAGATTTAAGAGTTGAAAAGATGAGCCCTCAGGTTGAACCTTGATTGTACTAGAATTGAATGTCAATTGCTCTTGATAATGGACTTGATCTTGGGATGTGACTGGTTCTTGATTAGGGTTTGAAGATGGGTTTGATAGATTTGACTATGGTTGAATGAAATAGATAAGAGAGAGAGAGATTAGGGTTTTCTTGAGTTGAATCCCGTAATAATGAGTTCCTCCTCCAAAACAAGGAGTTTAGAGGGGAATTTATAGGGAATGGGCCGAAGAAAATAGGAGATTTGGGCTCCCGGGCAAAAATTGTTGCCCAGCGGCCCCCCAGAGCGCCGTTGGGGCTCTGGCGGCCTCGATAATGCCGCATGGGCTCTCAACATGTAAGGTGTATACTCATGCAGTCACTCATAACTTATCAGCAACTCCATCTAACCCTATTACACAATTTCATTCACATGCGAATTTCCCAGAACTCAATTTCAGCACCTTCAACTAATAAAACTAAAAAACTTTCAATTCAATCTCCCTCAATCAGAACTCAAAACATACACATTATGAACCAAAAACATTTCCCAATTAAAGTCATTAATCCAAACCCCAACAAATCAAGCATAGCTATAATTAAAAGCAATAATTATAAAATTAGAAAAAGAACCAAAACTCACAGTGCTGCCCAATTCTATCTAGTTTGGGCTCCCAGGCAAAAATTGGTGCCCAGCGGCCCCCCACAGTGCCGATGGGGCTCTGGCGGCCTCGATAATGCCGCATGGGCTCTGGCAGCTGTCGCTGGGCCCGGCGGCTAGTTTTATGGCCGCTGCTCCCACGAAAACACCGCTGGAGGGCTCGTTTGACCTCCGATTGGCCTGATATTTTGTGCGTTGGATTCCTTGTTGAAAGGGATTTTTTTTTGACATATTTTGGGATCATATTGCACAAGTATCCTATGAGTTATGGCACAAACACTAGAGAGGTGTCTGTTTTCGTTCATTAATCAATCATTGGATCGTATCTCCTTCGTTTGTAATGGGATTTTGGCCCATAATACATCATTGGAAATCTATTTCAAAGGGTAATACAAGCCTAGTAGGATAGTACTCCAATTAATCATTGAATGACTAAAAATCAGTCTAGAACCGTGATATGCGGTTATGAGAACATCGCTTTTAGCTCGTAAGTTCACTAAATCATAACTTTTGACTCCTATATTCGATTGGGACAAATGAGATGGCATTGAAAAGCTTATGGAAATGGCTATTTGATGGTATAAAAATATGAAGGGTCTGGAATAAATATGGATATTGGGACACGAATAAGCACAAGTATTTCGAGCATTGACATTCAATTCATTATGTTCATTATATGTTATCATCATTGGGCATTGAAAAAGAGGGAACCGATTTTGATGTTTACAGAAGCCCCCACTTTAGCCGAGCTCGAGTAGAGCAAAGGGCAAAGTATGCACATTTTGAAAACATGCAATGCAAGCACATATTGAAACCGTCGATGAAGACGTCGATCTTGGTGTCGATGGCTGTCAGGATTACCAAGTTGACTTGAATTGAAGACGACGATCGGGGTTGCCGGATTGACTTGAAATTGAATATGGCAGTCGGGGTCGCCAGATTGACTTGAAATTGATGTTGGCTGTCAGATTTGCCGAATTGACTTGATATTGATGGATACGGCTGTCAGGATCGCCAAATTGACTTGATCGAATTGAACACCGCTGTCAAAATCGCCAGATTGACATTGAAATTGAATATGACAATCAGGATCGCCAGATTGACTTGAATGATTTGAATATTGAAGATGGCTGTCGGAGTCGCCAAATTAACTTGAGGGGTTGACTTGAGTTAAGAATTCCTGTAAATGCAAATGCAAGGGCACACACAAACATGACAATGCATACACATAAACATGGCAATGCATACACACCATCAAAGCAATGCAAACACATATTCGACCAGTAGACACACATAGGAGATTGGCTTGAACTTGAAGTGGAAACTAAAAGCTCCAACATAGAAAGCTGATTGTAAAATAGAAAAGATTTTGAAAATTGATTTTAGAAAAGACTTAGGGATCCAAAGTAAAAATAATTTCCTTGATCGAATTTAATTGGAAAGTCTCCCTAGAGCCTTCACCTTGAATGGGTGAACTTCGTGAATGATCTACCATATCAGGATTTGGAGGAACACTTGCTGGATTGATGTCGAGCCTTGAGCGTGGAGTTTGATTATTTGCGTATTGAAAGGCTTTGCGCGAGCCAGAGAGTATAGACATGATGGATGATTGAAGGAAAGGTATGGATCGAAAAAGATAAGCAATTTGAATTGTGGACTAGAAATGGAAGGGTTGATAAGGGAAGCACATTGATCGTGGAGGTGATGGATAGAAAGACATGGGCGATACTCGAGTCCAAGTTCTAGGCTCTAATGAATGATTCAGGAAACACTTGAGGTGATTCTTAGAAAACCAAGTTGATTAGAGATTATATAAGGGGAATTTTTGATGATTGAATTTAGAATATGGCCGAGCCTCGAGAGAAGCGCCTACATATCCTTGCGGAATCAGGCCAGACGTAGTTAACGGATTTTTTATTTTTTATTATTCCCTTAGTTTTTGCCTGAATCATTGTCTTGGATGATCGATCAAGCGGGCTTGCACTAATTTTTACCTAGGCCATTGAATGAATGGGCCCAGCGGGCTTTCTACTTGACTTTAATGCCCTAACTTTTGCCTAGGCCGCCCTTTCGGGTTTTCAACCTAGCGGGCTACACATGTTTTGAGTGTTAAATCTCTAACAGGACTTTTGGGTTTGTAATGCAAGGCTTGGGTTTGGGTTACCAAAGAAAGGGTTATTAAGGCTCAAAGTCCCATAAAACCCCCAGTGTCCATATTATCGATCACCTTATGTTTCGAGAAGTGGATTGAACTTGAATTTCATTTCTTTCCTTTTTGACTTTGATTTTCTTCTTTGCTTTTGCACTTTGAACATTTCTATTTTTTTTTATTATTATTTCTCTTTCTCTTTTTCTCTAAACTTTTGAACTCTAGGAATTCCACATCTCTCATGGATGGTAACATTGTTGCTTGCACACTATCAAACCCCCCAGGTTAAGGATTATATGGGTATGAAATAAACGACTATGTGGTTGAGGCCCAACTTCGATGCAAGTGGATTTTGAATGTGGATTGAAAATGATTGAAAAAGGGTTACAAATGAATGCCTCTTGTCCTCGACTTGACTTATGGACACATGCTTTTATTCTTATTTTGTCCTGATTTGAATTGCTCATTTTTTCCCTTAGCATTAATGAATTATTGCAACCTGGATTCATCATTGAATTTGAGTGTTCCATGGATAGAAGATATAACACAATAGAGAAAAGTAATTGAATTTAGAGCACGTTTGGATTCCACATTTGATTTGAATATCTTGAATTCAATTCAAGAATTTGAAATTGTGCAATTTAAATTCAAATTTATTGTTCCGGAAAACAAAAAATTTCAAATCAAAAATTTGAAATATGAATTTCTTGTTTGGGAAAACAAGGAATTTCAATACAAAAAATTGAAAGGAATTTCTTGTATGGCAAAACAAGGAGGTTCAATTCCACAATTTGAATTCCAACTATTGTTTAGCAAACTTGTGATTCAGATATCTAAAGAAAAAACAAATCAAAATTGCATTAGATAAACCTATACCTGAACAAGATAGAACCCTAATATTGGACTACAAGAGCAGAAGCTCAAAAAATTTAGGGCAAAAAGAGGAAATCGAGTACAGGAGCATAAACTCAGAAAATTAGGGCAAAATGAAGAAATCGAACAAAAAACATCGTAAACGGGATTATTCAGTTTTGAGCTTCTTGACAATGGCTTCTTTTTTATTCTTCACCAATCGAATACCAGTAGAGGCTGAAGAGTAGAAGAAAACGAAAATTTCGCAGGAGCTTTAAATAACAATCGCCATGAAAGAAGCTTTAGATAATAATCGCCATGGAAGAAGCCTTCCAGATTGCAAGGAGGAAGAGAGAGAGAGGAGAGAGAGTGAGGGGTATCAGTATTTTGAGGAAGGGGAAGGAGAGAGAGAAAAAAATGATGTGCTAAGGGGAGGAGAGAGAGAGAGTAAAGTTGGCTGAATTAAATGGGCTGAATTTCAAATATGGACCTTTGAGAAGTGAATTTAGAATTCAGGTTTAGAAGGGTTATAAAATTGAATTTGGCCTAAATCAAGGTCATCAAATTTTTAGTCATCCAAACACCTGATTTGGGCCAAATGAGGAATTTTAAATCAAATGCCCATATCCAAACAGGCCATTATTGAATAGAAAGGAAGAAACACACGGCTAAGACTTGATAACTCCTAAGTAGACTTGAACTCGAATTGGAAAAGAAAGAACTGGAGGGACTCTGCGACTCATGCTAATCTTTTTGAAATCGAAAATAAAATAAAATCCTAAAAGAAGAATAGTCTTGAAGGCACTTGACATCTTGATGCTTCTCTTGACGCTCTTGGCTTGAACTTCAAAAATGGGCCTCTAGAGTGGAGACCTCTAGGCCTAGTGGTTATGGCCTAATGGATTACTGTTGTTATTGGGTTTCTTTATATTTGGGGCTGGGATGGTCCCATTATCTATGAGATCTTGGATCTTATGCTTTAGAAACCAACACTCATTAGTGTTATGACCTCGGCCTCGATGGAACTTGCAAAAAGTTTCGGAATCCCACGATTTGCTTCGCAACTGTGGAGATGGGTCTGGAGTTCGACCTGTAGGGTGAAGATGCCCAATTTGTTGGAGTTTCTCGAATGCTTTGCTTAACCTCATGCCCAATGGGGTGAAGATCCTTCGAGGTTTGTTGGCATTTTCTTCATTTAAAGAGTTAACCTTGGAGCCTTTGAAACCATTACCCTTTTTGTCTTTGGAGTAGTTGGAGTAGCTGCTCTTACTCTTTGTGGATTGAAGATGTTCCTCAATTTGGATCCCAACCTTGTAAAGTCTATCAAAGGTCTCAATGGCTTGGAACATTAGAAGTTCTTGATATTTGGGTTGAAGGTTGCGGACCACAATCCTTACTTGGTCCTCTTCGGAGGGGCGATTGATGAGTTGGCCGCCTTTTCCCTCCATCGAGTCAAGAAAGGAATGAAATCTTCCTTTTCACTTTGCTTGGTCACTTCCAACTCCCTTAGAGTCATGGGGAGTTCATTGTTGTAGGAGTATTGCATCACAAACTCTTCTTTGATAGAAGTCTAAGATTTGGCCTTCAGTGGGCCTAAGGTTTTGAACCATTTAGAAGTTGGGCCTTCGAGTGTCATTGGAAAGATCTTTGGATAAAGAGTTGAATCAATCCCTTTGATCGCCATACATGTGGTAAAACTCTTTAAGTGACCATGTGGGTCTTCTACTCCCTTGAATTTGGGGATATCAAGTAATGTGACCTTCTTAGGCAGTTTGGAGTGAAGGTCAACCTCGTGCTCCTCTTCTTCATCCATATAGTAGGTGCTATATGTAGAATTTTTACGCATGATTTGCCCGAGTTTTTCAAGCCTTTTATCGAGTGTAAGGGGAAGAGGGATGTCATCCTTTTCTTCATCATCAGTGTGAGGTTTAGACTTAACATCCTCCCTAAGTTTCTTGATTTCGATATCTTGGGCTTGGAGACGAGTGTCCATCAATTTCAATTGCTCGAGAATGGCTTTGATATCATCATCTCCTGGCATGGTAGAGATTGAACTTAAAGTACAATGTTCAGGTGGATTTTAAGGTGGTGATGAAAATAGTTTCCTAACGAGCCTACCATTGGTACTCGAACGCTCCCACTTTAGGCTTGACTTTCCTATCCTGGTACAAAGGATGAATCGGAATAGGGAAAAAGAAAAAGAAATTGAAAACAAAAATAAAAAGAAAGAGATTTATCCAAAATTTTAGTCCCTTATTTTTTCGATTTTTTTAAAATTTTTTCTGAATTTCCGTTTTTTTTTTCGCAGGACATGGAAAAGTGGATGGGAAGAAATAAGGAAGGAGTTTTTTGAAAAACAAGAAAAGCTGAAATTTTTTAAAACGGGGAAGAGATTTTGAAAATGGAAAGAAAAGAATTTGATAAAGAGGTTTCAGAAATAAAAAAGATCTCCTTCCTAAATGAGGACCCCTAGGATTTGAGAGTTTTAAAATAAAGGATAGAACACGATAAGGAAAGTTCCAACTAGCATATAGCACATAGATCACGTCCAACTAAGAAAGATGGGAAATTGAATCTAGAATAATCCCTCAACATGATAACTTCTCAAGGAGATTTAACTCGAAAATCTTCTAAGGTAAGTAATGTGCTTTAATTATTGATCCTCCATTTTTGACTTGATTAAGAAAAGAAAGACTCTTGACTCAAAAAAGGAAAATATATATACTATTGACTTGATTATGGAAACGAGACTCTTTTATGAATAAGACTTGGGGAAGGAGAAAGACTCTTGACTTGTTATGGAAAAAAGAAAATTACTCTTGACTTAAATAAGACTCGACTGAAAATATGGAAAAGACTCGAAAAAAGGGAAATATTACTCTTGACTGACTATGGAATATGAGACTCTTTTTTTTTGGAAGAATCTTTAATCGAAACACGTTACTTACTAGGATTCTATTTTCTTGGAAAACAAATCTCCCTAATATGGTTAGTAGCATCATAGGAAATATTCATGGATCCAACTTCCTAAAAGAAAATATTCTAGACTCGATCTTAGAAAGATATCTACACAATAACGGATACAAAATAACGCAAAAAGATTGAGTTGACACGAATTGGCAAACAATCATGCAAGAATGGACATGGGACAAAATGCAATATTGGGTGAATCTATGGCTTTGGTAAGGGAACCCACGAACGGATGCGTTTCGTCATATATGGGATGCATAGTAAAACTAGACGTACCGTATCACATATCTCGAATGGAAACATGTGAATGTCATGGGGTGGAACACGACTATGTGCAAAGGTAATTCGGACCTAGTGGGTCCCCGGCCTAAGTCATAGACAATACTCCAAAGGGTAATTCCTGAAATGGTGTGGTGTTGTCTTCGACATCTTGCGAAGATAATGCATGCAAATGGATGATATGAATGCAACGCAATAATAAGCACATAATGATCTTGAACCAAGAAATAATAGTTAACAATCAACATGGACAAGCTTTCAAATTACACCCTCTTATTAAATCCCCAATCAAGTCGCCACTGTAAGAACCCTCGCCTTTCGGCGCCTAATTGAAATAATAAATAATATGTTATAGGTTCTTAAATAAAAGAGATTGATTGATATTGATTAAGGGATTATTGAACAAATGAAGTCGCCACCAATTTTTAAGGAAACAATTGGAAACCATCTATGTGCACCCAATTCCTATTGGGAATTATGACTCATATAACCCAAAGGCCAAAGATTGAGTTCGGGGGTGTGGGTACGAAAAAGACAAAACGAATCTCATCTAAATCACCCGTAATAACGGCCTCTACTAATCCTATCCATGTTGATTCTTAATTCACATAATAAGGTTCCAAACTATCCGGTCGTTCAAGATCCTAAATTAACATGGTGGGTTGAACAAACCAAATTATTAAAGTTATCGCTTTGCACATGATTATCCAATTGCATGGTTTAATTTATAAAACACAACCAAAATAATAGAAATATATTCCCCAACCTTACCGTGCTAGCTTAACGCGCCAATTGCCAATTTGCATGAACAAACTTGTTAGTAACTTCAATGGAAGTAAAATAAAAAATATAAACTTTAATTACATGTTAGCATGCTAATTGAATTGATTAATCATGCAAAACATGCAAAGATATGATATTTACATTAAACATGATAAATTATAAGAAAACTAGAAATTAAACTAAAAAGTATGAAAATCATGTAAAGATAATAATTGAACTAACCTATGCATGACAATCATGAAAACAATAACTAAAAACAATCTACATAAGATGAACTAAATAAAACAATGAAAACATGCAAAGAATATTAACTATGATCATAATATATATAAAACATGCTTTGAAAATAGATTTAAGAGTTGAAAAGATGAGCTCTCAGGTTGAACCTTGATTGTAATAGAATTGAATGTCAATTGCTCTTGATATTGGACTTGATCTTGGGATGAGACTTGTTCTTGATTAGGGTTTGAAGATGGGTTTGATAGATTTGACTATGGTTGAATGAAATAGATGAGAGAGAGAGAGATTAGGGTTTTCTTGAGTTGAATCCCGTAATAATGAGTTCCTCCTCCAAAAAAGGGAGTTTAGAGGGGTATTTATAGGGAATAGGCCGAAGAAAATAAGCGATTTGGGCTCCCAGGCGAAAATTGCTGCCCAGCGGCCCCCCAGAGCGCCGTTGGGGCTCTGGCGGCCTCGATAATGCCCCATGGGCTCTCAACATGTAAAGTGTATACTCATGCAGTCACTCATAACTTATCAGCAACTCCATCTAACCCTTCTACACAATTTCATTCACATGCGAATTTCCCGGAACTCAATTTCAGCACCTTCAACTAATAAAACTAAAAAACTTTCAATTTAATCTCTCTCAATCAGAACTCAAAACATACACATTATGAACCAAAACCATTTCCCAATTAAAGTCATTAATCCAAACCCCAACAAATCAAGCATAGCTATAATTAAAAGCAATAATTATAAAATTAGAAAAAGATCCAAAACTCACAGTGCTAGCCAATTCTATCGAACCCTTGTAATCAGTTCACAGACAAGTTTTCCCAACCTCTCAAATACTCAGTTAAACTAAAATAATATAAAATCTTCCACTCAAATTCTCTCAATCACATAGAAACAATCACTTCATTTCTTTAATCACAACTAAAACACACACATTATGAACCAAAAAAAAATTCCCACTTAAATTCACTTCACCAAATACTACAAAATCAATCAAAGCTATTAAAAAAATATGAAAACTCACAGTGCTACCCCAACGATCTTTAGCATTAATATCAGCCTCTCTTTTAATCAACAATTCAACAACATCAGTAAGACCTTGACAAGCAGCAACATGTAAAGCAGTTCTGGCATCAATATCCTTAAAATTAACATCAATTCCACCAGAATCCAAACCGTCATTAATCCCTTCCAAATCATCCTCATTCGCCATATACATTAATCTCACCCCGGAATCCATTTCCGGAGACGGCAAACCCGAACACGACCCCGACCCCAAAACCTTATTTCGGTTCTAGAACGACGGCACCTTCTTTGAGGATTGCCTCCCTAATGTAAATTTTCCCGACGACTTCGATTCCACTGCTGTCATTTTCTCTCTGCTCCTCCTCCCTGAGGATTTGGGTTTCAGGGAGAAGGGATGATGAAGTCGTTGGGGAGATTGTTCGGGTTTATTTTTTTTTTCTCTCTTTCTCTTCCCAGAGGAGGGAAGGGGGAGAAAGACGAGGGTGGGTGAGAGAGATGTTTGTTTGGTGTGAAACTGTGAATGTGAGGTGACGCAGGTAAATTTGATTTTGGGGGAATTTATATACTTGTGTTCTTTTCTATATTTATTTGTTCAAATATTTGGTCAACTTTGCTATGGAACAACAACTATCAAGGGGCCAAGTGAACCTGGTTCCTTTCTTTTGAATCTTTTGGCTTAAAAATTGACCCGGCAAAACGGGCGGTCGGGTTGGGTCGAGTCGGATTAATCAATATCATTTTTCGTAGAGTTTTAAAAAATGGAGTCATTCTGTGTCCATTATTTTATGGTTGAATCGATCGGGTTTAGCAATTCTGGTCACCACATTGATAAGTTCGGATCGGATTTCAGGCGATTTTTTTGGGTTTAGTTTCGGACAAATATCAGTTTTTGTCAGCTCTACTTAAAAATTTTCTGTCATTTTCCTTACCGTGATTGGTAAGTTGGGATACAATGAGTGCATGATACACCTATTTCTTGTTAATGAAAACTCCAAAAAAAAGTAGCAAAAAATTCCGTCATCTATTTCATATGAGAACCTTTTTTCGTATTATTAGAAATAACTATATACTCCGTATTCATTAAGAACAATTATGTTTTCTTATAGGAAAAGAGGGTATAATCGAGGAACTTGTTTGACTAGTTGCTTGTTAGCTTTGTAGTCTATAGTCTGTAGCAGTCAGTTTGAGTAGTTAATAATGTGATTGATTGTGTAACACCCCAATGTCAAAAGGAAAGGACTCGGTGAAATCTATTGTTGACCAATAGATGCATCAGTGTCCTTTTATAATAAACTCTTACTTTTTGTTCAACCAAGATTACAACATCCTCCTAGTGTTTTAATTTGAGTCCCATGCCATAATGCAATGCGATAAGTACCCTGTTGTTGATGGACAACAGAGTTGCAAAATCAAATACAAGCAGGGCAACATAAAACCTGTTTTTTGACAGCAAAATGATACCTAGCTACTTTTTTTTTGTTAGATAATGTGGATGTCCAGGCTTTCCCTGACTAGGCCCAAGGTAACGGGCTAACGGCCAGAAAAACTTTCAGTGGCACTAAGGGGACTCAAACTAAGAGCCTCTGGAATAGATCTCAGAGCTCCCATACATGTTTGACGGCTGACACATGCAGAGCTTTATAAATGATTTTGAGAGATATTTTTTACACAGTGAAACAGTCGAACTACGTAGGGAGACACATAGCTTATCAGCCAGGCAACCTGCTTGAGCTCATCCCCTATTGCCAGCTGAAATTCAGTATTCCATATCTCTTACTTCATTTATGTCGTCTTCAAGCTAGCCAGCCAGTTCTCCAGCAGGTGCTACCATGTTGTTTGGTTAGTATCGCAATCTTCTTCTACTAAACAAGAGTAACTATGGCTCGCTGCTAATAGAGACATCTAAGGTTTTTATGCTGGATAAGTTGCTCTTGTTTTCTGACTTGCACAGTTGCACTATCTTAAGTTCCAGGCTTTTCGACCTGCCTGGTCAACAATCTAAACTAAATCAGCCCAAGTCACTTGTTTGCATCTATATATACAATGTGCAAACTTTTACTTCAAAAAGGAAACTAAATTAGCAAAAATGATAACCTAACCCATCTCTCTGAAAATCACATTCTGACATACATTAACATACAAAAGGAACCTACAGGCTTCATTATATAGTCCCATCATATCTACAGGATAGGCAATGTCCTCAATCAGCATCTCATGTCACAGGGAAACTTGACACTCAGCATTTCAGCCCCACGTTTAATCAATAGAACGACATCCGTAAGACCTTCACAAGCAGCAACATGTAAAGCAATTCTATCATCAATGTCCCTAAAATTAACATCAATTCCACCATAATCCAAACCCTCACTGATCCCTTCCAAATCACTCTCATCGACATATACATCAATCTCACCCCTGAATCCATCTCCATGAACTCCTTGATTTAGAGCTTTGTGGCATTCAGTGGCTGAATCAAACATGTTTCAAGGCCCAATCAAGTATGAAGTATTCCATACATAGGAAGCAATTCCCTCATCAAACGACAAGAGAGATATGATCTCAGCAAGAAAAAGCATTAGAGTAGCAAGTGTTCAATTTCAAGCAGAAAAGGACCAGAACCTGCTATCAGAAAAATGGTGGGGGGGAGGGGGTGTTGTTTGGACTTTGGAGTACAGATCCATTTATTGTGTATTGTCCGATGCACGACAAAAAGGAAAAAAATAAAGAGCAAGAAAACATGACGACTGTTGTCCAGTATAGAGCAAGTGATAAAGTAATAAGAGTGAAAAAACCATCCAAACCTGTTAGACTCAGATTTATAGTAAAGGAGCAAGAAGCAGCGAACATAAGGAAATGCACATGGCAATCAACACGTCAGTGTTCAGGAAGAAATAGACTGATTGTAATTCCCTAACAGATAAATGGAATCACTTAGACAACAATTTTTCAGAAAAGGAGAGAACCCAGACAATAGAAGGTCAAAGTTTAATCCTTAATGCGGTTATGTAGACGCCAAAAAAGCGCCTTCAGATTTCTCAGCAAAAGCCCGATAATGAAAGGAGTAATTTATAAACTTGAACGCTATTTTTGCTTTAATAGTTAAGATAAGGTCTCAGATTTTTCGCCTAAACACTCTTTTATTCCAATCCCATTCAAAAGCCCCGTTCAAGAGCTTTTCAATGACACCTCTCATGCCCCTTTCCGACTCCCGGTCGCCAAGTTGCGATTCAGAGGTAGAACCGTCTTTTACCATCCAAGGGTAAAACGGTCTTTTAATATTTTTCGGAATACTAAAATTCCTCTGGAAAATAAAAATAGACTGGATGTCGTCATTATGAAGACATCAGCTTGCACCTGACAGCCGTCAGCGGCCCTGAGATAAAACCCAGGGCCGCTAGCGGCGCTGACGTGGCTTCTGGCCCGACTGTTTTTTCAAGCCCAATGCGATTTTCGGCTCCTTTTCAGCCGTCCAACCCTACTTCTCCATGCCTATAAATATGACCCTCCTCCCTCAGTTCAAATCACACAGTCTACGATTGACAACCTCTATTTTTAGGAGTATTGACACCAAACTTCCCCCTCTTTCTTCCAAAATTTGAGATCTTGTCTTTTACTATTCTTGTTAAAAATAGCCTACAGTTCAGGTACTAACTCCTGAAGGCTCAAATTAAATTAATTGCCTAACTGTTTATTTTCCAGTAGTCATAATGTAGATGTCATGCTAGAATAACGTTTTTATTGCTTCCTAAATATTGTCTGTATAGTCGTTGTGCTGCCCAACATGTCAAATCGAATGCATGTCTAAATAAGGGTTAAAATGAATGTTGTGATGCTTGTGATGAACCAATTAATAGTCTAAGTCTAGGTTGTTAATTCGGTTTTGCATGAGAATTATGTCTTTAAATTATTAAGCAAACTTGAGTTAGTAGATTTCGTCATAAACGGGCGAGTTGGGTGCCTAACACCTTCCCACCTCGTACCTTCGCCCCCGAACCCTTTATTCTTGGGTACTCATATGTTCTATATGAGCGGGAGTCTTTCTAAATACATGATTAGTTCACTTATCGCGCTAATGGGTTGTCCCTTTGGTTTGTCCCTTTGATAAAACGCCAATAGCAGATTTGTGACTTCTTTCATGGTTTTTATTCAATTCAAGTCTTTACAAAATCTTTTCTAACTCGATGGTCCCTTGAAATTATCTAAACCCACAACTTACAAATTTTCTATAAGGACGCACTCCGTGGAAACCAATACATATGAGGATTGGACGAAATTCCCGGGTCCTTACAGTGGCGACTTCACTGGGGATTTATTTAAGTGGGTGAGACTCGAAAGTCAAGTTTGCTTAATTGTTTAATAATATGTTCCATATTTTTGCATCATTTGCATGTGCCTTGGCACAACCTTTTGACCCTTATCCACCCTCGAGGAAGTTTGTGTCGCGACTCGTAGACAACTCGTATATCTAAAGGAATATACAGTTGTCCTATCGTGCAAATCGACGCTTCCTCACCCATGACTCATCAATGCTTGTTGATGAAAAGAATTACAATTGATGTGTCGACCATCCGCCGGACGGAAATCGCAATTTGTCGTGGTAACCTCACAGGAGCCAAAAACCTCTAGCCTACATTCGTGCATTCGCTTGCTTGTTGTGCATGTATCGTTGTAATGTCCGTCTGATCACATGTTTGTCTGTAATTATGTCGTTGTAATGCTTGCCTGAATGCATAAATATCGTGAGTATGTGCCAAAATGTATTTACGTGCTAGGAGCATTTTATTTTATTTTTAGCTAGTTCCTAATGCCCGAAGATGGTGCGAGAATTCAATTCAATGAAAACCCATTATTTTCCCGATCATATATTCTAAAAATTCATGAACAATTTTCTAGGATCTTTTTCGCAAAAAAAAAAAGTCAGTCTCCAAATTTCCCCTCTCCCTTTTTCTATTTCATTATTTTCTTTTTCTTTTGATGTAATTCAGATTCGGTCAACAAAAAAAATGAAAAAAAAAAAAGAAAATCGGCAAAATTAAAAAAAGCCGCCGAAAATCAAAGTAAAAAAAATTTGAAATAAAAAAAGACCGAAATTATTTTATTTTATTTTATCCCATTTTTCCATGTTCTTTAAGTCTTAAAAAAAAATAAAAATAGGATAGTCCGTCTATTTCTATTTTTTCTTATTTTCGTTCATTGACTTTATTTTCCTTTGATATTAGGTAAATATTTGGGCATTTAGGCTTAAGGACCTTTTTAGGACAATGTGCTTTTTATATGTGGGTCAACTTTTTTTTAGGTGAGAGTCTCATGTCTCTCTTCAGGATAGGATCCAAAGAAGAAAGACTTGGCTAAGGTTTGATTCAACTTTCTACAACACATTGATTCAAACCACCTCGATTGCATCATGATCAGAACAGTTCAGGAGTATCTGGTTGAGATGACTGACCGAATGGACAGGTTGGAAGCTGACATCACCAACATTAAGTCAAGACAGTTATGGGATACACCAATGTTCGTCCCTTCATCTGAAAACCGGAAAGCCTGATCCTATTCCTCAAGAGCCGGAAAGGAAACGTAAGAGTAGCGAATCTTCCTCCAATGTCTCGCCAAGAGAATACCTCATATCCCGAAACAAGCCAACGAGGAAATTCGCTCCATTAGGGATAACTCACGGTACAGCTTTCGAGAGGTTAGTGGACAAGGATATGCTTCGACCCGTAGGTCCCACTCCAGAACCGATTATCAAGGGTCGTAACTGCTAGCTACGATATATTATACAATTTAACCCCTTTATATATATTTGTTAGTTCATTAATTTATATTTTCAGTAGTAGTAATACATGTTTATTATCTTTTTATTTTCAGGTATTAAAAAGAAATGGAGCTTTAATATCCTGGCCTACAAGTGACATAATATCTCAAATACGGAAGGTATTACACCAGCTTACTAGTGGCCATGACTTTCGTTCGTCGTGTTTAGTGGAAAATCCTCTACTGCAAAGTGAAGTTTATTTGAATAGATTAGTTCCCTACTAATTGGCTAAATCACGTGATGGCACAAGACAAGTTAATATAGTTAAGGCCGTTAGTGGAACATATGTTAGGACCACTAGAGAATAAAAGCCCATTAATTTTTGCTTATAATTGACTTTGGCTCAGCACATACGGGCTTTTCTCACGGGTTTTATTAAGTTGGTGAAAAAGTGATTTACCATAAAAGAGGTGCACATAAAAAGAAGACCTGTGGAAGTTGATCGGACACGGGATATTTGACGGCAGAGCAGAGGAGAAGAAACAGAGCACACAAGCAGACTAGCGATGGCAGAGAGCACAACAACAGACGAAGAGCAGCACATGACAATGGCTTTCGTCAATTCAGCGGTGTTTTCTTCTCTAATTATGTCTAGCTAATTTCTCTGTCTAGGATTTTGATGAAGCACTAATTTAGTGACAATGATACTTATGTAATTGGGATGTTTATCTAGTTCTATGTGATTGCATAACCAGATTACTTTAATAATTTTACAGTTGTAATGCTTATTCAATTTACTCTATATAATTGTTCTTGTTGAGTTTATTAATAGATTGAGATTGATACTTAGGTTATGTGATGGTATTTACTGATTGGGATTATTTTATTGAATGATTCATGCTAGTTTTTGGATAAATTATGTCATATTTGAATAGTTTATACTTGACCTAGATGAGTTATGTCATTAGTTTAATCACCATATTTATTTAAAATCGAAGCTTGTAGCCTAGATTGCTAACTAGAACTAGTATTGTTCCATGTTAAAGTAATTTCATTGTTACGAGATTAGTGGTGGATTCAAGGTCCTAGTATTCGTCTACTTGGTCAAAACCTACTCAATTTACTAGCTAGTTCGTTTTCGTTACGCTTTTAGTTAATTCTTTTAGTATTATTTGCAATAATTTAGAATCAAAAATCACAACTTTATTACCTTTATATTAATTTAGGTTGATAATTAGAATATAGTAATTCCTCAATCCCTGTGGATACGACACTCTTATACTCAATAGTACTACATTGACCTTGTGCACTTGCAAGTATTTAGAGGATTATAAACTACACATAATTGATTCATCAAGTTTTGAGCGCTGTTGCCGGAGAACGGCTGTTAGTTACCTTAGCTAATTTGTCACCTACTCTAATCTTTGCTTATCTATTACTTTAAGTTTGGTTTCTGTTAACTAGTTTTCTTGTTGATAAGTTTAATTAAAAAAAAATAATATTTATTTGCTGTGTTATCGTTTGTTCTGGTAGTTTATTTTTTTTATTTTTTATTTGTTTGTCTTTTTCTTTTTCTTCTTTTGCACTTTGTCACTTAGTTGATCTACATTCACGTTAGCATAAGATTGAAAGACTGGTCATTAAGATTGAATGATGCTCTTGGGGCTTATCGTACTGTATTTAAAACCCCAATAAGAATGTTACCATACAGACGTGTTTTTGGGAAAACATGCCATTTAGAACATCGTATATTCCAATTAAATGAGCTTGATGAATTACCTGAGGCCTTTGAAAATGCGAAAATTTATAAAGCCAAAACCAAGGATTTTCATGATAAGATGATTTCTCGTAAATCTTTTGAACCATATCAGACAGTTTGGCTTTTTAATTCTAGATTGCGCTTTTTTCCTAGTAAGTTAAAGTCTAGATGGGATGGACCTTATGTTGTTCTGCAGGTCTTTCCTTTCGGAGCTGTCCAAATCAAAGATCCTCAAGATGGTCGTACTTTAATGGTTAATGGTCAGCGTTTGAAACCTATTGTCACCAATTTTATGGAAAATGAGTTAATCGAGTCTATTAAATTAGTAGACCCAATTTATATTGATTAGTTGGTGAAAACATCATGTCTGGCTGACGACATTAAACTTAACGCTGTTTGGGAGGTAACCCAAGTATTTAGGTTTATGTTTATTTATTTATTTATTTATTTTTTATTTTTTTTATTTTGTTTCTTGGAGGCTCACTTGGTTTTGCGAGGAGAATGTGTTAATTTTGTTGGTTCAAAGCGAAGCTGGTCTTACTTACATCTTGCCAAGTGATTCATAATACTACGCCTCCTTCGCCAGGTTGTGTTGCTCTTTTCTTCATCTCCCATTTAATTTTTGTTTCTCATTTTCTTTCTATTTTGAGGACAATGTGTGATATAGGTGTGGGGGTGAGAAGAGGACATACACTGAGTTTTATATTTTCAAAAAAAAAAAAATAGATTTTCCATCAATATTTTTGTGAGTCTTTGAGATACTCATAGCATGATTGTGCATGCATTTTGATGGTTTGTGGCTAGATGGATTGTTTCCCTTGAGCATGGTTGGAACTGTGATTGGTAAACAAAAAGCATGTGAGACTTTGAGCCATTAGATTGACACATCCATATCAGTCTTTATATTTCTTTCATGTGTGTATTCTCCCGTGAAGTGTATCTCTAGAAATTGCATTTATTCTCTTAAAAGCTACATTGACATGTGTATACATAAAATGATTGAGGCATTATTTTGAACGTAGCTACATAGGCAAAGGCCTATCCTGTGATTTAATTTCCCATTGTTTCCCCTTGTTGAGCTCATTGACCTTTATTTTCTTTGTAAAACCCACATTACAAGCCTATGATATAAACATATATCCTTACCCAGCTTAAGGCTAGTGGGGCGTTGTGTCTCCCTTTAATTACGGTGTGGTTTGAGAATAGGTGTGGGGGTGTTTGAACGTGAGTTGGCTTTAATTGTAAAGGGATGTGTTATGCATATCTCATAAGAGAAGTTCCATTGTTGAGAGTTATTAAAAAAAAAAGTACAAAAATAAAGAAGAGGAAATTCAATGTCAGAATTGGTGAAAAGGGAGTTGAAAGGTATTTGTATGTGAGATCTTTTAATACTTGCTCCTTAAGGTCAAATAATGGGAGTTGAGCATGTTGTTTTATTTTGAAGTTTTGTGAATAAATCGGTTAAGGTGGTTGAAAATTCTATTTGATTAGGGGAGTTATTTTTGCATTCTCAAGGTCCTTACGGAGGTTGGAGGATGTTTGTTTGTCCCACTAGCTATTAAGCTCTTGAACTACATTCCTAAATATTTTCTTCTGTAGCCTTAAGCCTCCTTACAACCTAATAAAAGTCCTCATGATTCTTGTATGCATGTCGTTTCTATAGTGGTAGAGAATTGAGATTATATGCAAGCTTATGGTAGAACATTCTCATTGGGAAGAATTTGAGCGATATTTATAACCCTTATTAAACACAAGAGTATGAGTGTCACTTACCTAGAGTGAGTGTTTATCAATTTGGTTTTTACTATGCTCTAGTGAGGGCAAGCGGTAAGATTTTGATGATGGAGATGCTTGTACATGATATGTTATGAGGTTCGATCAGATTCACTCTAATGGTGTTTTTTTTTTACTTTTGACTTTGAGTTGTGTTTGACTTCGTTTCATTGATGAACTTTGTGGGTATGTCCTCTGCAAACCCTCACGAGACCATACTCGTCCTCTAGGGGTACCCTATGGGTTTAAAGTGGCTTGTTGCACACGCTAAGTGCAATCGTGAGACCTACGAAAGTGGCTAGTTAGTTTTTTAATTTCTTTTTTTTTTTATTTTTTTGTTGAGGACTAGCAAAACTTAAGTGTGGGGGTGTTGCTAGCTACGATATATTATAAAATTTACCCCCTTTATATATATTTGTTAGTTCATTAGTTTTATATTTTTAGTAGTAGTAATACATGTTTATTATCATTTTATTTTCAGGTATTAAAAAGAAATAGAGCTTTAATATCCTACAAGTTGCATAATAGCTCAAATACAGAAGGAATTACACCAGCTTACTAGTGGCCATGACTTTCGTTCGTCGTGTTTAGTGGAAAACTCTCTACTGCACAGTGATGTTTATTTGATGAGATTAGTTCCCTACTAATTGGCTAAATCACGTGATGGCACAAGACAAGTTAATATAGTTAAGGCCCTTAGTGGAACATATGTTGGGACCACTAGAGAATAAAAGCCCATTAATCTTTGCTTGTAATTGACTTTGGCTCAGCACATACGGGCTTTTCTCACGGGTTTTTTTAAGTTGGTGAAAAAGGGATTTACTATAAAAGAGGTGCATATAAAAAGAAGACCTGTGGAAGTTGATGGGACACGGGATATTTGACGACAGAGCAGAGGAGAAGAAACAGAGCACACAAGCGGACTAGCGATGGCAGAGAGCACAACAACAGACGAAGAGCAGCACATGACAATGGTTTTCGTCAATTCAGCGGTGTTTTCTTCCCTAATTATATCTAGCTAATTTCTCTGTCTAGGATTTTGATGAAGCCCTAATTTAGTGACAATGATACTTATGTAATTGGGATGTTTATCTAGTTCTATGTGATTGCATAACCAGATTACTTTAATAATTTTACAGTTGTAATGCTTATTCAATTTACTCTATATAATTGTTCTTGTTGAGTTTATTAATAGATTGAGATTGATACTTAGGTTATGTGATGGTATTTACTGATAGGGATTATTTTATTGAATGATTCATGCTAGTTTTAGATAAATTATGTCATATTTTAATAGTTTATACTTGACCTAGATGAGTAACGTCATTAGTTTAATCACCATATTTATTTAAAATTGAAGCTTGTAGCCTAGATTGCTACCTAGAACTAGTATTGTCCCATGTTAAAGTAATTTCATTGTTACGAGATTAGTGGTGGATTCAAGGTCCTAGTATTCGTCTACTTGGTCAAAACCTACTCAATTTACTAGCTAGTTCATTTTCGTTACGCTTTTAGTTAATTCTTTTAGTATTATTTGCAATAATTTAGAATCAAAAATCACAACTTTATTACCTTTAGATTAATTTAGGTTGATAATTAGAATATAGTAATTCCTCAATCCCTGTGGATACGACACCCTTATACTCAATTGTACTACATTGATCTTGTGCACTTGAAAATATTTAGAGAGTTATAAACTACACATAATTGACTGATCAAGTTTTGGGCGCCGTTGCCGGGAAACGGCTGTTAGTTACCTTAGCTAATTTGTCACCTACTCTAATCTTTTCGTATCTATTATTTTAAGTTTGTGTTCGGTTAACTAGTTTTCTTGTTGATAACTTTAGTCAAAAAAAAAAAAAAAAATTCTTTATTTGCTGTGTTATCGTTAGTTCTGGTAGTTTATTTTTTTTTATTTGTTTTTGTTTTTCTTTTTCTTCTTTTGCACTTTGTCACTTTGTTGATCTACATTCCCGTTAGCGTAAGATTGAAAGACTGGTCATTAAGATTGAATGATGCTCTTTGAGCTTATCGTACTACATTTAAAACCCCAATAGGAATATTACCATACAGACTTGTTTTTGGGAAAAGATGCCATTTACCTGTAAAGTTAGAACACCGTGTTTTTTGGGCTATTAAGGCGTTACATTTTTATATGAAACTGGCAGGTTCTAACCGTATATTCCAATTAAATGAGCTTGATGAATTACCTGAGGCCTTTGAAAATGCGAAAATTTATAAAGCCAAAACCAAGGATTTTCATGATAAGATGATTTCTCGTAAATCTTTTGAACCATATCATACAGTTTGGCTTTTTAATTCTAGATTGCGCCTTTTTCCTAGTAAGTTAAAGTCTAGATGGGATGGACCTTATGTTGTTCTGCAGGTCTTTCCTTCCGGAGCTGTCCAAATCAAAGATCCTCAAGATGGTCGTACTTTAATGGTTAATGGTCAGCGTTTGAAACCTATTGTCACCAATTTTATGGAAAATGAGTTAATCGAGTCTATTAGTTTAGTGGACCCAATTTATATTGATTAGTTGGTGAAAACATCATGTCTGGCTGACGACATTAAACTTAGCGCTGTTTGGGAGGCAACCCAAGTATTTAGGTTTATGTTTATTTATTTATTTATTTATTATTTTTTACTTTTTTTATTTTGTTTCTTGGAGGCTCACTTGGTTTTGCGAGGAGAATGTGTTAATTTTGCTGGTTCAAAGCGAAGCCGGTCTTACTTACATGCTGCCAAGTGATTCATGATACTACGCCTCCTTCGCCAGGTTGTGTTTCTCTTTTCTTCATCTCCCATTTGATTTTTGTTTCTCATTTTCTTTCTATATTGAGGACAATGTGTGATATAGGTGTGGGGGTGAGAAGAGGACATACACTGAGTTTTATATTTTTTAAAAAAAAAACAGATTTTCCATTAATATTTTTGTGAGTCTTTGAGTTACTCATATCATGATTGTGTGTGCATTTTGATGGTTTGTGGCTAGATGGATTGTTTCCCTTGAGCATAGTTGGAACTGTAATTGGTAAACAAAAAGCATGTGAGACTTTGAGCCATTAGACTGACACATCCATATCAGTCTTTATATTTCTTTCATGTGTGTATTCTCCCGTGAAGTGTATCTCTAGAACTCTCATTTATTCTCTTAAAAGCTACATTGACATGTGTATACATAAAAATGATTGAGGCATTATTTTGAACGTAGCTACATAGCCAAAGGCCTATCCTGTGATTTAATTTCCCATTGTTTTCCCTTTTTGAGCTCATTGACCTTTATTTTCTTTATAAAACCCATATTACAAGCCTATGATCTAAACATATATCCTTACCCAGCTTAAGGCTAGTGGGGCGTTGTGTCTCCCTTTAATTATGGTGTGGTTTGAGAATAGGTGTGAGGGTGTTTGAACGTGAGTTGAATTTAAATGTAAAGGGATGTGTTATGCATATCTCATAAGAGAAGTTCCATTGTTGAGAGTTATTAAAAAAAAGAGTACAAAAATAAAGAAGAAGAAATTCAATGTCAAAAAAGTTCCAATGCATATCTCATAAGAAAAAATTTCCTTCCCTAACCTTAAGCCTCCTTACAACCTAATAAAAGTCCTCATGATTCTTGTATGCATGTTGTTTCCATAGTGGTGGAGAATTGAGATTATATGCAAGCTTATGGTAGAACATTCTCATTGGGAAGAATTTGAGCGATATTTATAACCCTTATTAAACACAAGAGTGTTAGTGTCACTTACCTAGAGTGAGTGTTTAAAGTGGCTTGTTGCACACGCTAAGTGCAATCGTGAGACCTACGAAAGTGGCTAGTTAGTTTTTCAATTTCTTGCTTTTTTTAATTTTTTTTGTTGAGGACTAGCAAAACTTAAGTGTGGGGGTGTTGCTAGCTACGATATATTATAAAATTTAGGACAATTTGGCCAAAACCCCCAAGATGTTTACACTTTTTGATAAGAACACCCAGAAAAGATAAAGGTTGTCAAGAACCCCCAAACTAAATGAAAAAGCCGTGGTTTTCCCCCCAAGCAGTACTTTCCGGGCAAATGAAAAGTTTTTGGACCGTTTTACCCTCATGTGCAGAGCACGTGTTTCACTTAATGAAAATTGACTTTTTTTTTTATTTTTTTTACTCACGATTTTGGCCTTTTCTATGGAAAAAAAAAGTCAATTTTCATTAAGTGTTCACGTGCTCTGCACATGAGGGTAAAACGGTCCAAAAAATTTTTCATCTGCCCGGAAAGTACTGCTTGGGGGGAAAACCACGGCTTTTTCATTTAGTTTGGGGGCTCTTAACAAACTTTATCTTTTCTGGGTGTTCTTATCAAAAAGTGTAAACATCTTGGGGGTTTTGGCCAAATTGTCCTAAAATTTAACCCCTTTATATATATTTGTTAGTTCATTAGTTTTATATTTTTTGTAGTAGTAATACATGTTTATTATCTTTTTATTTTCAGGTATTAAAAAGATATGGAGCTTTAATATCCTACAAGTTGCATAATAGCTCAAATACGGAAGGAATTACACCAGCTTACTAGTGGCCATGACTTTCGTTCGTCGTGTTTAGTGGAAAATTCTCTACTGCAAAGTGATGTTTATTTGATGAGATTAGTTCCCTACTAATTGGCTAAATCACGTGATGGTACAAGACAAGTTAATATAGTTAAGGCCCTTAGTGGAACATATGTTGGGACCACTAGAGAATAAAAGCCCATTAATCTTTGCTTGTAACTGACTTTGGCTCAGCACATACGGGCTTTTCTCACGGGTTTTATTAAGTTGGTGAATAATTACCATAAAAGAGGTGAATATAAAAAGAAGACCTGTGGAAGTTCATGGGACACGGGATATTTGACGGCAGAGCAGAGGAGAAGAAACAGAGCACACAAGCGGAGTAGCGACGGGAGAGAGCCCAACAACAGACGAAGAGCAGCACATGACAATGGCTTTCGTCAATTCAGTGGTGTTTTCTTCCCTAATCATGTCTAGCTAATTTCTCTGTCTAGGGTTTTGATGAAGCCCTAATTTAGTGACAATGATACTTATTTAATTGGGATGTTTATCTAGTTCTATGTGATTGCATAACCAGATTACTTTAATAATTTTACATTTATTAGTGCTTATTCAATTCAGTCTATATAATTGTTCTTGTTTCGTTTATTAATAGATTGAGATTGATATTTAGGTTATGTGATGGTATTTACTGATTGGGATTATTTTATTGAATGATTCATGCTAGTTTTAGATAAATTATATCATATTTGAATAGTTTATGCTTGACCTAGATGAGTTATGTCATTAGTTTAATCATCATATTTATTTGTAATCGAAGCTTGTAGCCTAGATTGCTTCCTAGAACTAGTATTGTCCCAAGTTAAAGTAATTTCATTGTTACGAGATTAGTGGTGGATTCAAGGTCCTAGTATTCGTCTACTTGGTTAAAACCTACTCAATTTACTAGCTAGTTCGTTTCCATTACGCTTTTAGTTAATTCTTTTAGTATTATTTGCAATAATTTAGAATCAAAAATCACAACTTTATTACTTTTAGATTAATTTAGGTTGATAATTAGAATATAGTAATTCCTCGTTCCCTGTGGATACGACACCCTTATACTCAATAGTACTACATTGACCTTGAGCACTTGCAAGTATTTAGAAGGTTATAAACTACACATAATTGACCGATCAGTAACTGGAAAGAAGGTGAATACCGGAAATACCATCAAGGGAAAATGCTTGATACAAACAACTGTAGGGCCCTTAAACATATCATCCAAGATAAAATAGACAATGACACTCTACCATTGCCTAAAGCTGAAGAAACCGAAAGCGCTGATAACCTTCTAGGTGTTATCAACCATATTAAAACTGAGGAGCCCAAAGATTACTCTCATCTCATTTATGGTGAGGAGATCACCTTGATTTCCCAAAAATCCTATGAAGAAGGACCAGACCTGAAAAGCGACAAAACAGTTGATGATAAAAATTAGATACAAGAAGGTCTGGGTCGTATAATTAAAGGTATTCAATAGATAAGAGAGAAGGTTGACATCCTAGAAGAGAGCACCTCCAAGCGCAGGAATGCGGCCATCTTGACCAAAGAAGAAACTTGGTGGCGCCAAGACCTCCTCTATCACAAAATGTCCAAGTACGGGTATGTTCGTCCGAAGACCCTCACATCAATGCTCCTTCCGAGAGACGGAAATCCGTTTCTAAGCTGTACCTACTGCGCGGCTGAGGGACACTACATCAATCAGTGCAGGCGCTTTAAAGGGCTAGTCTTGCATTTCATTGACCAAGGGACAATGTGGCCACCGTACACTTGGACAGTCAGCTGGTGTCGTCATGGTCAAGAAAAGTACACCCCTCTTTTTGAACCAATGGAAGCTGTTATGAACGCACTAGTATGTATAGGTGACTTCCAACCCTGCATCCCTTTGGAAGATGCCAAATCAGAACCGAGAGAAAACCGACCCTACTGCATGTATCATCGAGTATTCGGGCACCATACAGACGATTGTCTGCGCCTGAAGGATGACGTCCAAGGTGTCATTGACAGAGGAGAGGTTCCGCCACCACTAAGAGATGGAAATGTGGACGATGAAGCCTGGAATTAGTTGGTTACCCGCAGGAGCTAGAGGAATCGAGTTTGAGTCCCCAAGTTTTGTCGAGTTAGGATCCTAGCTAAATCTTTAGGTTGAGTCTTGAATAGGGGGTGTTCCCCTTTTACTTTTGTTTCTAAGTCTAGTTTCTTTTTTACGGGAATTAGAGACCCTCTTCTCTAAAGTCATGTGTGCTTATCCCTTTTCGCAAATCAAAAAAAATTCCTCTTGCTCATTTCTTTCTTTGTTTGGCTATTGATAAATCCAATGAACACAAAGTTGCACAAATTATTAACTAATCAATTTAAGCAATGTAAGTAAACTTCGCAAAGCAAGAATACAGATTATCTCTTTTCACAGGAATTTGAGTAGCTTTACTCTCTCAACAATGCCACTCCACAAGGAAGAAGCGATCCAGCCTTTTGCAACAACCTCGACACAAAAACGAACCTAGCCCCAATCGAAGAGGATCCTTGGTACCAAGACGTCTTCAACTACATCACCAAAGGAATATACCCTCAAGACGCACCACTAGGAGCTCATCAGGCCATCCGTCTCTTAGCAGCGCAATACATAGAATATAAGGGGGTTCTATACAAAACATCCCACAACGGGGTCAACCTCAGATGCGTGAACTCTAGAGAAGCCGCCGAGATCCTGGACGAGGTACACAATGGGGTGTGCGGACCACACATGAATGGTCGAATGCTCTCTAGAAAGGTCCTACGACTGGGGTACTATTGGACCACTATGGAAAGGGATTGTTACGACTATGTCAAGAAGTGCAAGAAATGTTAGATATATGCCAACCTGCAGCATATGCCACCCTTAATGCTCCAAAACTTCACATCCCCTTGGCCGTTTTCCGCTTGGGGAATAGATATCATTGGTAAGATCACCCCAAAAGGCTCGGGAGGACATGAATACATCTTAGTAGCCATAGACTATTTTACCAAATGGGTCGAAGCCCAATCCTATCCCTTCCTTACCTCCAAAAAAGTGTCCAAATTCGTAAGGAAAAACATCATTTGCCGATATGGCGTTCCGCATGAAATCATCAGTGACCAATGGCGCAGTAGAAGCCGCCAAGAAAAACCTCAAGACTATCATTGAAAAGATGATAGAAAGCTACAAAGATTGACCCATAAAACTCCCATTTGTCCTTTGGGGGTATAGGACATCCATAAGATCCTCTACGTGAGCAATTCCTTATTCCCTAGTCTACGGAATGGAAGCAATTCTACCCATAGAAGTCCAACTACCCTTCATGCGCACAGCCTTAGAGGGTGAAATTCCTGAAACCCAATGGTTACAAGCCCGCTACGAAAAACTCATGTTCACGGATGAAAGACGCCTACGGGCCCTAGACCATTCCTACATGTACCAACAACGCATGGCAAGAGCATTCAACAAAAAAGGTTCGACCTCGGAATTCAAAGGAAGGGGATTTAGTTTGGAAAGAATTACGCGCCCCAGTTACTGACCCAGAGGCAAATTTTGACCAAACTGGTCCGGTCCGTTCATCATCAAAGACATTCTATCAGGAGGCGCAGTCAGACTCATGGATATTAATGGCATCGAGTTCAGCCAGCTCACCAATATGGACCAACTGAAGAAGTGCTACGTCTAAAAAAAAAATCTGAAAAAAAAAAGAGGCGTACACAAATTGAACGAACTATGCTGGCCTGATTCCACACTGGATACGTAGGTAACCCTTTTAAGGGGCCCGGCCAAAATCAATCCAAAAATTCCATTCAACTCATTCAAAAAGGGATAATATTTATTCAAATTGAACGAATAAGCTTACATTGCAAAAATGGAACTTCCTAAGGTTACAAAAAAAAATGAATAATGCAACTATGAGGGTTTATGCTAAATAAATTCTTATTATTATTTTTCTAAAAACTAGACTTGCTTTCTAAGAAAACTACTTTAATCCTTCTTCCCTTTAGAAGGCTACGTTGAAGAGTTCTTCTTTGAAAGACCATGGCTTGAGGACGACCTATGATCGCTCCCTTCAGCTGGGGGCTTGCCTCTTTTCAGTACATGATAGCCTCCCTCATGAGGGTCTTCCATTCTTTTCTTGCTTCCTATTCTTGAGTCATACTTAGGCTTTAGTTGGCCCCACTCCTCATGACGAAGGGCTCGTCTCGCTTCTCCATCACTGCGGGAAAGTCAGTTCAAGTACGTCTCACAAACTTGAGTTGGGGCAATCACCCGAGGTACAATCCAGCGGTCCCGGCTACGCCAATACTTTCCCCATTCCTCATCAAATTCAGTGGTCAAAGCAATGATAGTTGGCCTTGTCATCTCCTTACGAGAAATAACCTGCTTCAACCCGTATTGTCTCATAACCTTAGAAGGAAAGAAGAAAGTACCCCTTTAGTGACCCACTATGGTAGTATAAGGAACAAAATTGTCACAGGCCACTAAGGAAACCAAATTCCACCAAGTCACGTGCCAACGGATAGCAAGACCTGCATGGAAAAAGGCCTCCCATTCAGCATGAGATTTTTAGAAATATAGCCTCTTCCAAACCAAGAAGCTAGCGGCAGTATAGGTTTTCTTTGACCAGGCTCGAGGGACACGAGCTATCATCCTCTTCGGTGACTCTATTAGCCTTAGATGCTCGCATAGCCAAATTTGAAGCAACAGGGGGCTGCTAGAAAAAGCTTCGTGAGGAGAGATCTTCAACCTGTCAAGCCCAATAATAATTTCCCCTACAACTAGATGCAAGGGAGAATGCCCTTCAGCCATTTGATTTACCACTCGTAACAACGAGGCTCTACCCAAGTTAGGTGACTCGGCATTAGCAAACAATAGGCGGTTAAACAGGCAAAGTACAAAAGCCTGTCAATGGCAACTCCTGAATATTGCATCTTTGTCAGAGGACATAGCAAATTTTTCACAGAGTTGAACTAAGTCCACATCGACACCCAGGATCATGCTTTTGGTTTCTGCAGATGACAAGCATAAGGATTTCTTGTACAGAACACTAAAGCCATCTCTCAAATAAGGTACAGCGGGAGGAAGAACATCATGCTTATTAGTGATTGCAGCAAGTTCATCAACTAAAGGGCATAATTCAGAATTACCAAAATGGAAGACATGCAAGTCGGGGTCCCAATAATTCAAAGCAGATCGAAGAAGGGGCCACAGTATTTTGGTTGGTTTTAAAGTCAGTAAGGTAGAGACATGGAACGGAGCCAGTTTAAGTTTGTCTTCTATGGTCAAATTTTTGCACCAAGCATCGAACAGGTTTTCAAAGGCCGCTAGCGGCCCTCAGCTGCAGCCTAGCGCCGCTAGCGGCCCAGCCTAACGCCGCTAGCGGCCCTTACCCTGGCCCGGTCAGATTTTTCCTTTCGCTCCAGCCCGCCCAATTAATCCATTCTGCTCGATTTAAGCCCAGTTTTGAAATGCGCGCTGAATTACAAAGCCCGAGACTCTATTAGTTTAGCTTTTCTAATTTCTTTTTTTTTATTATTATTTTAATTGTTTCCATTTTTTTTGGGGGTATAATATGTGTAACTTTTACTTTTTCTTGCATTTTTTACCTTGTCCTTATTGTATTCCCTAAATTGTGGCTTTTTCCCTACCACATAACATATGGCATACTTACAGATCAGACGGACATAATCGAGTCATCATATCATACATATCATAAAAATGCATAAAATCGGAGTTCAAAGCCTCAAGGTCAATGTCTACAAAGAAATCCAACACCGCTCAACCAGAGTCGTCATCGCCATTGCTGTCAGCCTCATCATCAACGGATGACCCCTGACCATAGTTCACAGTCGAATAATGGAGGAAAGAGCTATAAATGGGTCTGCTGTTGTTGGGCCTCATGTCCCGCCTATCATATGCAGGTGCGCACCTAGGAGTACCTGCCGAAAATCCCGCTCCGAAGAGGCTCTCTGTGGTCTGACTAGCGAAGTCCATAGCCACATCCTGATATGAAGGCCTAGTATGGGGCACATCCCATCCAGCGGCGTTTGCCCAACTTCCAGCTGTGGGGGTAACAATAGGCCTACTATCAAGAGAAGGCTGGAAACCCGTAGGAGAGAACATCTCAGGGACATAAGGAACAGAAGGTCCGGGCGCCTCATCAACAAGACTGAGACATCTGCAGACAATCAAAATCGGGATGTTAAGTTAAGCACTTCACTTAGCTAAACAAAGGATAAAAGTCTACTTACATCAACGGTCCTAGACCGAGAACTCTTCCCCTTGCCCATCACACGACCATAGCCTTTCTTCAGCATGTGAATGAGCTTGAAGAACTGAGAGGTCTGCTCCCAGTTCAACTACAAAAAAAAGCAACACAAACACAAGAGATAGAGTCAGCACTCAAAAGCAAACACAAACACAAGAAGGGATAAAAAGGAACTTACCCCAGTACAACCATCAGGCAAGGGCAAGCCCTCCACAGGCTCTCCGTCTACCATATGTAGAGGAAACTCCTCTACTATGCGTCCCCCGCTCTCCCCAATGTACCTCACCTCATTGGTCGGCAAGGTCACGCTTGGGGGCTGGCCTTCTGGGACCTCCTGGGACCCTGAGGAGCTAGACGATCCGCCTGCGAGACACAAGAAGTCAGTATATCACACATATAGCTAAAAAGATGCAGATGAATTTCTTACCTTAGAAGTGAGGTCCGACATCAGACGATCCAAGCCGTAAGCCAGGTACACGGCCGTGCGGTCCAAGCCAACAACCTCCGACATAAGAAACTCCGTGGCCGCCATACCACGAGCCACGACCCCCAAGTCCCGCACGCTCACACCGCGCAGATAAAACATGGTCAAGGGAGGATCCTCTGGAACCAGGTGGCTACCCAAGGTAGGATAAATCAGTCGGGTCAAACGGTCCCTCAAGTACCACATAAAGCCAAATGGCCCCTCAAAGACCACCCGTAGAGAGGACACTCTAAAGGACTCTTTGGTATTATGGGGCAAAACCCCAGGAATACCATCAAAAGCAGACCATGACACCTGCAGGTTACCAGTTCAAAAGTTCATTCACACCAAATGGACCAGTAAAAGAAAATGCACAAATCAACAACAACATACCGTAGATGCGGCATGGCTCTCGAAGGAAGCTCGAAAATGCTCCAAAGAGGTAAATGAGTTGTTATCTCTACCGATCCACCGTGAACCTAATGGGAACATCCTGAAACCAGGACGGTGAGGACCGAAAGCCAAAAAATACTCGAAGAACCACAACTGCCATACAAGCAAAAAAGGGTGATCTCCAAATTCAAAAACATATGCAAAGGAAAAAGTGAAATATATGTGCCTACCTCCAGTATCCTCCACGGGTCCGAGATGGACGCCCTCTCACTCGTCGACTTAGGCCTACAAGCCCGTCGACACCATCTCACCAAGGAAGCATAAGCAGAAGCGCCGAAATTGTACTCATGGACCTTGGTCAATTCCTCTAAACATGTCAAGAAATCGACTTGACATACGCTCTTCTTCTGAGCGAAAATGGTCGACCCCAATAAGCAAGCCAGGAAAATGCGGGCACTCTGCTCCTCGGTAAGCCCCTGCTCCGCCAAAGCTGCAACAAAGAAACCCGATCCTTATCAAAATAGGCAGACATAGGCCCATAAAGCTCGAGCAAACTGTCACTCTGTCGCCAGTAACTCGCGTCGTATCGAATACGGCGCCCTCTAAAGGATAGACCTGTCAGCACAGCAAACTGATAAGGGGTGGGGAACATCTCTCCTACGGAAGTATGAAAAGTGTTCGTGGAATCCCAAAACCTCTTCAATATCCCGCTAGCGATAATCCTAGAATCCCTATAGTGACAAGCAGGGATAACAGTCAAAAAATGGTCAAAACCCGAGCCCAATACAAAATTCCTAGCTCCCACTGAAAAAGTCTCCAACATCATAGCCCAATGGGAGGTAGCCTCATGAGCCTGCAACAAAACACCAACACCCTAGCCAACAAAAAAAATTTTCTCAACACCTCATGTACTACAAATACAGCTTAAATAAATTCTATACAAATTATATACAGCTGACCACCAATCCAGTACAAGTCCAAATTTGTTCGTGTGCCGAAGCACTAACATTTCCAATTATATACTGAACATAAAAAAAGAGAGAGTCAGAAAACATACCAGCTCAAGGTTAGACAGATGACTCTGTCTCTCCGGTAGTAAAATACTACGGTCCCAAACCCCAACCGGGCGCCAATCCAGCAGCATAAATGAGTCCTGATGCGGTCGGGCTCCATCCGCATGACTAGTCGGAGGTGCACTAGTGGAGGGAAGCCCAGTACGGAAAAGGTCCCGGTCATACTCCCCCTCACCCATGGGACGTTTTCCTTTGTCTGCGGGAGCCATGGGAGTACAATGAAGGTTTCTCTCTCTACAAGTGGAAAATTAAAAGTTTCAGATTCGCAAAAAACAAGCACCCATTCAACAATGCAACCCAAAATTCAGCAACTATGCGGAAAAATAAGCAAGTTCTAACAAAAACCGAAGAATTTGGTCAAGAATTGACTTACCTCAAGCAAAGTAGAACACTCAACAATGGAGGAAGGCTCGACAAATTGTTCTCGGCGAAGAAGAAGAATGGCACGCGAGGAAAAAAAAACGATGAAGCAATTCTTATTTGGCACAACCTGCACGCCGCTAGCAGCCATGCACACGCGGGACCCACTTGTTGTCGCACGACCCTTTTTCCACTCCAAAGTTTGTTATACCAGTTCGTTTGCGGCAAATATCAATACCAAGCGCGCGGGAGCAAGACTCTTTGACCCCCAAATTCAAATTCGACAGTTGGCCCATTTTACGGTACCAACTATTTTCAGGTAAAACTAACCCGATTATTTTTGCAGGTCCCAGATACTGAAGCCCGGATATATAATGCGACAACTTTTACCGCCCAAAGTGCCAATATTATTTTTAAAGCTCGAAAAGTCTATCGGCCTTACCAAATATCTCAAATATCCCAAACATCCCAATCACAAATTTTGGGCCATTCAATGATCGCTTAAGCTATTGCGGTTAAACTGTCCTCCTGTGAGATCACAAATTTTGGGGTCAGTCAATGGTCGCTTAAGCTATTGCGGTTAAACTGTCCTTCTGCGAGGTCACAAATTTTGGGGTCAGCCAATGGTCGCTTAAGCTATTGCGGTTAAACTGTCCTTCTGCGAGGTTACTTATTTTGTGTCAGTCAATGATTGCTTAAACTGTTGCGGTTATACTGTCCATTACTTTTTATATGTTTCAGTCAATGATTGCTTAAACTATTGCATTTAAACTGTTCATATGTTTTAACCATTTTACAGCCGTTATTTTGATCGCGCTGTCTCGTCGACCTTTTCGTTTCTTGTGCAGGGACGGAATCTCGGCGTCCGCCGAGTGGTGTTTAGTCACTGTTTGCTCGATAAAGCATTTATACTATTCACTCCCACCGGTGTTACTTCCCATTTTACAGCCGTTATTTTTAATAGCGCTGTCTCATTGACTTTTTCGTTTCTCGTACAGGGACGGAATCTCGACACCCGCCGAGCGGTGTTTAGTCACTGTTTGTCGAAGCACTCCATGTTGATCATTCTCAAAGTATTACTAACTTTTTCATTCACTCTGGATACAGGTCCCATGCAGACGTTTAGATCATCTATGAGCGGTGTTCTATCTTGCTACCCTCACACACAGTGTGCATATCAGCATCCTGCATGTCGCCTTCGGAATACTTTTTGATCTTCACTTTTACTCAAGCTCGATCAAAGTGGGGGCTTCAGTAGACGCCAAAAAAACTCTTTCAGATTTCTCCGCAAAAGCCCGATGATGAAAGGAGTAATTTGTAAACTTGAACGCTATTTTTGCTTTAATAGTTAAACTAAGGTCTTAGGTTTTTCCTCTAAACACTCCTTTATTCCAATCCCATTCAAAAGCTCCGTCCCATTCAAAAGCCCCGTTCAAGAGCTTTTCAACGACACCTCTCATACCCCTTTCCGACTCCCGGTCGCCAAGTTGCGATTCAGGGGTAGAACCGTCTTTTACCGTCCAAGGGTTAAACGGTCTTTTCATATTTTTCGGAATACTAAAATTCCTCCGGAAAATAAAAATAGACTGGATGTTGACGACATCCAGTTTGCAGGTGGCAGCTAACAGCCGTCAGCGGCCCTAGAATAAAACCCAGAGCCGCAAGCTGCGCTGACGTGGCATCTGGCCCGACTGATTTTCAAGCCCTAACCCTAATTCTCCACGCCTATAAATATGACCCTCCTCCCTCAGTTCAAATCACACAGTCTACAGTTGACAACCTTTATTCTCGGGAGTATTGACACCGAGGTTCCCCCTCTTTCTTCCAAAATTTGAGATCTTGTCTTTTACTATTCTTGTCAAAAATTGCCTATAGTTCAGGTACTAACTCCTGAGGGATCAAATTAAATTAATTGCCTAACTGTTTATTTTCCAGTATTCATATGTAGATATCATGCTAGAATAACGTTTTTATTGCTTCCTAAGTATTGTCTGTATAGTCATTGTGCTGCCCAACTTGTCAAATCGAATGCATGTCTAAATAAGGGTTAAAATGAATGTTGTGATGCTTGTGATGAACCAATTAATAGTCTAAGTCTAGGTGTTAATCTGGTTTTGCATGGGAATTATGTCTTTAAATTATTAAGCAAACTTGAGTTAGTAGAGGTCGTCATAAGCAAACTTGAATTATGTCTTCTTCTCTTGAGTTGGGTGCATGGGAATTATGCATACTGAGATAATTTATGTTTATATTTGATTAATAATTTTGTAACATCCGTGCACCGCACGGGTGAAAACACTAGTTACTACAAAACCTGGGCAAGTGAGTATTTCACTCTAGCTCACTCCACTAGAGAGACTCTCTTTCCTTTACTGACAGACGCACATTTTATTAGGAAATAAAATAAAATAAACTGTTCTCCTTCATATCTCTCTCTCTCTCTCTCTCTCTCTCTCTCTTTCAGACTTGACCCACCCAGAAACTCCACCCAGCTTCTCTCTCCGACTCGGCGGCGCTCCTCTCCGGTGGCGGAACGCAGCTGGCAGCTCTCAGGTCGCCCAGATCACGGTGTCGGTCGCGGTCGCCCAGCTCCTCCGGCATCAGATTTTGCCGATTCAGGCGGTGGCCAGGTGGTTTCAGGCGATTTCACCGGTTGCTTAGGTATTATTTCTATTTATTAAACCCTAAATAAGAAAGCATACTTGTTTGTTAGATCTGACAGTTCGTTTAGCAATTATGTGAGAGCTCTCTAGATATTAATTGTTGAATTTCTGGGTCTTTTGCTAATATTTGAGGGCAAGAAATAATTTGGGCTTTCTGGGTCTTTGTCGCAATGATGTGATTGCTACTTTTTTTTTTTTTTTTTTTTTTTGAGGTAAAGTGATTGTGACTTAGTAATGTGTTTATTTTGTTTCTCATTTGGGTAATTGGGTATTTAACTATTTGCTATATTGTATGTATTCTTCCTTTTCTAGTTGAAATGTAGTGGTTGTTTTTTTTTGTTACATCTTGCTGTTTTGGTTGCTCAATGCTGATTTTGTTGCAATTTTGTCAATTGGATGTCAGTGAAATCGAAGGGTTTTTTGTGGAGGCTGTGATTTGAGTAGAAGATGATGGGACCTTCTCCTGTTCTTATGAGGGTTGGGAGCTTGAGGCTGGAAAACTTGGGTCAACATGCTCTAGCCATGATTGAGAACTTGTGTTTCTCAAAGTTTGTTGTTGGGGTTTTGATTTTCACAATTATTGCTGCGACTTATGAACCTGAGGACCCTCTTTTCCACCCTTCCGATAAGTTTGCCACATTCCTTGCATCAACCTCGAATGCCACTTTTTGAGTCGGATAACACTGTGGTCAAGACTAGTGAGGACTTCATGGCTGCTAAATTAGACTACCTTTAACACTTTTATTAACATTACGGATGTTGCCGATGCTTCTGAGTTGGCTGGCAATATGGGTTCTGAATGTGAGGGTGATGTTGGTAAACCCATTGATTGTAGGGACCTAGAAGTGTTCCATACGATGATGAGGGCAGCCATTGAGAAGTTCAAGGACATCCATTTCTATCGATTTGGCAAGGCTGTCCGGGGATCTGAGGATAACACTTGTGATATGGCATGGCGGTTCAGACCCAAGGAAGGGAAGACTGCCTCATTGTACAAGGACTACCGTAGATTTGTGATTTCCAAGATAGCAAATTGCTCTTTGAGTATCACTTATATAGGGGACTATCATAGCGGAATGAATGCCAGGAAGAGGAAGCCGAAGAAGCAAGTTGTTTTCGAGAAGGCAACCCAGAACAACGACATCTCTGCTTTACCTGTTGTCGGGGAAATGGTTAATGATAGCCTTCTGTAGACGCCAAAAAAGCGTCTTCAGATTTCTCCGCAAAAGCCCGATGATGAAAGGAGTAATTTATAAACTTGAACTGCTATTTTTGCTTTAATAGTTAAGATAAGGTCTTAGGTTTTTCCTCCAAACACTCCTTCATTCCATTCCATTCAGAAGCCCCGTTCAAGAGCTTCCCAACGACACATCTGACGCCTTTTTCCGTCTCCCGGTCGCCAAGTAGCGATTTAGGGGTAGAACCGTCTTTTACCGTCCAAGGGAAAAACGGTCTTTTCATATTTTTTGGAATACAAAAATTCCTCTGGAAAATAAAAATAGACTGGATGTCGTCATTATGACGACATCCAGCTGGCTGCTGAGAACCGTCAGCGGCCCTGGAATAAGTCCCAGGGCCGCTAGCGGCGGTGACTAGTTTCCCAGCGCCACTAGTGGCGCTGACCCTGCTCTGGGCCCGGCTCATTTTTCAAGCCCGTCTCTTTTTTCAGTTCAATTTCTGCCGTCCAACCCTACTTCCCCACGCCTATATAAATAACTCTTCACCCTCAGTTCAAAACACACAGTCTACAGTTGACAACCTCTATTATCGGGAGTATTGACATCAAGCTTCCCCCTCTTTCTTCCAAACTTGAGATCTTGTTTTACTATTTTTTTTCAAATATAGCCTACAATTCAGGTACAAACTCCTGAGGCTCAAATTAAATTAATTGCCTATTTATTTTTTTTCCAGTAGTCATAATGTAGATATCATGGTAGAATAAAGTCTTTTATTGCTTACTAATTATTGTCTTTTCAAGCATGTCTAGTCGTTGTAATGCTCAATTTGCCAATCGAATGCATGTCTAAATAAGGGTTAAAAATAAATGTTGTGGTGCTTGTGGTGAACCAATTAACAGTCTAAGTCTAGGTTGTTAATCCGATTTGTGTGGGAATCATGTCTTTAAATTATTAAGCAAACTTGAGTTAGTAGAGGCCATCATAAACGGGAGAGTTGGGTGCCTAACACCTTCCCACATCGTACCTTCGCCCCCGAACCTTTTATTCTTGGGTACTCATATGTTCTATATGAGCGGGAGTCTTTCAAAAAACATGATCAGTTCACTTTTCGCGCTATTGGGTTGTCCCTTCGGTTTGTCTCTTCGATAAAATGCTAATAGCAGATTTGTGACCTCTTTCATGGTTTTTATTCAATTCAGGTCTTTTCAAAAGCTTTTCTAACTCGATTTTCCCTTGAACTTATCTAAACCCCCAACTTAAAAATTTTCTATAATGACGCACTCCGTGGAAACCAATACACTTCGTAAGAAAAGGATTGGACGAAAATCCCGAGTCCTTACACCTTCCCATTGTTGAATCAGAAGGGTCATTCAACAATGGAAAATACTTCTTCTATTCGGGTGGTGGAGATCGATGCAAGAGCATGAATCATTACCTCTAGAGTTTCTTATGTGCGCTTGGAGATGCGCAGTATTTGAACCGCACACTGGTCATGGATTTGAGCATATGTTTAACGTCCATGTACATCAGGAGTGGCCAAAATGAAGAAGGGAAAGATTTCCGATTTTATTTTGATTTTGAGCATTTGAAAGATGCAGCATCTGTCTTGGATCAGGTGCAGTTTTGGACAGATTGGAATAAGTGGCACAGAAAAGATGGGATGAGTCTTTCTCTTATTGAAGATTTTAGGGTTACACCGATGAAGTTGAAGGATTTGAAAGATACTTTAATCATTAGAAAGTTTGGTATTGTTGAGCCAGAGAATTACTTGTACAGGGTTTGTGAAGGAGAAGCAGAATCTGTTATTCAAAGACCATGGCATCTGTTATGGAAGTCCAGAAGGTTGATGGATGTCGTCTTCGCAATTGCAGGAAGGTTGAACTGGGATTATGATTCCGTTCATGTTGTGAGGGGGGAGAAAGCAGCAAACAGGGAACTGTGGCCTAATCTTGATAGAGACACCTCTCCTGACGCTCTCCTCACAACACTGAAGGACAATATTGAAGAAGGAAGAAACCTTTATATTTCCACAGATGAGCCTGACGTACCATTCTTTGATCCATTGAAAGACAAGTACACAACTCATTTTCTGGAGGAGTACAAGTATCTTTGGGAAGAGAAGAGTGAATGGTATTCTGAAACTGCCAAGCTCAATAACGGTGCTCCATTAAAATTTGATGGTTACATGAGGATATCTGTTGATACAGAAGTGTTCTTGAGGGGGGAAAAGCAGCTTGAGACCTTCAATGACCTCACCAATGATTGCAAAGATGGAGTGAACACTTGCAGTGCCACCTCTACCTAGTGATAGGTAATTAGATATATGTTAGGATTTGAATATTCTAGAAATATGTCATGTGTAGTTTCAGCTGTTTGTCTGCCTTCTTTATAGATAATTCAAGTTTTGGAGGATACGTCTTATATTTAGTATATTTAGTTTGTTTATTCAACAGATGATTGATAACTCATGCTCATAAAAGCTTGTTAGCATTGTGGCTTTTAGTGTTAATCAAGTGTCCTCTCTAGTTTTTTTTTTTTTTTTTGGAAAGTTAATTATATTTCATTCCAAAATTGATATGATCGTTACAAAACAGATCTCTCATTCTACATCCCAGAATTGAGAGAAATAAGCTAGAAAGTAACTTTTTGCACTAAAGACTAGCTTAATCCACGCAGGGATAAACTAACAAGAGTAGCAATCATCAAATACAGATACTACTAAGGATAACAATTCAGAGAGCTATCAAAAATGCATCTCAGCTCTACATTGGGACTTTTGTACACGAGCATGTAGCTGGTTAACTATTTTCCTACACATCTGCCTTGTAGTGCACCTGTCCTGCTGAAACAGGACTTTGTTCCTAGCTTCCCACACAGCCTGACTCACTGCTGTGAGGACAGCTTTTAAAATAAGTTTTTTGGGGCTCTTTCCCACAACAACCCTCTTAGCCCAATCAAGAACCTAATCCCAAGTAGAGTAAGGTAAGTGAGTACCTGTCCAAGTGAGCATATATTGCAGCAGCTCAGAAGAATAGGGACACTGAAAAAATAGGTGCGCATGAGTTTCTGCTGCAGAATTGCATAGCACACATTGGTCATCCACAATGCTTCCAATCCCCATCTTGAGTAATCTTTCCTTTGTAGGGAGTCTCTTCATACAAATAAGCCAAAAAGCAAAACGACTGTCTAGGCAAAGGAAGAGCAGACCAACATAGTTTTGCCCAATCAGCTACAAGTAAATCAGGGATCAACCCCTTGTATGCTTTACTAATTGAGTAGCTAGCTGCAGCAAGCACTACCTCCTTAACACGAGCTCTATCATCAAATATTTTTTTAATCATCCAAGAACTTTGGGTAGGACTATCCATTTCCCAAATCGAGTATGTTTTATTCTGAACAGGATGCCCATTATGCAACATTATTACATGCATGTGTTTCTGTGGCAATGTCAATTTAGGTTAATAAGAAAAATGAATCCCCCAGTGATAAAATGCACCTCCGCCATGTCTCCGCGGCTCCACCGGTCATTTTCCTCGCTCAATTTAAACGCTTTGTGATTCCTCATCTCAGAACTCTGTGTTGTGACCATTTTTGCGCTCTTTCCTTAAGAAAATCTCCAGAAATGTTTTTCAGTGCCAACTTTCTGCCCACCTCCTCCAGTCCAATCAACCCTTCCCTCCATTTTTTTCCGGCCAAATCAAAGACCCTTCACTGTTTTATTGATGGATCCTTCTTGCAAGATCCAAAAAGGGATATTTCGAGCAAGCTTCTTCACTTGCAGAATGTCCTCACAGAAAAATAGATTCTCGTCAAACCTCTGACCATGCAGCCCTGAAGCCCCCGCAGATTAGCATAGTGAGAAGATCTGATTGGTTGATTTATTTCTCCGAGAAGCGACTAGAGTATGGAACACTATTTAGTGCTTTGAAGAGGCTGAATCGTTGGTTTTATCTATTAATTGGAATATTTTCGGAGCCAAGGTGCAAGTTTCATATGCACCTTAGAAGTGTATTTGTTTAAGTTCTTATAACCAATCAGAATCTACTTATTTTTAGTTGGAGGAGCATCTTACTAGTATATTGCTTCTTTTTACTTGTTTTTCCTCTTTCGAAGCTGATGTTGTATTGATTAGCCCCAGAATCATGTTGAATTCAAATATCTTCCGTAGTCTTTTTGTCCAAGCAGCCTTAACCGCATCAAGGATTAAAATTTGGCCTTCTATTGTCTGGGTTCTCTCCTTTTCTGAAAAATTGCTGTCTAAGTAATTCCATTTATCTGTTGGGGAATTACAATCAGTCTATTTCTTCCTGAACACTGCCGTGTTGATTGCCATGTGCATTTCCTTATGTTCGCTGCTTCTTGCTCCTTTACTATAAATCTGAGTCTAACAGGTTTGGATGGTTTTTTCACTCTTATTACTTTATCAATTGCTCTATACTGGACAACATTCTTCATGTTTTCTTGCTCTTTATTTTTTCCTTTTTGTCGTGCATCGGACAATACACAATAAATGGATCTGTACTCCAAAGTCCAAACAACACCCCCTCGCCCCCACCATTTTTCTCATAGCAGGTTCTGGGCCTTTTCTGCTTAAAATTGAACACTTGCTACTCTAATGTCTTTTCTTGCTGAGATCATTTCTCTCTTGTCGTTTGATGAGGGAATTGCTTCCTATATATGGAATACTTCATACTTGATTGGCCCTTTAAACATGTTTGATTCAGCCACTGAATGCCTCTAGGCTCTAAATCAAGGAGTTCATGGAGATGGATTCGGGGGTGAGATTGATGTATATGGAGATGAGAGTGATTTGGAAGGGATCAGTGAGGGTTTGGATTATGGTGGAATTGATGTTAATTTTAGGGACATTAAAGCTAGAATTGCTTTACATGTTGCTGCTTGTCAAGGTCTTACGGATGTCGTTCTATTGATTAAACGTGGGGCTGAAATGCTGATTGTCAAGTTTCCCTATGACATAAGATGATGATTGAGGACATTGCCTATCCTGTAGATATGATGGGACTATATAATGTAACCTGTAGGTTCCTTTTGTATGTTAATGTATGTCAGAATGTGATTTTCAGGGAGATGGGTTAGGTTATCATTTTTGCTAATTTAGTTTCCTTTTTGCAATAAAAGTTTGCACATTGTATTTATAGATGCAAACAAGTGACTGGGGCTGATTTAGTTTAGATTGTTGACCAGGCAAGTCGAAAAGCCTGGAACTTAAGATAGTGCAACTGTGCAAGTCAGAAAACAAGAGCAACTTATCCAGCATAAAAACCTTAGATGTCTCTATTAGCAGTTAGCCATAGTTACTCTCGTTTAGTAGAAGAAGATTGCGATGCTAACCAACCGACATGGTAGCACCTGCTGGAGAACTGGCTGGCTAGCTTGAAGACGACATAAACGAAGTAAGAGATATGGAATACTGAATTTCAGCTGGCAATAAGGGATGAGCTCAAGCAGGTTGCCTGGCTGATAAGCTATGTGTCTCCCTACATAGTTCGAATGTTTCAGTGTGTAAAAAATATCTCTAAAAATCAATTATAATGCTCTGCATGTGTCAGCCGTCAGGCATGTATGGGAGCTCTGAGATCTATTCCAGAGGTCCTTAGTTTGAGTCCCCTTAGTGCCATTAGAAGTTTTCCCGGCCGTTAGCCCGTTACCTTGGGCCTAGTCAAGGAAAGCCTGGACATCCACATTATCTAACAAAAAAGAAGTAGCTAGGTATCATTTTTCTGTCAGAAAACAGGTTTTATGTTGCCCTGCTTGTATTTGATTTTGCAATTTTGTTGTCCATAAACAACAGGGTACTTATCGCATTGCATTATGGCATGGGACTCAAATTAAAACACTAGGAGGATGCTGTAATCTTGGTTGAACAAAAAGTGCGAGTTCATTATAAAGGGGCACTGATACATCTATTGGTCAAAAATAGATTTCACCGAGTCCTTTCCTTTTGACATTGGGGTGTTACACAATCTATCACATTATTAACTACTCAAACTGACTACTACATACTACAGACTACAAAGCTAACAAGCAACAAGTCAAACAAGTTCCTCGATTATACCCTCTTTTCTTAAAATAAATCATAATTTTTCTTAATGAATACGGAGTATATAGTTATTTCTAATAATACGAAAAAAAAGGTTCTCATATGAAATAGATGACGAAATTTTTTGCTACTATTTTTTTGGAGTTTTCATTAAGGGCGTATCATGCACTCATTGTATACCAACTTACCAATCACGGTAAGGAAAATGACAAAAAAAATTTAAGTAGAGCTGACAAAAACTGATATTTGTCAGAAACTAAACCCGAAAAAATCGCCTGAAATCCGATCCGAACATATCAATGTGGTAACCAGAATTGTTAAACCCGATCGATTCAACCATAAAATAATGGACACAGAATGACTCGATTATTTAAAACTCTACGAAAATGATATTGATTTATCCGACTCGACCCAACCTGACCGCCCGTTTTGCCGGGTCAATTTTTAAGCCAAATTTTTCAAAAGAAAGGAACCAGTTCACTTGGCCTCTTGATAGTTCTTGTTCCATAGCAAAGGTTACCAAATATTTGAACAAATAAATATAGAAAAGCACACAAGTGTATAAATTCCTCCAAAATCAAATTCACCAACGTCACCTCACATTCACAGTTTCACACCAAACAAACATCTCTCTCACCCACCCTCGTCTCTCTCCCCCTTCCCTCTTCCGGGAAGAGAGAGAGAGAGAAAAAAAAACCCAAACAATCTCCCCAACGACTTCATCATCCCTTCTCCCTGAAACCCAAATCCTCAGGGAGGAGGAGAGAGAAAATGACAGCAGTGGAATCGAAGTCGTCGGGGAAATTTACATTAGGAAGGCAATCCTCGAAGAAGGCGCAATCATTCTCGGACCGAAACAAGGGTTTGGGGTCGGGTTCGGGTTCGCCGTCTTCGGAAATGGATTCCGGGGTGAGATTAATGTATATGGCGAAGGAGGGTGATTTAGAAGGGATTAATGAGGGTTTGGATTCTGGTGGAATTGATGTTAATTTTAAGGATATTTATGCTAGAATTGCTTTACATGTTGCTGCTTGTCAAGGTCTTACTGATGTTGTTGAATTGTTGATTAAAAGAGAGGCTGATATTAATGCTAAAGATCATTGGGGTAGCACTGTGAGTTTTCATATTTTTTTAATAGCTTTGATTGATTTTGTAGTATTTGGTGAAGTGAATTTAAGTGGGAATTTTTTTTGGTTCATAATGTGTGTGTTTTAGTTGTGATTAAAGTAATGAAGTGATTATTTTTATGTGATTGAGAGAAATTGAGTGAAAGTTTTTATATTATTTTAGTTTAGCTGAGTTTTGAGAGGTTGGGAAAACTTGTATGTGAACTGATTACAAGGATTAGATAGAATTGGGTACCACTGTGAGTTTTGGTTCTTTTTTTAATTTTCTAATTGTTGCTTTTTAATTATAGCTATGCTTGATTTGTTGGGGTTTGGATTAATGACTTTAATTGGGAAATGTTTTTGGTTCATAATGTGTATGTTTTGAGTTTTGATTGAGGGAGATTAAATTGAAAGTTTTTTAGTTTTATTAGTTGAAGTTACTGAACTTGAGTTCCGGGAAATTCGCATGTGAATGAAATTGTGTAGAAGGGTTAGATGGAGTTGCTGATAAGTTATGAGTGACTGCATGAGTATACACTTTACATGTTGAGGCAGCCGCCAAAGCCCATGCTGCTGGGCACCAATTTTGGCCGCGGAGCCCAAATTTCCTATTTTCTTCTGCCCATTCCCTATAAATACCCCTCTAAACTCTGTTTTTTGGAGGAGAAACTCATTATTACGGGATTCATCTCAAGAAAACCCTAATCTCTCTCTCTCATCTATTTCATTCAACCATAGTCACATCTATCAAACCCATCTTCAAACCCTAATCAAGAACAAGTCTCATCCCAAGATCAAGTCCAATATCAAGAGCAATTGACATTCAATTCTAGTACAATCAAGGTTCAACCTGAGGGCTCATCTTTTCAACTCTTAAATCTATTTTCAAAGCATGTTTTATTTATATTATGATAATGGTTAATATTCTTTGCATGTTTTCATTGTTTTATTTAGTTCATCCTATGTAGATTGTTTTTAGTTATTGTTTTCATGATTATCATGCATAGGTTAGTTCAATTATTATCCTTACATGATTTTCATACTTTTTAGTTTAATTTCTAGTTTTCTTATATTTTCTCATGTTTAATGTAAATATCATATCTTTGCAAGTTTTGCATGATTAATCAATTCAATTAGCATGCTAACATGTAATTAAAGTTAATATCTTTTATTTTACTTCCATTGAAGTTACTAACAAGTTTGTTCATGCAAATTGGCAATTGGCGTGTTAAGCTAGCATGGTAAGGTTGGGGAACATATTTCTATTATTTTGGTTGTGTTCTATAAATTAAACCATGCAATTGGATAATCATGTGCAAAGCGATAACTTTAATAATTTAGTTTGTTCAACCCTCCTAGTTAATTTAGGATCTTGGACGATCGGATTGTTTGGAACATTATTATGTGAATTAAGAATGAACATGGATAGGATTATTAGAAGCCGTTATTACGGGCGATTTAGATGAGATTCGTTTTGTCTTTTTCGTACCCACACCCCCGAACCTAATCTTTGGCCTTTGGGTTATATGAGTCATAATTCCCAATAGGAATTGGGTGCCATCCATGGTTTTCAATTGTTTCCTTAAAAATTGGTGGCGACTTCATTTGTTCAATAATCCCTTAATCAATATCAATCAATCTCTTTTATTTAAGAACCTATAACATATTATTTATTATTTCATCGGGAAAAACATCGGGGAATTCTGACACAACTGGGATTTTGTCTATTTCATTTGATGTTGACCTAGCATCACTCACATAACACAAATAAACTGGATATCCTTTCCTGATTTGAGTTTTAATGTTCATTGCAGACACAATTTTAACCTTCGGTTTAGTTATCACTCCTCTATATGATACTCTACCACCATGTGGATTCCTAAGCGATACTTTTTGCAAATGACATTCAATTCTAGCATGATATCTACTTAACCAATCCATTTCCCAAAATAACATCAAAATCTGATAAATCAAACTGAATCAAATCACCAGGTAATGACGTTTCAACAATCACGATAGGACAAGTTCTTTATCATGTTTTGACAGGACACAATAATACCATTAGGTGTGGTAATATCCATTTTGCATGAGAAATTTGGTCTTAACCCGTGTTTAGCTATGAATGAGGTGGATATAAAAGAATGAGATGCACCGGTATCAAACAACACATATGCAGGACAAGAATGAATAAAGAATGTACGAGTCACAACATTCGAGTTCGCATCCACATCGTACTAACTCATGACGTGTATCTTTCCCTTGGTGCTACTGGCCACTTGGCTTGCAATAGGCCGAGCAAAGGTGACATGTGGAGCTGAGTTAGGGTTCCCACGAAACTGATTGTTGTCGTTGCCACGATTAAAGTTACTTCCTTGTCGATCGGTTACTCTCACTGCGGTTAAAGTTATCCCCAGGTGGAAGTTGTCTCTTGTTAGGACATACATTCGCCCTATGCCCAGGTGTAGACGCCAAAAAAGCGCCTTCAGATTTCTCCGTAAAAGCCCGATGATGAAAGGAGTAATTTATAAACTTGAATGAAATTTTTGCTTTAATAGTTAAGATGAGGTCTCAGGTATTTCCTCTGAACACTCCTTTATTCCAATTCCATTCAAAAGCCCCGTTCAAGAGCTTTCCAACAACACCTCTCATGCCTCTTTCCGACTCCCGGTGGCCAAGTTGCGATTCAGGGGTAGAACCGTCTTTTACCATCCAAGGGTAAAACGGTCTTTTCGTATTTTTCGGAATACCAAAATTCCTCCGAAAAATAAAAACAGACTGGATGTCATCATTATGACAACATCCAGCTGGCAACTGACAGCCGTCAGCGACCCTGGGATAAAACCCAGGACAGCTGGCGGCGCTGACTGAAATTCAGGGCCGCTAGCGGCGCGGACACAGCATCTGGCCCGACTCATTTTTCAAGCCCAATTCAATTTTCGGCTACTTTTTAATCGTCCAGCCCTACTTCCCCACGCCTATAAATATGACCCTCCTCCCTCAGTTCAAAACACAAAGTCTACAGTTGACAACCTCTATTCTCAGGAGTATTAACACTGAGCTTCTCCCTATTCCTTCCAAAATTTGAGATCTTGTATTTTACTATTCTTGTCAAAAACTGCGTACAGTTCAGGTACTAACTCCTCCGGCTCAAATTAAATTAATTGCCTAATTTTTTATTTTCCAGTAGTCATAATGTAGATATCATGCTAGAATAACGTTTTTATTGCTTCCTAATACTGTCGTTGTGCTGCCCAATTTGTCAAATCGAATGCATGTCTAAACAAGGGTTGAAAATAAATGTTGTGATGCTTATGATGAACCAATTAATAGTCTAAGTCAGTCTAGGTTGTTAATCCGGTTTTGCATGGGAATTATGTCTTTAAATTATTCAGCAAACTTGAGTTAGTAGAGGCCGTCATAATACGGGCGAGTTGGGTGCCTAACACCTTCCCACCTCGTACCTTCGCCCCCGAACCCTTTATTCTTGGGTACTCATATGTTCTATATGAGCGGGAGTCTTTCTAAAAACATGATTAGTTCACTTATCGCGCTATTGGATTGTCCCTTCGGTTTGTCCCTTCGATAAAACGCCGATAGCAGATTTGTGACCTCTTTCATGGTTTTTATTCAATTCAAGTCTTTACAAAATAATTTCTAACTCGATAATCCCTGGAAATTATCTAAACCCCCAACTTACAAATTTTCTATAAGGAGCACTCCGTGGAAACCAATATATATATGGATTGGACGAAAATGCCGGGTCCTTACAGTGGCGACTCTGCTGGGGATTTATTTAAGAGGGTGAGACTCGAAAGCCAAGTTTGCTTAATTGTTTAATAACATGTTCCATATGTTTGCATCATTTGCATCTGCCTTGGCACAACGTTTTGACCCTTATCGACCCTCGAGGAAGTTTGTGTCGCAACTCGTAGACAACCCGTATATCTAAAGGAATATACAGTTGTCCTATCGTGCAAATCAACGCTTCCTCACCCATGACTCATCAATCCTTGTTGATGAAAAGAATTACCATTAATGTGTCGACCATCCGCCGAACGGAAATTGTAATTTGTCGTGGTAACCTCACAGGAGCCAAAAGCCTCTAGCCTACATTCGTGCATTCGCTTGCTTGTTGTGCATGTGTCGTTGTAATGCCCGTCTGATCACATGTTTGCTTGTAACTATGTCGTTGTAATGCTTGCCTGAATGCATGAATATCGTGATTATGTGCCAACATGTACTTACGTGCTAGGAGTCTTTTCTTTTATTTTTAGCTAGTTCCAAATGCCCGAAGATGGTGCAAGAATTCAATTCAATGAACACCCATCATTTTCCCGACGATATATTCTAAAAAGTCATAACAATTTTCTTAGATCTTTTTAGGAAAAAAAAAAAAGAGTCAGTCTCCTAATTTTCCCTTTTCCTTTTTCTGTTTCATTATTTTCATTTTCTTTTGATGTAATTCAGATTCGGTCATAAAAAAAGGAAAAATCGAAAACAAAAAAAGAAAATCGGGAAAAAAAAGAGGGACGCCGAAAACCAAAATAAAAAAAAAAACAAAAAAAAATACCGAAATTCTTTTATTTTTATCCCATTTTCCATTTTCTTTGATTGTAGAAAAATAAAAAATAGGATAGTCCATCTTTTTCTATTGTTCTTATTTTCCTTCATTGACTTTATTTTCCTTTGATATTAGGGAGATATTTGGGCATTTAGGCTTAAGGACTTTTTTTTTAGGAGAATATGCTTTTTATATGTGGGTCAGCATTTTTCTTAAGTGAGAGTCTCATGGTTTTTCTTGTTACTAAGTGCTCCGTGCTTCCTATTCAGGATAGGGGGTCCGAAGAAGAAAGGAAACCTTGAGAAAAGTTGTGCTCGGCCTTTGGCAAGGCTGGTTCGTCTGCAACCGTCTACACCGCCAGGTTCTCGTTTACCTCCACCACAAACAGACTCACCATCAATAAATTCACCATCACTACTGATGTGAAATAAGTAACAAAACGGAAATTAACCATTGATAGTATCACACAAAGGGATCTTGTTCAAGAATCACTCAAGAACAACTCACGAATCACTCGTAAGGGTTTCAACCTGAATCACTCAGTTTGAGGGGTAAATACTCAAGTATTCAATAATTAATCATCAAAGCACGAGTTTACATTGCAAAGCTCTCCCCTATTTATAGACAAAGAAATCTAAAGCTATTCGGAATCCTAATCCTAGTCCAAAGAGGAAACTAACTACGAAACTGACTCCAATTGTAAAACGAGCTAATTAACAGCTTTCCTAATACCTAATGGACTCCTAATGCTACTAATAATCAGAATACTACTTTCCTAAACATATTCTAACTAATTAAGGAAATAGGTAAACGAAATCAAACTCAAACAGCTAATTACTTGGCGCCCAAGGCTCAAAACGCTGGAACAGTTTCCTTGGCGCCCAAGGCTTCTTCTTTTCAGCTTCTAGTCATCTTCTTGCCACTCTAACATAGTTACCTCACACTTTACCTCACGTGGCATTATACTCTTGGCAATGAGCAGCTCAAGATCAAGCATTAACGTTTCAAGAACTGGGTTCTTGGACGTTCTTGATTCGTCGTCTTCTTGCTTGTCCTTTAACGTACTTGCTCCTGCATCAACCTCCCCTTCTTTAAAAGAATTTTTCCTCAAAATCGTATCCTCTAAGTAAGGGCTAAGATCACCAACATTGAAGGTTGAGCTCACGTTTCCATACTCACTAGGAAGATCAATCTTGTATGCATTGTCTTCAATCTTCTCTAGGACTTGAAAAGGACCATCTGCTCAAGGCATAAGCTTGTTCTTGCGTCTTGAAGGAAATCTTTCTTTGCGCAGGTGTAGCCAAACTAAGTCACCAGGTTCAAATAGAACTTGCTTTCTTCCCTTGTTAGCTCAAGCTTGGTACCTTGAGTTCATCTTCTCTACTCGCTCACGAACTTGCTCACAGGTCTTCTTGAAAGCTTGTCGTCTTGCTTTGGCATCTACATTGATAACATCATCTCTAGGCAAAGACACGAAATCAATAGGAAAATAAGGATTAATGCCATACACAATCTCAAATGGAGAATGACCCGTGGTAAATCCAGGCGTTCTGTTATATGCAAACTCCGCATGTGCTAGCTTAATATCTCAATCTTTTGTGCTTCTACTCACCAACCCTCTAAGCAAAGTACCAAGGGTCCTGTTTGTAACCTCGGTTTGCCCATCTGTTTGTGGGTGATGTGAAGTGCTAAAGAGTAACTTCGTCCCAACGAGTCTCCAAAGTGTCTTCAAAAAGTAACTCAGAAACTTAGTATCTCGATCTGACACAATGGTCATGGGAATGCCATGTAGCCTCACTATCTCTTTATAGAACAAGTCAGCAACATGAGAGGCGTCATCGGTCTTGTGACATGGCACAAAGTGCGCCATCTTGGACAATCTATCAACAACAACCATCACAGCATCTTTTCCCCTTTGAGTTCTAGGGAGTGCCACAATGAAATCCATGCTCACATTCTCCCAGGGAATGCTAGGAACCGGTAATGGTGTGTATAACCCTTTGTGAAAAGCACTCTTGGCCCGTTGACATGTAGCGCATCTCGTCACAATAGCATGTACATCTTTGAGCATCTTAGGCCAATAAAAGTGTTCTTATAACAGCTCAAGGGTTTTAGTTACTCCAAAATGTCCAGCTAATCCTCCCGAGTGAACTTCTCTAACCAATAGCTCATGTACAGAGGACCTAGGAATGCAGAACTTGTTCCTCTTGAATAGAAACCCATCTTGTATGAAATAATCACCATGCTCCCCTTCTTTGCAAGCTCTAAATGACTCAGAGAAATCAGCATCCTTGTCATATAGTTCTTGGAGATGTTCAAAGCCTAGGAGCTTCGCTTCAAATGTCACAAGCAAGTGGTTTCTTCGTGAAAGAGCATCAGCAACAAATTGCTCTTCCCATCTTTATACTTGGCCGAAAATGTAAAAGATTGTAGAAACTCTACCCACTTGGCATGTCTAGGGTTTAGTTTCTGTTGGCCATGAATGTACTTGAGAGCTTCATGATCCGAGTGCAACACAAAAGGCTTAGGCCTTAAATAATGGGACCAATGCTCCAAAGCTCTCACAATTGCATAGAACTCTCGATCATATGTAGAATAATTCAAACGAGCTCCATTCAATTTCTCACTAAAATAGGCAATAGGACGTTTTTCTTGAATTAAAACAGCGCCTATACCCACTCCACTAGCATCACATTCAACCTCAAACAATCTATCAATATCGGGTAATGCTAGAATAGGTGCTTGACACAACTTCTCTTTGACCTCAACAAAGGCCTTTTGCACACTTTCACTCCAATTAAACTCTCCTTTTTTCATTAATTCAGTTATAGGAGCAGTAATAGAACTAAAATTGCGTATAAACCTCCGATAAAATGATGCCAAGCCATGAAAACTACGTATCTCATGTATATTGGTTGGAGCCGACCATGAAGCCATAGCTTCTACCTTGGACGGTTCAACATGTACACCATCTTTGGACACAATGTAACCAAGGAATATAACCTTAGGAAGCATGAAATCACACTTCTCTAACTTGCCAAAAAGCTGTTGTTCCTTTAGCTTCTCAAATACGCGCTGTAGATGTACTAGATGTTCCTCCTTGGTCTTGGTGAATATAAGAATATCATGAAGGTAAACCACAACAAATTTACCAAGGAATGCTCTCAATACCTCGTTCATCAACCTCAAGAATGTGCTAGGAGAGTTGCACAAGCAAAAAGGCATTACTAACCACTCATACAAACCATGTCGTGTCTTGAACGCGGTGTTCCATTCATCTCCCTCCTTGATTCTCACTTGATGGTATCCAGCTCTAAGATCTATCTTGGAAAACAACTGGGAACCATGTAGCTCGTCTAACATATCATCTAATCTTGCCATAGGAAACCTATATTTGATTGTGATATTGTTGACATCTCTACTATCAATGCACATACGCCATGTCCCATCTTTCTTAGGCACAAGTAACGCAGGAACAGCGCATGGACTTAGACTTTCTCTCACATAGCCTCTTTGCACAAGCTCTTCAACTTGTCTTTGTAACTCTTTGGCTTCTTCGGGGTTACACCGATATGCTGGCCTATTTGGAAGTGGTGCTCCAGGAACTAGGTCAATTTGGTGTTCTATGCCACGTATAGGAGGTAAACCAAGGGGGTAACTCCTCGGGGAACACTTCTTTGAACCTCTCTAACAATAGGCGTAACTCAGGATCATAATTGGGATTGCTACACATGTTAGGTTCAAACAACAACACTAGGTAGCTCATAGTTTCACTAGCCACCTCTTTTTCCATCTCTTTCTCTCCTATGACCATTACACGACTCACCTTTTTACTAGCCTTTGCTTCTTTAACTTAAGTGGCAGTCAAGGGTAACAATTTGATTAGTTTCTGCTTATGCTAAACAGTATAGATATTATTTACACCATTATGACTAACTTTCCTATCAAATTGCCAAGGACGACCTAACAATATATGACAAACACCCATAGGCAGTACATCACACCATAGATCGTCTTTATAACACCCTAAAGTAAAGCAAACTCTAGCTTGTGTAGTCACTTTTAACCCTCCCCCATCATTCAACCATTGCACAGTATATGGTTTACGATGACTTTTAGTTGGCAAATCAAGCTTATCAACCATCTCTTTAGAGGCAACATGAGTACAACTCCCAGAGTCAATAATCAAATTGCAAACTTTACCTCTAACCTTGCAGCGAGAATGGAATATTTGCTCCCTTTGGTCGGACTCATCATCGGCCACAGTCGTCTGTAGCAACTTCGTAAGGATTAGGGTCTCTCCAACCTCGGGTATACCATAATCTTTAATGAATGGCTCTCCATTATCTTCATCACTATCCTCGGTTATGGGCTTAACAAACGAGGGTTCCATCTCTTCTAGCTTACCGATGGTGAGCGCTTTCTTCAAGCCGCACTCATAGGCGTAGTGTCCATATCCTTGACACTTGAAACAACGCAGTTGGTTCTTGTCCTTAGTAGCCACGGCTTTGCCTTTGTCTTGAGTTACGGGCTTGCTAGGGATACTTGTGCTCTTGGAGAATGTTGTATTCTCTCTCGCGTTGTATTGGTTCCAAAAATTTGTATAGCCTTTAATCACATCTCGAGCAACCGGTTTTTGCTCCTTCTCTTGCTTCTCAATCTTGAGAGCGATTTTGCACACGTCCTCAAAGGTTACGTAAGGAACAAGCTCCACCTTGCGCCTTAGAGTTGGGTTTATACCTTTGATGAACCGTGCAATCTTTAAGTCCTCCTTCTCCTCAAGATCACACATCATGTGCATATGTTCAAACTTCTGGAGGTAGTCTTGTACACTTGAGGTTTCTTGGCTTAAGGACGTAAGTTTCAAAAACTGTTCTTGCTCAAATTCTTTAGGCAAAAATCGTTTCTTTAAATATTTCTTGAGTTTGTCCCAAGTCTCAATCTTTGCTTTCTCTTCCTTCTTGCGTCGAGCCTTTAGGTTTTCATACCATAAAGAAGCATGCTTGGTGAGTTTAAGCGTGGCTAACTTGCATCTTCGCCGCTCATCATACTCCTTGTATTCAAAGACTCTCTCCATAGTTCTAAGTCAATCAAGAAAGGCCTCTGGATCGTAGGAACCGTCATATTTAGGGAGTTCGACTTTCAAGTTCCTATCATCATCATAGGGGTGTCGTGGTTTAGGAGCGTCATTGGTTCTAGTCCCACTAGTGTCTTCAAACTCCTCATTGAAGTTGGGGTCACGGTTGTGATTTCTCCAATGAATTCCGCGCATCCTTGTCTCCATGTTTTCCCTATCTTCTTGATTTCTTCTTTCCATAGCAGCCATCCGCTCTGCCATCCGCTCTTCTTGAGTTTTGAAAGATGCCCCGAGATCCTCCATGGCTGTTAACATCTTTGCTAGTTCGTTGGGCTCACCCATAGCTTCGGTTGTTGGTTTCTTGGGGGTTTCTTGGCTGTCTTCTTGAACAAAGGGCGGATCTTGCAAGAATCTTTCTTGAAAGCTCGCTATGGTGTCGTGTTTATGATCAGGACTGTGTTGTTTAAACTTAAGAAAGCTCAAACCTTTATCTCTGATACCAAGTTGATGTGAAATAAGTAACAAAACGGAAATTAACCTTTGATAGTATCACACAAAGGGATCTTGTTCAAGAATCACTCAAGAACAACTCACGAATCACTCGTAAGGGTTTCAACCTGAATCACTCAGTTTGAGGGTTAAATACTCACGTATTCAATAACTAATCATCAAAGCACGAGTTTACAGTAGCAAAACTCTCCCTTATTCATAGATAAAGAAATCTAAAGCTATTCGGAATCCTAATCCTAGTCCAAATAGGAAACTAACTACGAACCTGACTACAATTGTAAAACAAGCTAATTAACAACTTTCCTAATACCTAATGGACTCCTAATGCTACTAATAATCAGAATACTACTTTTCTAAACATATTCTAACTAAAAACGAAACCAAACTCAAACAGCTAATTACTTGGTGCCCAAGGCTCAAAACGCTGGAACAGTTTCCTTGGCGCCCAAGGCTTCTTCTTTTCAACTTCTAGTCATCTTCTTGCCACTCTAACATAGTTACCTCACACTTTACCTCACGTGGCATTATACTCTTGGCAATGAGCAGCTCAAGATCAAGCATTAACATTTCTAGAACTGGGTTCTTGGACGTTCTTGATTCGTCGTCTTCTTTCTTGTCCTTTAACGTACTTGCTCCTGCATCAACTACATACCTTTTTCTCCACACCTATCACCCCTCCAAACTTCACAATGCCTAAGACCACTGATGAAAGACTGGATGTGCTCATGAGCGAGCTAGAAAGGGTACGACTCAAGGATCAAATTCTCTATGCCTGAAGTACCCGCCTTCACTGGAGTTGACAATCCGCAGGATCACCTGAAATCCTTCACTACCGCTATGGCTCTAAGGGGAATCAACAAGAAACTCTATGCCCATCTGTTTCCTCAGACCCTTAATACACATGCTCGACGGTGGTTCTACACCCTAGATCTGGAAAGCTACCCAACCATCAAGGAAAAGGGCATGATACCAACAATTGTTGGGCCCTTAAACATGCTATCCAAGGTAGAATTGAGAACGGCACCATACCCTTACCAAAACCTGGTAAAGCACCCAACAACTCTAGCAACCCTTTAGATGCAATCCTGCATATTAGTATTGAAGATGCCTTGGGACTCGAGATTGCCGGAATATGGGACAGTGACGAGGAAGACGTATAGGAGGTCCAAACCAGATCACCCATAGGCGTAGCCAACTTGACACATCTACAGCGACAGGGTCCAGCCTCCAGCTAAAGAAGAAGTTGAAGAAGTTCCCGCAAAAGACAAAGAATCTCCTATCACAGGGCAGCTCAAAAGAATCAAAACCGATATCTCCATTTGGCAACTCTTAGCCTCGTCCTACGAACATCGACAGGCCATTTTGGAAGCCTTGTCAAAAGTTTCAGTATCACAAGATATGAGGCCTGACAAGCTGGTCAGTTTCTTGGTAGGAGATAAACCTCAACCGACCATTACCTTCTTCGACAGTGAGCTACCTCCCGAAGGATCCCCACATAATAATGCTCTATACTTGACTGTATTCGCCATGGGCAAGTATGTGCCTATGACTAGTGGACAATGGATCTGCCGTGAATGTATGCCCATTGAGAACCGCAGCAAAATTGGGCATTGATATCAAGAATTTCGCTCACTCAGCACAAGTTCTACGTGCTTATGACAACTCCAGTCGAAAGGTCATTGACACCATAACTATGAATGTCACCTCTGGGGCTATAAAGAAAATGGTCCAATTTTACATCATGGATATTCCGGCCATTTTCAACTTGTTATTGGGGTGACCTAGGCTCCATGGTTTAAATGTTGTGCCCTCTACCCTCCACTAGAAAGTCAAGATGATGTTAGAAGGAAAAATTGTGGAAATCGAAGCCAACCCCATCAAAGCAACCATTGACAAAGCTCCTGTCTTGAAGACAGAACATGATATCGAGGATATTCACCTTTGGGGATTCTCTCCCGAAGTGGTAGCCCTCATAGAGGAAGACACCAAATCTTACAACTCAAATAGTTCTAGAGAATTCGAGACCTATCCTCCTAAGAAATAGGAGAGCCTGATGAGTTTGAAGAAATAAAAGAAACCATCGAAGGGATGTCTATCTACGTGGCACATCACCACAACGCAATTCAGCAAATGAAGGGGAAAATCGCCTCGTTGAAAAGACCCACGGAATGCAATATTATTCTGGCCAAAGGGGAAGCTTGTTTCCAACAAGATGAAATGTTGAACAAGATGGTCAAGTACAGATATGCTCATCCAAGAAGGCCTACCCCTCGAATGCTTACCAGGGATGAAAATCCCTATCTTCGGTGGAAGTATTGTGAAGCCAATGGGCATCATACCAACCAATGCAAACGTCTAACAAGGGTAATCACCACCTTCATTGATCAAGGAACCATGTGGTCACCTAGTGCCTGGGCTATAAAAGGATGGCATCGCTTCGACTAGAAACAGTATACACAGCTGAACATCCCCATCGGCAACGTCATGAATACCCTGATATTGAGAGGAGATCTTAAACCCATGATTCTCGCTGACAACCTCCAGGAGATAAATAAAGACAAGGACTCCTACTGCCGCTATCACCAAACCTTTGGTCACTACACGGATGACTGCATCCGCCTGAAAGATGATATACAGAAAATCATAGACAGTGGAGAAATTCCGCCGCCGCTAAAGGAATAAGAGAAAGCCTGGAATTAGTTGGTTACCCGCAGGAGTTAGAGGAATCGAGTCTGAGTCCCCAAGTTTTGTCAAGTTAGGATCCTAGCTAAATCTTTAGGTTGAGTCTTGAATAAGGGGTATTCCCCTTTTACTTTTCTTTCTAAGTCTAGTTTCTTTTTGACGGGAATTAGAGACCCGCTTCTCTAAAGTCATGTGTGCTTGTCTCATTTTGCAAATCAATAAAAATTCCTCTTGCTCATTTCTTTCTTTGTTTGGCTATTGATAAATCCAATGAACACAAAGTTGCACAAATCATTAACTAATCAATTTAAGTAATGTAACCAAACTTCGCAAAGCAAGAATACAGATTATCTCTTTTTTTTATAGGAATTTGAGTAGCTGCACTCCCTCAACAATGCCACTCCACAAGAAGAAGCGACCCAGCCTTTTGTAACAACCTCGACACAGATATGACCCTGGCTCTGATCGAAGAGGATCCTTGTTACCAAGACTGATGTATATGCGGAATAATAATCAACAAGAATAGGATAAAGAACAATAAAGATAGAATCTTGACTCAAATAACCAGCTAAACCACCTACGCTTCAAGCTAATAATCTAAATACAAGTTTGAACCACCTACGTTCGGGTTGTACCACCAAGGCACGAAAGCAATTAAACTCACAAAGAATTCAAAGCAAACAAAATGTTTATTAATCAATATAATCTGTCTATTTTACAATAAGAACGTGTGCCATATATATAGGCAAGATAATAAGTAAACCTAATCCTAATCTGAGTAGGAAAACCAACCCTATTACAAGTAGGAATCCTATTACAATTAGGAAACTAAACCAACTGAAATTAGGAAATAAATAACAACCTAATCTAACTGAATTTAACACACAAAAGGTAATTAAATAAGATATATACACACCTAAATTAAGTAGAAAATAAGTAAGAAAGAATAACTAATGTATACTCGTTTCCTTGGAGCCCAAGGCAATGCTGTCCAATTCTGCATCGTAATTCAAACACACTTTTGACCACGTTCCATTCTGATTCTGAAAATACCCAAAACATAAACATTTTATATCTCGATGTTATCGTTCCACAGCACTTTGAATCATGATGATATGATGTCGTATGAATGAGTTATGACCAAAATACGAACTACTGTTGAAGCTGCCAAAACTGCGAGATTGTTCACAATGAATATGATCGTATAATAACAACTTTAATCCCGATCTTTTGTGAATACACCATGTAATCATCATCACTATTATATACTCCACGAAGGAACATAACAGAATCAAGATAGAATGTTCCCTTAATTCACCTTGAAACGCACCTTTGTTGCTCTTCAAGAGCCATGATTTAGGAGTTGGATCATTCAAACAGATCAGGTTATATGTAGCAAAGTTTGATCCTTTCTCTCCTTCATCATTCTCCCCTTCTTTAAAAAGAATTGTCCTCAATTCTTGACAATCAACAATCTTCTCTTGAATTTTTTTTCTAAAATCTGTTATTGAGAACACCATAGAATTCGTGGAGAACTCATCATGTACCAAGTCTTCATCTTTGACAATAATTGAATCTTGTTGAAAGACATTCAAAGAATCCACGACCACAAGGTTAAAATTCTGTTCAACCTCATCTTCGTCACTCCCTTCATCAGATATAAGAGTTAGTGTGAGATCTAACACATGATCACTTATTTCTGTAAGATGGATCTCTTCTTCAAGAAACTTTTCTTCAGCAAGAAGAATATCATTAAAGGCACGATAAATATCTGGTTGTTGAATACCTTCCTCCACAATCAAGACCTTTTCTTTTGCTTCTTCGACTTCTTCATAATATCTCAAAGATACTTTAGTCTCGTGTACCTCTTGAATGTATTCCATTGTTACTTGAAACTTTGTAGCACATTTATCTAAAAAGTGACCAAAACCAAAGCAATTAGAACATTGGTTCTTCTCTCGTTCATCTTCTCTCAACTTGTCCATCCACTTGTCCAACATCTTTGCACAGTTTCTCCACGACATTGTAAGAAAAAAATAACAGTCGATTGAAAACCAGGTTCGAAACAAAAATTGCCCAAAATGAATAGTAAACGTTCGAATTACGCAAAAGTAAGGTAGTCCTAGTAACCTATAGGTTAACTAGACTTTCTCAGAACGTTGTTTATCTGCGAAAAAGACTACTTATTTGTCGAAATCGAAGATTAACAGATCTGGCAACTGCGGATATCTCGACCGGTGAAGTTTAAGAAAACTCCAAAACCAAGCTCTGATACCAAAATTGATGTATATGCGGAATAATAATCAACAAGAATAGGATAAAGAACAATAAAGATAGAATCTTGACTCAAATAACCAGCTAAACCACCTAGGCTTGAAGCTAATAATCTGAATACAAGTTTGAACCACCAAAGTTCGGGTTGTACCACCAAGGCACGAAAGCAAGTAAACTCACAAAGAATTCAAAGCAAACAAAATGTTTATTAATCAATATAATCTGTCTATTTTACAATAAGAACGTGTGTCATATATATATGCAAGATAATAAGTAAACCTAATCCTAATCTGAGTAGGAAAACCAACCCTATTACAAGTAGGAATCCTATTACAATTAGAAAACTAAACCAACTGAAATTAGGAAATAAATAACAGCCTAATCTAACTGAATTTAACACACAAAAGGTAATTAAATCAGCTATAGACACACCTAAATTAAATAGAAAATAAGTAAGAAAGAATAATTAATATATACTCGTTTCCTTGGAGCCCAAAGCAATGTTGTCCAATTCTGCATCATAAATTCAAATACACTTTTAACCACGTTCCATCGTGATTCTTAAAATACCCAAAACATAAACGTTTTAGATCGCGATGTTGTCGTTCCACAGCACTTTGAATCATGATGATACGATATCTTATGAATGAGTTATGACTAAAATACGAACTAGTGTCGAAATCGCCAAAACTGCGAGATTGTTCACAATGAATATGATCGTATAATAACAACTTTAATCCCGATCTTTTGTGAATACTCCATGTAATCATCATCACTATTATATACTCCACGAAGGAACATAATAGAATCAAGATAGAATGTTCCCTTAATTCACCTTGAAACGCACCTTTGTTGCTCTTCAAAAGCCATGAATTAGGAGTTGGATCATTCAAACAGATCAGGTTATATATAGCAAAGTTTGATCCTTTCTCTCCTTCATCATTCTCCCCTTCTTTAAAAATAATTGTCCTCAATTCTTGACAATCAATAATCTTCTCGTGAATTTTTTTTCTAAAATCTGTCATTGAGAACACCATAGAATTCGTGGAGAACTCATCATGTACCAAGTCTTCATCTTTGACAATAATTGAATCTTGTTGAAAGACATTCAAAGAATCCACGACCACAAGGTTCAAATTCTGTTCAACCTAATCTTCGTCACTCGCTTCATCAGATATAAGAGTTAGTGTGAGATCTAACACATGATCACTTATTTCTGTAAGATGGATCTCTTCTTCAAGAAACTTTTCTTCAGCAAGAAGAATATCTTTAAGGGCATGATAAATATCTGGTTGTTGAATACCTTCCTCCACAATCAAGATCTTTTCTTTTGCTTCTTCGACTTCTTCATAATATCTCAAAGATACTTTAGTCTCGTCTACCTCTTGAATGTATTCCATTGTTACTTGAAACTTTGTAGCACATTCATCTAAAAAGTGACCAAAACCAATGCAATTAGAACATTGGTTCTTCTCTCGTTCATCTTCTCTCAACTTGTCCATCCACTTGTCCAACATCTTTGCATAGTTTCCCCACGACATTGTAAGAAAAAAACAATAGTCGATTGAAAACCACGTTCGAAACAAAAATTGCCCAAAATGAATAGTAAACGTTCGAATTACGCAAAAGTAAAGTAGTCCTAGTAACCAAATGGTTAACTAGTCGTTCTCAGAACGTTGTTTACCTGCGAAAAAGACTACTTATTTGTAGAAATCGGAGATTAACAGATCTGCAACTGCGGATATCTCGACCGTTGAAGTTTAAGAGAACTCCAAAACCAAGCTCTGATACCAAAATTGATGTATATGCGGAATAATAATCAACAAGAATAGGATAAAGAACAATAAAGATAGAATCTTGACTCAAATAACCAGCTAAACCACCTAGGCTTGAAGCTAATAATCTGAATACAAGTTTGAACCACCAAGGTTCAGGTTGTACCACCAAGGTTCAGGTTGTACCACCAAGGCACGAAAGCAATTAAACTCACAGAGAATTCAAAGCAAGCAAAATGTTTATTAATCAATATAATATGTCTATTTTACAATAAGAACGTGTGTCCTATATAGAGGCAAGATAATATGTAAACCTAATCCTAATCTTAGTAGGAAAACCAACCCTATTACAAGTAGGAATCCTATTACACTTAGGAAACTAAACCAACTGAAATTAGGAAATAAATAACAACCTAATCTAACTGAATTTAACACACAAAAGGTAATTAAATCAGCTATCGACACACCTAAATTAAGTAGAAAATAAGTAAGAAAGAATAACTAATGTATACTCGTTTCCTTGGAGCCCAAGGCAATGCTGTCAAATTCTGCATTGTAACTTCAAATACACTTTTGACCACGTTCCATTCTGATTCTGAAAATACCCAAAACATAAACATTTTGGATCTCGATGTTATCGTTCCACAGCACTTTGAATCATGATGATACGATGTCTTATGAATGAGTTATGACCAAAATACGAACTATTGTTGAAACTGCCAAAACTGCGAGATTGTTCACAATGAATATGATCGTATAATAACAACTTTAATCCCGATCTTTTGTGAATACTCCATGTAATCATCATCACTATTATATACTCCACGAAGGAACATAACAGAAATCAAGATAGAATGTTCCCTTAATTCACCTTGAAACGCACCTTTGTTGCTCTTCAAAAGCCATGAATTAGGAGTTGGATCATTCAAACAGTTCAGATTATATGTAGCAAAGTTTGATCCTTTCTCTCCTTCATCAAAGACATTTTCAACTACATCACCAAAGGAATATACCCTCAAGACGCACCACTAAGATCTCAACGGGACATCCGTCTCTTAGGGGCGCAATACATAGAATACAAGGGGGTTCTGTACAAAAAATCCCACAACGGGGTCAATCTCAGATGCGGGAACTCCGAAGAAGCCGCAGAGATTTTGGACGAGGTACACAATGGTGTGTGCGGGCCACACATGAATGGTCGAATGCTCTCTAGAAAGGTCCTACGACTGGGATACTATTGGACCACTATGGAAAGGGATTGTTACGACTATGTCAAGAAGTGCAAGAAATGTCAGATATATGCCAACCTGCAGCATATGCCACCCTCAATGCTCCACAACTTCACATCCCCTTGGACGTTTTTCGCGTGGGGAATAGATATCATTGGTAAGATCACCCCAAAAGGCTCGGGAGGACACGAATACATCCTAGTAGCCATAGACTATTTTACCAAATGGGTTGAAGCCCAATCCTATGCCGTCCTTACCTCCAAACAAGTGTCCAAATTCATAAGGAACAATATCATTTGCCGATACGGCATTCCGCATGAAATCATCAGTGACCATGGATCCCATTTCAAAGCCGAAACAACCACCCTCCTCAAAAACTACAAAATCCAGCACCACAAATCATCTCCCTACCGTCCCCAAACCAATGGCGCAGTAGAAGCCGCCAACAAAAACGTCAAGACTATCATTGAAAAGATGATAGAAAACTACAAAGATTGGCCCATAAAACTCCCATTTTCCCTTTGGGGATATAGGACATCCATAAGATCCTCTACGGGAGCAACACCTTATTCCCTAGTCTACGGAATGGAAGCGGTTCTACCCATAGAAGTCCAATTACCCTCCATGCGCATAGCCTTAGAGAGTGAAATTCCTGAAACCCAATGGTTACAAGCCCGCTACGAAGAACTCATGTTAACGGATGAACGGCGCCTACGGGCCCTAGACCACTCCCACATGTACCAACAACGCATGGCAAGAGCATTCAACAAAAAGGTTCGACCTCGGAAGTTAAAGGAAAGGGACTTAGTTTGGAAAGAATTACGTGCCCTAGTTACCAACCCCAGAGGCAAATTTCGACCAAACTGGTCCGGTCCGTTCATCATGAAAGACATTCTATCAGGAGGCGCGGTCAGACTCATGGATATTGATGGCATCGAGTTCAGCCAGCTCACCAATATGGACCAACTGAATAAGTGCTACGTCTAAAAAAAAAAATCCGAAAATTAAAAAAAAAAGAGGCGTACACAAATTGAACGAACTACGCTGGCCTGATTCCACACTGGATACGTAGGTAACCCTTTTAAGGGGCCCGGCCAAAATCAATCCAAAAATCTCATTCAACTCATTCAAAAAGAGATAATCTTTATTCAAACTGAACGAATAAGCTTACATTTACAAAAAATTAAACTTCCTAAACAAACTCTTATTATTATTATTTTTTAAAACTAGACTTGCTTTCTAAGAAAACTACTTTAATCCTTCTTCCCCTTAGAAGGCTTCGTTGAAGAGTTCTTCTTTGAAGGACCCTGGCTTGAGGACGACCTATGATCGCTCCCTTGAGCTGGGGCTTGCCTCTTTTCAGTACATGATAGCCTCCCTCATGAGGCGCTTCCTTTCTTTTCTTAGGCTTTAGTTGGTCCCACTCCGCATGACGAAGGGCTCGTCTCGCTTCTCCATCACTGCAGGAAAGCCAGTTCAAGTAGGTCTCAAAAACTAGAGTTGGGGCAATCACCCGAGATACAATCCAACGGTCCCGGCTACACCAATACTTTCTCCAATCCTCAACAAATTCAGTGGTCAAAGCTATGATAGTTGGCCTTGTCGTCTCTTGACGAGGGATAACCTGCTTCAACCCGTATTATTTCATAACCCTAGAAAAAAAGAAGAAAGTACCTCTGTACAAACCCACTATGGTAGTATGAGGAACAAAATTGTCACAGGCCACTAAGGAAGTCAAATTCCACCAAGTCACATGCCAACGGATAGCAGGACCTGCATGGAAAAAGGCATCCCATTCAGCAAGAGATTTTTCAGAATATAGCCTCTTCCTAACCAAGAAGCTAGCGGCAGTATAGGTTTTCTTTGACCAGGCTCAAGGGACACGAGCTATCATCCTCTCTGGTGACTCTATTAGCCTTAGATGCTCACATAGCCAAATTTGAAGCGGCAGGGCGCTGTCAGAAAAAGCTTCGTGAGGAGAGATCTTCAACCTGTCAAGCCCAATAATAGTTTCCCCTACAACCAGATGCAAAAGAGAATGCCCTTCAGCCATTTGATTTACCACTCGCAGCAACGAGGCTCTACCCAAGTTAGGCGACTCGGCATTAGCAAATAATAGGCGGTTCAACAGGCGGAGTACAAAAGCCTGTCGGCGGCAACGCCTAAATATTGCACCTTTGTCATAGGAAATAGCAAATTTTTCACAGAGTTGAACTAAGTCCACATCGTCACCAAGAATCATGCTTTTGGTTTCCGCAGATGACAAGCCTAAGGATTTCTTGTATTGAGCACTAAAACTATCTCTCAAATAAGGCACAGCTAGAGGAAGAACATCAGGCATATTACTGATTGCAACAAATTCTTCAACCAAAGGGCATAATTCAGAATTACCAAAATGGAAAACATGCAAGTCGGGGTCCCAATAACTCAAAGCAGATCGAAGAAGGGGCCACAATATTTTGGTTGGTTTTAAAGTCAACAGGGTAGAGACATGGAACGAAGCTAGTTCAAGTTTGTCTTTCTATGGTCAAACTTTTGCACCAGGCATCGAACAGGTTTTCAAAGGATTTCACCATGGTAGAAGCTTTGGAAATTTGAGAGAGCTAAAGTCTAAAAAGTGATACAACATCAAGCATCCCGTAAATCCTATTTATAGGAAAAAACGCAAGCCAAAAGAAGTCAGAAATCCACGAAAAAGCCCAAACCAGAGCCGTTAGCGGCTCCTGTCAGGGCCGCTAGCGGCCCTCATCTGCAACCCAAAACCGCTAGCGGCCCTGACCCTAGCCCGGTCAGATTTTTTTTTCTCGCTCCAGTCCGCTAGTTTAAGCCCAGTTTTGATACGCACGACTGAATTACAAAGCCCGAGACTCTCTTAGCTTTATCTTTTCTATTTTTTTTTATTTTATTTCCATTTTTTTAAGGGGTATAATATATGTAATTTTTGCTTTTTCTTGCAATTTTTACATTTTTTCCTTATTTTGTTCCCTAAATTGTGGCTTTTTCCCTACTGCATAACACATTGCATAATTAGAGATCAGATAGGCATAATCGAGTCATCATATCATACATATCATAAAAATGCATAAAAACAGGAGTTCAAAATCTCAAGGTCAATGTCTACAAAGAAATCCAACACCGCTCAACCAGAGTCGTCATCGCCATTGCTGTCAGCCTCATCAACAACGGACGACCCCTGACCATAGTTCCCAGTCGAATAATGGAGAGAAGAGCTATAAATGGGCCTGTTGTTGAGCCTCATGTCCCACCTATCATATGCAGGTGCGCGCATGGGGGTACCTGCAGAAATCCCCACTCCGAAGAGGCTCTCTGTGGCCTGACTAGCAAAGTCCATAGCCACATCCTGATACGAAGGCCCAGTATGAGGCACATCCCATCCAGGGGCGTTCGCCCAACCTCCAACCATGGGGGTAACAATAGGCCTGCGGTCAAGAGAAGGCTGGAAACCCGCAGAAGAGAACATTTCAGGGATATACGACACAGATGGTCCGGGCGCCTTATTAACAGGAGGCCTGGCCACAGCAACGGGAGGTGAACGAGCAACAGACGGTCTGATCGACGAATAGGCCCTCGCAGCAGAAGAATGTCGAGGTCCCACCGAAGACGAAGACTGAGACACCTGCAGACAATCAAGATCGAGATGTTAAGTTAAGCACTTCACTTAGCTAAACAAAGGATAAAAGTCCACTTACATCAACAGTCCTAGACCGAGAACTCTTCCCCTTGCCCATCACTCGGCCATAGCCTTTCTTCAGCAGGTGAATGAGCTTGAAGATCTGAGAGGCCTGCTCTCGGTTCAACTACAAAAAAAAGCAACACAAATACAAGAGATAGAGTCAGCACTCAAAAGCAAACACAAACACAAGAAGGGATAAAAAGGAACTTACCCCCGTACAACCATCAGGCAAGGGCAAGCCCTCCACAGCCTCTCCGTCAGCCATATGTAGACAAAACTCCTCTATATGCGTCTGCCGCTCTCTCCAATGTACCTCACCTCATTGGTCGGCAAGGTCACGCTTGGGGGCTGGCCCCGAGGAACTCTAGAATGGGACCTCCTGGGACCCTGAGGAGCCAGACGATCCTCCTGCGAGACACAAGAAGTCAGTATATCATACATATAGCTAGAAAGATGCAGATAAAATTCTTACCTCAGAAGTGAGGTCCGGCATCAGACGATCCAAGCAGTAAGCCAGGTACACTGCCGTGCGGTCCAAGCCAACGATCTCCGGCATGATAAACTCAGTGGCCGCCATACCACGAGCCACGACCCCCAAGTCCCGCACGCTCAGACCACGCAGATAGAACATGGTCATGGGAGGATCCTTTGGAACCAGGTGGCTACCCAAGGTAGGATAAATCAGCCGGGTCAAACGGTCCCCCAAGTACCATATAAAGCCAAATGGCCCCTCAAAGACCATCCGCAAAGAGGACACTCTAAAGGACTCCATAGTAATATGGGCGGAACCCCAGGAATACCATCAAAAGCAGACCATGACACCTCCAGGATACCAATCCAACAGTTCATTCACACCAAATGAACCAAAGATGCGACATGACTCTCAAGGAAGCCCGAAAATGCTCCAAAGAGGTAAATGAGTGGTGATCTCTACTGATCCACCGTGAACCTAATGGGAACATCCTCAAACCAGGACGATGAGGACCAAAAGCCGAAAAATACTCGAAGAACCACAACTCCCATGCAAGCAAACAAAAAAAAAAAAAAAAAAGATGATTTCCAAATTCAAAAGCATATGCAAAGGAAAAAGTGAAATATATGGGCCTACCTCCAGTATCCTCCACGGGCCCGAGATAGACGCCCTCTCACTCATCGACTTAGGCCTACAAGCCCGACGACACCATCTCAGCAAGGAAGCATAAGCAGAATCGCCGAAATTGTACTCATGGACCTTGGTCAAATCCTCTAAACATGTCAAGAAACCAACTTGACATACGCTCTTCTTTTGAGCAAAGATAGTCGACCCCAACAAGCAAGCCAGAAAAATACCGGCTCTCTGCTCCTCGGTAAGCCCCTGCTCTGCCAAAGCCGCCCATAACCGCACCAAAGAAACCCGATCCTTATCAAAATGGGCAGACACAGGCCAATAAAGCTCGAGCAAACTGTTACTCTGTCACCAGTAACTCGCGTTGTGAAACCCCATATTTTCTTTAAAGTTAATAACCGCAAGTTTCGAGGACGAAACTTTTTATAAGTAGGGTAGAATGTAATACCCTGTATTTTTTATAGCACTTTGACATTTACAAGAAAAAGAAAAAGAAAAAGAAAATGAACTAGCCTTCTTTAGTGAAATTAAGTTGGAATAGATAAGCCTATAGTATTATTTGTGCTCTAAATTAAAGTCCTACTAATTTATGTTTTTAGAGGTCCAATAGTAATGAAGAAAGTACAAACCTACTGAACAAAGAAACCCACCCCAATAGAGACCCAACAAACTGTTTCTCTCACCAAGTAGATGACTCAATTTGCCATTTTGTTTTAAGTTCCATTATTTGCCTCATTGAAGACCCTCAGGCATCACCATCATCGACACCATCACCACGCACCATCTTCACCCACAACCATCACCAGATCATCACTCACGCCATCACCACCTTCCCTCACAACGCCACCACAAGTGACCATCACAAAAAGCCAAGCCCCAATAGTCGCGCATCGTCAACTGTCCAAGCACAAGAACGACAGTCAGCCACCGGCGTGGACCACCGTCGACGCACCACTGTTCCCCCAATTTGATTGGTTAGAAATGGAAGTATTAGCTAGTGGGTATAACAAATTAGGAGCTCAATCTTACTGAAGGATACCAAGGTAACATATATCTGTCTCGCACAGTCCCTTTTTCATTCATCTTGAGCCTTATTATGTGTATATGTGATTCAATTGGTTTAGAGGTGAAATTGAGAATCTATGGGCTAGTACTTTGTTTAATCCAAGTTGAATTTTAGCTAGTATCAACAATTACATATGTTTTGAGCAAGTTGTAAGTTTATGCATATTCACTGTTTAGTTATTTGATGTTGAAGCTAGGTGGCTTAAGTTGTGTGCTTATTACGATTAAATGATTGAGAGTTGACTTTTGTAGGGGTGAGCAAAAATTCCGGGAACCCAGTACCGTAATCAGAATTGGTTAGGAACCGGTAGTTTCGGAACCGGAACCGGTCTAACCAATTCCAATTCCAATTCCCAAAAATAGGAACCGGTACCAACCAATTCCAATTCCAATTCCTAACTTTTGGGAATCGGAACCGGTTAGGTACCCAGTGCAAAAAAATTAAATGACTTTCTTTCTTTGTTAGAAATGAAGAATGGTGATTTTTCGTAAATTTAGTAGTTTAAAATTTTCCATTTGTAATTTTAATGTTTTTAATGATTGTATTTGTAATATTAATAATTAAATTATTGTATACGTATTTAAATTTTGATTTACAATGTTAAGTGTTTTGATTGTAGTATTTGATTATATGTTTGGGGTATTTATGGAAACTAATATTTATTAGTGTAATTTTTGATTGGTGTTTTTAATTATTAAAATATATATTTATTAGATTTAAAAAATAAGAAAAATTGGATTTAATGCGGACTTGGGTACCCAGGAACCGGTGGGTACCTGGTGGATCCAATTCCAATTCCTAAGATTTAGGAACCGTGCAACCAATTCCAATTCCAATTCCTACAAATTAGGAACCGGTGGATCCAATTCCAATTTTGGGTAGTGCAATACCCGGTGGGTAACCGGTTGTGCTCACCCCTAGACTTTTGGTTATAAATCTAGGAACTAGTATATGTTACTGTACAAATTAGCCCGGATTAGTGATTTGGAAACATGTAGATATGAACTAATTTCTTAATGTTTAATTGTTTGTAGTTTTGTGTAAAGTGTAAATGCAATATGCTCATGGCTATCCTGTGTAAGAGACGGGAGCTGAATTTCTAGTAATTAAAGGAATTAGCTTCTCTTTTTACATGCTGTTCAGTATTGAATATGTGTAAGATGGGTTTGAGACTTCAATTAACTTTATAATAAGGGAAATTATTTTAGTATTATAGGAGACTTGGAAAGGGTTGAAGCTCTGTGTGATGGCCTATGATTATGTTCATTGCTGTGTAAGTTTACGTTGTACTGCTTGCGTTGAAACCTTATAGATGATAATATTTTGCTGCGTCAATGAGAGAGTTGATTTTGCCCATTAACTATAGACATTTACTTGAGTAAAAGGGGGAGTTAAGCTACTGCTACCATGTCAAGCACAAGTTTCTAATTGAATTGTATGGTGGAAGTCTTGTGAGTAAACAAAGAGCTGCCCAATAAATATTAGTTGCTTATATTAGTTAATATGTATGCTCTATGTAATATACAGATCAAATGAATGATGATGATGATGAGTCGTCTTCCTCAGTTGTGTAGTGATATAAGTGAGTTATGAATAAAACAGATGATAAATGATGTGGTTTACACCACAAGCCAGCTATGAAAGATGTGTATGAGTATATGACGTGATGAGAAAACGTCATAAGAGATAAGAGATCAGCTTATTGTGTATGTATAGTGTACAAGTAAGATGATGTGAAGGAGATGTTCTGTGATATGAGAAGTTTGTATAAGCTAAGCTACTTAAGTCATTAATAACATAAAGTGAAAGATGGCTTTGGGCAGTGTGGAACCTATGGGTACTCCGAGTGTGTTATAATGAGTTTATGAGAGACGTCCCTAAGTTTTGAACTGTGCCCCCAAGATGTGGCAATGATTAGCAGTTCCAGCCCCTATATGGGAAGAGCCCCCAAGATGTGTTATTCACAGATTACAGATAACGCATTTGGCCCCCAAGATGTGGCTTGAACCCCAAGATGCAGTCAAGGGTTTAAATGCTCCCAAGATGCGGCGGCCCGAGGAACCTAGCTCCCAAATGCCCAGTTCAGTAATGCAAGATAAATAATCAAACATATAAAGCTATAATTCAGTACTTTTATATAGTTACAGCCCCTTATTGTGAAGAGCCACAAGGTTAGTTACAGGCCCCTATACGGGAAGAGCCGCAAGGCTAGTTAAAAGCTAGCAAGATCAGAGGTTCAAAGGAGAAATGACTCTTTTAAAGTATTAAGAGGAGAGAATCATGAGAAGCATTAATAAAGGTCTATTACAGCAAAGATTGATGTCTGTTTTATGGTTATTGTTTCCAACTTTGTGGAATGCACTAGGAACACAATAAGATTTATATGTTTACTCTGTATGACTTATGACTATAGAAGTGAATGAAGTAGAGTTAAGGTGAAATGGGAGTTGAATGCTTGCTCTATATGATTGATTCTTTGTTTAGACTTGAAATGAATTTAAAGTGGCCTTTACTATGTAGATGTTTGTTACTCAGTTCACACTGACCCGTTTTGGGCTGTCACCGACGATGTGAATCGTGTCTTTCCTTGTTGACAGATTACTTGTGCAGGTTGTTCTGTTGTGAGGACGCTCTCCGATAGTAGGCCTTATAGTCTTGGCAAGAAGAGTTTATTTTTAGATTTTAACTATGTATCTAGCTTTCAGATCAAGTTGTAATAAATAGACCACCTAGTATATTTTTAAGATCATTATTAATAGTTTCAGTTGAAGAGCCTTACACTCATTCGTATGAGTGAGTGTGGCGGTAGCGCCCTGAATTATTAGAGTCTTCCGTTGGGATGTTTGGATATTGTTTTATTTTTGTTAAGCAGGTTTATATAAGTCTTTTTAGACTGGTTTATTCAGTTTGCAAAAGGAATTCTGCCGGATTTTAGGCTCGAGTCTATCTATTTTTATTTATTTACTTTAGTAGGAAATTCGGGGTGTTACACGCGTCGTACCGAATACGACGCCTTGTAAAGGATAGACCTGTCAGCACAGCAAACTGATAAGGGGTGGGGAACATCTCTCCTACAGGCGTGTGGAAAGTGTTCGTGGAATCCCAAAACCTCTCCAACTGCCCCTTAGCGATAATCCTAGAATCCCCAGAGTGACAAGCAGGGATAACAGTAAAGAAATGGTAAAGACCCAAGCCCAATACCAAGTTTCTAGCTCCCACTGAAAAAGTCTCCAACATCATAGCCCAATGGGAGGTAGCTCCATGAGCCTGCAACAAAACGCCAATAACTTAGCCAACAAACAAATTTTGCTCAATACCCCATATGCTACAAATACAGCTAAAATAATTCTACACAAATTATATGCAGCTGGCCACCAATCCAGTAAAAGTCTCAATTTGTTCGTATGCCGAAGCACTAACAATTCCAATTTTCAGTTCAAAAAAGATATATACTTGAACAAAAAAAAAAAAAAAAAAAAAACCAAGAGAGACTCAGAAAACATACCAACTCAAGGTTAGACAGATGACTCTGCCTCTTCGGTAGTAAAATACTACGGTCCCGAACCCCAGCCGGGCGCTAGGCCAGTCGCATAAATGAGCCCTGATATAGTTGAGTTCCATCTGCATGACTAGTCGGAGGTGCACTAGTGGAGGGAAGCCCAGTACGGAAAAGGTCCTGGTCATCCTCCTCCTCATCACCCATGGGACATTTTCCTTTGTCTGCGGGAGCCATGGGAGTACAATGAAACTTTCACTCTCTACAAGTGGAAAATTAAAAGTTTTAGATTTGCAAGAAACAAGCACCCATTCAACAATGCAACCCAAAATTTAGCAACTAGGCGGAAAAATAAGCAAGTTCAACACAAAAACCGAAGAATTTGGTCAAGAATTGACTTACCTCAAGCAAGTTCAAGCACTCAACAATGGTGGGTATTCGACAATGGCTCTCGACAATTGCTCTCGGCGAGGAAGAAGAAGAAGTGGCACGCGAAAAAAAAAACACGCTGAAACACTTTTATCTGGCTCAAGTTGAATGCCGCTAGCGGCCCTCACCCGAGGTCTAGCGGCCCTGTAGGCCCTGCACACGTCGGGCCCCACGACCCTTTTTCCAGTCCAAAGTTCGTTATTCCAGTTTTTTCGCGGCAAATATCATTACCAAGCACGCGAGAGCAAGACTCTTTGGCCCACAAATTCAAATTCGACAGTTGGCCCAGTTTATGGTACCAACTATTTTCAGGTAAAACTAACCCCATTATTTTTGCAGGTCCCAAATACTGAAGCCCGGATATATACTGCGACAACTTTTACCGCCCAGAGTGTAAAAATTATTTTTTAAGCCCGGAAGGTCTATCGGACTTACCCAATATCCAAAAAAAAGATCCCAATGACCCGATGTCCCAAAAAATCCCAAAAATTCCAAAAGGCACAAATGTCCCAAACGTTCCGAAGTCCCAAAGCCACAAATGTCCCAATATCCCAAATGTCTCGATGTCCCAATGTCTCGATGTCCCACTATCCCAGATGTCCCAATATCAAAAACGTCCCGATGTCCCAATGTCACAAATTTTGGGGTCAGTCAATGATCGCTTAAGCTATTGCGGTTAAACTGTCCTTCTACGAGATTACAAGTTTTGGGTCAGTCAATGATCGCTTAAGCTATTGCGGTTAAACTGTCCTTCTGCGAGATCACAAGTTTTGGATCAGTCAATGATCGCTTAAGCTATTGCGGTTAAACTGTTCTTCTGCGAGGTTACTTATTTTGTGTCAGTCAATGATTGCTTAAACTATTGCGGTTATACTGTCCATTATTTTTTATATGTTTCAGTTAATGATTGCTTATGTTATTGCATTTAAACTGTTCATATGTTTTAACCATTTTACAACCATCATTTTGATCGCGCTGTCTCATCGATCTTTTCGTTTCTTGTGCAGGGACGGAATCTCGGCATCCGCCGAGTGGTGTTTAGTCACTGTTTGCTCGATGAAGCATTTATACTATTCACTCTCACCAGTGTTACTTCCCATTTTACAGCCGTTATTTTAATCGCGCTGTCTCATTGACTTTTTCGTTTCTCGTACAGGGACGGAATCTCGACACCAGCCAAGCGGTGTTTAGTCACTATTTTTCGAAGCACTCCACGTTGATCATTCTCAAAATATTACTAACCTTTTCATTCACTCTGAATACAGGTCCCCAGTAGACATTTAGATCATCTACGAGCGGTGTTCTATCCTGCTACCATAACCTTTATTTTCTCTTGTGTTCACAGAGATGAAATCTTAGTACGCTACGAGCATGTCCCAACTCAGATTTGTCTTCATATGCATACATATTGTACACTCTCACACACCGTCTGCACATCAGCATCCTACATGTCGCCTTCGGAATACTTTGATCTTCGCTTTTACTCAAGCTCGATCAAAGTGGGGGTTTCTGTAGACGCCAAAAAAGCGCCTTCAGATTTCTCCGCAAAAGCCCGATGATGAAAGGAGTAATTTATAAACTTGAACGCTATTTTTGCTTTAATAGTTAAGATGAGGTCTCAGGTTTTTCCTCTAAACACTCCTTTATTCCAATCTAATTCAAAAGCCCCGTTCAAGAGCTTTTCAACGACACCTCTCATGCCTCTATCAGGGGTAGAACCGTCTTTTACCATCCAAGGGTAAAACGGTCTTTTTCGGAATACTAAAATTCCTCCGGAAAATAAAAATCCAGCTGGCAGTTGACAGCTATCAGCGGCTAGGTGTGGGAATGGGTGGTGGGTATCCACAAACCCGCTCCACCCGCCCCAAATAAATGCGTGAAAACCCGAATAAACGGGTGAATAGCTGGGTGGTGGGTGGATCAAGTGGTGGGTCAGGTGGGATTCGGGTGATGATTTTCCACCCGCGAACCCGACCGACGAATCCAACCATCACCCGTTTAATATTTTATTATACTTTAAAAAAAACCATCAAAAAAAATTAAAATAAGACATTTGGGGTTATGTATCTTAGTAATACTAGGATTTCTAGTAATATGAGACTTTGTTATGGGCTCTTGCACTTTTTCATCAAATATGTTGGTTTAATTTTATAAAATTTGATTTGTTAAGTTGATTTTTTTATCGAAATCCCTTTATATAGTTTAGCTCTCTATTCACCCGTTTACCACCCGTATCCACACGTTCACCCGTGGGTGATCGGTGGATTGGATGCGGTGGAGTATTTCGTGGGTGATGGGTGGACGGGTGAAGCTTAAAAGTTAAATGGTTGGATGGGGGTGATGCTCCACCCGACCCAAATCCCACCCATTGCCAGGCCTACTAGCAGCGCCGACTAAAATTCCAGGGCCGCTAACGGCGCTAACACAGCCTCTGGCCCGACTCAATTTTCAAGCCCAATTTAATTTTCGACTCCTTTTCAACCGTCCAGCCTTACTTCCCCACGCCTATAAATATGACCCTCCTCCCTCAGTTCAAAACACACACTCTATAGTTGACAACGTCTATTCTTAGGATTATTAACACTGAGCTTCTCCCTCTTTCTTCCAAAATTTGAGATCTTGTCTTTTACTATTCTTGTCAAAAATAGCCTACAGTTTAGGTACTAACTCCAGAGGGATCAAATTAAATTAATTGCCTAATTGTTTATTTTCCAGTAGTCATAATGTAGATATCATGCTAGAATAACGTTTTTATTGCTTCCTAAATATTGTTTGTATAGTCGTTCTGCTGCCCAATTTGCCAAATCGAATGCATGTCCAAACAAGTAAAAATAAATGTTGTGATGCTTGTGATGAACCAATTAATAGTCTAAGTCTAGGTTGTTAATCCGGTTTCACATGGGAATTATGTCTTTAAATTATTCAGCAAACTTGAGTTAGTAGAGGGCGTCATAATACGGGCGAGTTGGGTGCCTAACACCTTCCCACCTCGTACCTTCGCCCCCGAACCCTTTATTCTTGGGTACTCATATGTTTTATATGAGCGGGAGTCTTTCTAAAAACATGATTAGTTCACTTATCGCGCTATTGGGTTATCCCTTCGGTTTGTCCCTTCGATAAAACGCCGATAGCAGATTTGTAACCTCTTTCATGTTTTTTATTCAATTCAAGTCTTTACAAAATCTTTTCTAACTCGATGGTCCCTGGAACTTATCTAAACCCCCAACTTACAAACTTTCTATAAGGACGCACTCCGTGGAAACCAATATATATATGGATTGGACGAAAATCCCGGGTCCTGACACCAGGTTGTTGGCAAATAAAACAGTTCCCTTGATTAGCAGGGCACGGTCGACCAGGGTGAAATCTCTCACATCTACGACATGCATTCCCATTGTTGTTCCTAAGATAAGAATGTGATCCTCCACTTCTCCTATAATCTCTTCGGTATGAGTTCATACTCCTAGTTGGTGTGTCACTCCTAAATCTTTTTCTCCAATTTGCTCTACTAGATCCTTCACTTTTATCCTCAAAACGGCGCTTTCCAAGTATTGCAGTTCTCCTATCCTGAATTCTCTCCATATTGATTGCCTTATCATATGCCTCCTGGAAAGTACTAGATGATCCTGCCACTAACTCATGCAGACGCCAATTAAGGCCATCCTCAAACCTCTCAACTCTTTCTTTTTCATCCTTCACTAAATTCTCAGGAAATCGAGACAGTTCATGAAATTTTGCAGCATACACAGTCACACTCATCTTTCCTTGGGTCAAGTTCTCAATGTCTTGTTGTTTTCTCCTTCTTAAAGCTTTAGGGTAAAATCTCTCTCTAATCTTCACTACAAACTTCTCCCAATTGAATTCCTTATCCTCCAAATAAGCTTCCTTAGACACTTGCCACCAATCATCCGCTTCTCCCTTAAGGTAATATTGCCCACTCTTAATTTTCAAACTCTCGGGACAACCTATTTCCTCAAATTATTTTTCCATATTCCTAATCCAATTCTCTAAGGCTATTGGGTCGGATCCTTCCTCAAAAGTAGGTGGTGCATGAGTGGCTAAGTTCTTAAACATTACGGCTTGTGGATCTTTAGCCTCAGCTTCGGTTTTAGCTTTCTCTTTTTCCTTATCTTCCATTTGTTGCTTAATGGTATTACCAAAGAATTGGCACAGTCTCTAGGGTGTCTAGTCGATTCTCTTGCCCTTGTTCATCATTGGTAGGGTTCACGGTTATGGTATCTACGGGTGCTCCCGTGGTATGTTCTTCTTCTCCCGACATTTTCAACTATATGAATTACAACAATTAATTTCCACAAAACATATACATAGGGTTCCTAGGTGTCATATTAGTTTCGTTTTCTTCTAATCATGATTTCTACTTTCGGTTGGTTAGGTTTTCGTACATTTTTCATGCTTAATTGCTTATCACTTAATCACACAATCAATACTACTAATCATGCATCCATAGATATATAAGCAAGTTAAGATAGGTCTAGAGTCCTAGTAGCTACCTAGCTACCAATTACAACCGATTAGCCTAAAATACAAAACAAGGTTAGGCTAACATCAACCATGCCATATGACCCTATCTAGCTAATGTCTTGGTCATATGAAAAATATTACAACACCAACTTAAATTGTTCAAACCATCACATAAAACAAGTTCATATTTAAGACTACCATGAAGCTTCTCCTTGCATGATCACCTCCTCCTTGGCAACTAGTTTCCACCCGAAGAACTCCCCCTATCATATTGGACCATAAGTCATTCATGAGTCCCCTAGGTGGCAACATGGTGAGTGGTACCGGCTGCTCGGGTGAGGATGCTCCTGGGGCTGCTGCTGCTGGTTGGGCCGCGGGCTATTGTGGTGGTGCGGCGGCAGCTGGCTGGGTGGAGGTAGAGGCACGGGCATTTGGCGTTGCCAAAGGTGGTAACGAAACATCCTTCCCCTCCTATATTGCACTATAGTCTCGGGGATCAAAGGTATACCATTTTCAGCACACATCCACTCGGTGTAAGCTTGTTGTAACACACCCGACATGTATTCTAAAGTCAAATACCAATCATCCCCACACATATAGTGATCCCAATTATAATTCACCCCATCAATCACAATGTTCATGTAGTTCAACTTAACACTAAGCCATGGTTCAACCAAAGGAAAAGTGCTCAAGAGCTTGTATACTTGCCAACCCGGAAATTCAGCGGCTTCATTAGTGAAAGGAGCAAAAGCATTGCAAGCATGATGGAAACGATGAACATATTCAGCTATGGGCTCTTCGGGATGCTTGTGCAAGGTCATAGGGTGAGGTGGTGGTTGAGGAATGTTGAATGGTGCCACAAGGTTAAAGGGATTGAGTTGAGGCATCTAGTAAACAAGTAAGCAAATAACATTTAGTGGGTTAGGAAACTAAATCATGTAAGAAGTCAAGTAAGCATATAAGCACACAATACAACTCATATGCACATCAATTTCCCACACTAAATTCTACCCATCTCTCACACACGGCTTATCAAGTTTTATTTGTCAATTTTCTGATTTTGTTTCACTTTATATTTACGCATTTTATTATGCTCTGATACCATCTTGTAACGTCCCGGTTTGGATACCCATAATTAAGCATGATTAAAAATAACTAATCCAAACCGATGCGACACCGCCTTACTTACCCTAAGGCAAGCACAAGGCTAAGATAATATAGAGAAGTCAAACTTATATTACATATTCATATAATATGCAACATAAGTGAATTGTCATTATTACAATCCGATTGCTACTAAGTGAATTACATGGAGTTCTCGTCGATTTGCGGTAACCATGGTACAACTATGCAACATAAGCATGAACTAACAAAGCATAAAATACATCCATCTATCCTTGCTCTCACCCTTGCCCAAATCTGTATCACAAGACAAACCATGCGAAGAGAACAAACACAAAACAAATAGAAAATTAGCGAAAGCTAAGTAAACTCACCCCACCATGTAAAGTACATTTTGGTTTATACTTAAAATATATTTAGCATCAACAACCACAAATTTATAATAATAATAATAATTTCATATATATATATATATATATATATATATATATATATATATATATATATATATATATATATATATATATATATATATATATATATATATATATTATATATATATATATATATAAAGAGAGATTGTTTGTCATTTTTATCATGTTTCATCCATTTCTCATTTAAGTAAGTAGCCATGCATGTGAAATACATACTAAAGAAATATTAAGCAATAGCAAAACACTCAAGTTTTTTATTACTCAGAAAATGACCTTTGAGGTCTAATTATCAAATAAACTTATTATGTCACAAGTCACTTGAATGCTTAGACGAAATTAGAGTTAGTCAATATTATTAAGTTAGGTAGTGTGGAAGAGCATGCTTAACTCAGACTCGAAAGTCCTACACTCGGGTTTGTCAACTCTACATATATCATTTCATCCAGCCTGTCGGCGTATATCATTTATCATTTCATCCGGCCTATCAGCGCATATACCATAATCTCGGGTTATCACCCTACACATATATCTCATAATTCATGTATCTCATATTTTATTAAAGTGTACACACTACATACTAAAAAATTCCAAGGGTACCAAGTTTGGGAGCACACTACAAGTTAGTTAGTCAAGATCATTTTTTCTTAATCGGTCATATTCATCTCAATATGTATATTCATATATTCTTATTATTTCATTGTCTCAATGTATCATCACATGTCTCATGCTTCCCAAACTTAGTTCACTTTTAGTCATTCATAGACTTTGTCATATACCATTTGGTTATCACACATTCCATACTAATCATATATATACTTAACATTAATCAATTATTTCTCATCACAAGCTTAAAGCATAATCATTCATCATAAAATCCATTCGGTCATCATCTATCGCACACAAGTCTCATAATTATTTATTTATCTCAATAATCACATAACTTCATAATCCATCAAACAATCATTAATCAACTTATCAAAGCAATTAATCATAAGCATCCAATACTTAAACCATTCGGCTATCATACAATCAATCAACCAAATAATCTTATCAAATAAATTATAACAAGGCAATTAATCATGGATTCTTCATCATCAAACCATTCGGCCATCTCACACAAATCTCACACAAATAATTCATAAATCCATTCGAAAACTATCTAGCACATAATTATATAAAAGCAAGTGATTATCTTTCTAGTTCATTTAAAAATTGGGGGGTTTTGATGGACATGAGAGTACCTTGGTTCCAAGCTCCAAAAACTTTACCATTTCTCTAGCTTCCTTCTTCTTCTAGTCACTAACACAAGCTCCTAAGTTTGTACAAACATTTCACAAGTATTAAACTAAAATTTCAATTTCATTTCCTTTCTTTCATTTTTCCTCTTTTCGGCCTTAGGCCATTTTAATCCCAAAAATAATCATTTTTAATCTTCTCAATTCTATAAGTGAGCTAAATAATATTAATCTCTTTAATTTTCTAAGTTTCAAAATTTATTAAGTTAATCTTGTTTTATTTCTCTATTTTCCTTTTCGAACGTTTCAAGTGATAATAGTCCATTTTCTAAGCTTTTCCTCATTTTCGAAACTATCAACTCAAAGTGAAGAAAAATCTAAATTTAGCTATGGTCAATATAAGTCAAGATCAAGTTACGTAAATATCATCTTAACATGCAAGAACGTAAATATGGATTTTTAGCTCTAGATTATCAAGATCCTTAGATTTAATTTCTCTTTTCTAAAGACTAACCCTTTTTATTATGATCTTGTTATTTATCAACTTTTTAGGGTTTTGAGTTCTTAAGCGTGGATATTCTAGGTGATGAATAATAATTATGAAAAGAAGAAGTTAAAAAGTTTATGGACCTTGAAGGTGGTGTGGTGGTGCTTGCGGTGGTCCGGGGTCGGTTCTGCCAGGGAACGGTGGAGCTACGGTGGTGGTGACGGTGGTGAGAGGAAGAGAACAAAAGAGAGTTAGATTATGCAAGAGATTAATTATGGAAATGAAGAGCAAAATAAATGATGAATGAATGAATTTGTTTTATTATTTCTTACCACTTTCTTCCTTCTTTCTCTTCTTCTTTTCTCTCTGGTTTTTCTTTCTCTTTTCTACTTCATTTTAGTTTTGCTTTGTTTGAATGAAGTTGGATGAGTTTTGATTGTTGGTAGAGGTATGACAAGGGATTAAATGGAGTGATTTTTTTAGCGTGGTGTTGCAGGTTTGGGGAAGAGAAAAAGGAGGGATTGTAGGCTAAGGTTTACTTGTGAATTTAGTTCAAATATTTGCAATGATGATGTGCTTTTATCCCTCATTGGTTCTTTCTCTTACTCTTTGATTTATTTTATAAAGGCTCTTGCCTTTTCTTCTTCTCTTCATTCTTTTCCTTTCCACCCGTCCACTCTCCTTCTCTTTTCCATGCATAAATGTTTTTGTTTTCTTTTTCCCTTCTCTAATGTTAATTGTTTAGGTGAATAGTAATATAACATGGGATGTTCCTTGGTGATATGATTTGGCAAGGGTGCACATGGTGTAACTTTGGGGTGATGACAAGTGGAAGTTGAGTGTTTGTGAAATGGACAAGTAGCATGATGAGTAAGCAAGTGTAAATAGTGAACAAAGAGGAAAAATTCTGAATTTTGTTAAGTGAGGTTCACTTCCCTTAATCATGGCCTAATCCATACGTTAGCAATCCCTTAAGTATTAGATTAGTTTATCTTAAGCAAAACCGAAATCAAGCTTAGCTATCTTATTAGTTTAATTGGTAAGCTTTAGTTAACTAAGAAAAGTTTAATTTCAATCTTAATTTAATTGATCACATTTTAGTCACTAATGCATTCATTAGTTTCGTTAATGGGGTTTATAACACTAATGGATTTGTTAACTTGATTAAGTATGATTTATAATGCTAAGCGAAAAATTTTAAGCTAATTAGTGTGTTTAAGTTTTTGGGTTATTACAGGTATCAACTATTTTGTGACTATGTATATGTTGATTACGATCTTTCTTTAAGACAATAATTGTTTGACAGACCTATCCTCGAATCGAAGCCCCTCAATGTCATTTTCAAAATTCACGCTAAAAAAGAGAGAGATTAGAAAACAAAAAAACAAAAATGGAGTAGAACAAAGAGAGACATAAGGGAGGAAAAAAAAGACAAAACAAAACCCACTAATTTATTTTCCCTTCTCAATTTCTTGTCCGTAAGTCCATAATCGATTTTGTATTATTACTCCCTCTGTTTCACAATATAAGTCATATTTTGACTTTGATTTTATTTTACAATATCATTTTACAGTTTCCAATGGGTATTTAATGCTATTTTTCCTAGTTTACCTTCCCTTTTTCATATCATTTACTTATTTTTTCTCACCAATATTGCATTTAATAGTTAAGGATACTTTAGTAATTTTACAATCTATTTCTCTTGAATTCACAGTTTCTTAATCTATGTGCAAAGTCAAAAAATGACTTACAATATGAAAAAGAGGGAGTATTATTTTAGCGTAGACCTTTCTTATTAAGTATTATTGTAGAGACGCCCTTTTAGTTATCAATTAATGATGGTTCCCCAATTTCCGACGCCAAACAAATATCAAAATAATGAAGAGATTTGTTAACAAAATGATGAATTAATGCTATCGACAATGATAACATTACCAATCGAACAAAGATTTTGCAAACAATGTGTAATAGGCGTGTCGGTGCATGTGTGAACATTTCAATTTTATTTTTACATTAATAACTGATGATTAATTCTATCATCAGCAAACTAAACCTTTGACCCCCCATCTATATACTAATACTAAAAAAGCTGTCAGAGAGAGAAAATGGATTAGTCATGCGTCAATTTTTTATGAATTTGGCCACATGTCACTTGTTTATGAGTTTGGCCATGTGTTATAAAAAAATTAAAAAAGAAAATTAGAGTCTCACAAAATATAGTGGTTCCATAAAAATTGGAAAACTAACTAACCAAATCCCTGGAACCAAAAAAAAAAAAAAGAAAAAAGAAAAAAAGAAAGAAAAAAAAAAAAACTAACGCTTGAATTACACAATGCTTTTGAGAAAATTACACACACACACACACAAAAAAAAAAAAAAAAAAAAAAAAAAAAAAACTACCCTATCTCACGTTTGATTCAACTTACCATCATTCACACTTGCTAAACCAGTAATAAATGGATTAAAATTAGGCAAGTTTTAAGTTGCTACAAAGGTCAAAAACCGAGATTCACAGGGTAGTTCCTCACTTCCTCCTACTAATGTAAAATTATATTGGAAAAAAAAACAGCCTACCCACAAAAGAGAATCAGTAACTAGAGGTGCGACGTGGCTAAAATAAAGGTGACCAGTTTTTTGAAGTAAACGTTACTTTATGAGTGAGGTGGCTGAGAAATAAGCGGAGCAAAACTCTCCAAATTCATCCTTCCTTCCCTCAGTCAAACTCAAAAAACAAAGTAACTGAGTGGTTGAGAAAATTAATTTTGTTTTTCTCCACCTCATTTACCACTTGCAGATTGTAGCAACAAAGCCAAGTATGTTTAATTTCTTCTCTCTTTTTTGGCAATTTCTTTATGTTTAATTTGTGGTTTTTGAAGTACTCTATTTTGCATGTAGGACTCTTTAATCTGAATTTCTATTACTCTACTCTGCCAAGAAGGAAAATAAGAGGATGCATTTGTATCAAGGCAATGCATTTTAGATAGAGCGTGATGGTTAGTGTTCTTATAGTTATTGTTTATTGGGGTTTTCAGTATCGAGATGGATGAATTAGGAGATAAAAAGCAGGTATTCAAAGGTTTTTATTATTGGCGAATTTAAAGTATTGCAACTTTTTAAATTAAAATATGCTTCTTCTTTTCTTTTTTTTTCCTTCGCATGGGTTTCTATTTGTAAGTTCTTCATATTTATATGGAGAATTCTCTTAATATTCTTCATTTTGTTTGATTATTTAGATTCTGATTAATATATTGATTGTTGTTTGATGGGTAGATATAGGGAGCAAATTGGCAAATTTGAGACAGATCAATGCTGGAAGGGTTCGATAAATTCAAAGATACGTTTTAATTGTGTTTTGTTGGAGTGTGTACAACCCTAAGTTTTCATTGGCTGGTGAGGATGAAAATTATTATAAATTTTTTGATGTTCAAGTCTTTTGAGTAATTACTTCGGACACACATCGTGATTTTCAGGCGTTGGTTTTGGCTACTCTTGCGGGATTGGAGCTACATGAGGTGAATATTCTTTTCCACTCCCTTGCTCTTCCTTTAGTGTGATTGTGCGACTTCCACCTGCCAAGTTGCATTCTGATGCAACTTTTGGGACACGTGTTTGGTTTTACATTTGTTTGGCCTAGCAATTTAAGAGAATGTATACTCTGTAAGCTGACTTTCTTTTGTGTGTTTGGCTTCTCTAAGCATCACCAAGAACTGTTTCAAGAGTTTGGATCCTTCCCTTGGTTCACAGACGACATATTTAAAATGAGCAAAAGATTATATATATATATATATATATATATATATATATATATATATATATATATATATATATATATATATATATATATATTTGAAGAATCACATTGTGTACTTTAATGTCGACAGATATCTAGACGAAGGGTGGAAATTTGGTGATTAGGTATAAAAATGATTAGGGATATATCGTTTAAAGCACTTTTGCATAAAATTTCTAAATAGTAGTACTAAAACCACGAGAGCATATACCTAATATAGTAGTCTTGACTCTTTTCTTCGTGATTAGGGATACATTGATTAATTCACGAAGACAAGAGTCAAGACTGCTATATAATCACAAGAGCGTATCTTTTTGCTCCAGTGCCAGCAGAGTTGCAGTACTACCCCCTTTAGTGTGCTTTTTGTCATATGGTACCTGCCATTAAGATGATATAGTGCAATGTTTTGTGATGGTGGGGAGTGTATTGCTAAATTATTGAGTTGTGGTCCGTACTGTTGTACAGGAACTTAATTTGTTATCATTATGCAAATTATAACAAGGATACTTTGTTGAACAAATACTCATCAACAGCTTTTGATGGTTTAATGAGCTTAATATTGAATAACTATTGATGGATCCTCAAATGGTGGCAAAGCAGGGGATGATGCATTCATGTTCATTCGGTTTTCTGGTTCAAGAGACAAGTAGTTAGGTGCAAAGAATATAATTGTTGACTGTTCATGTGTAGACACTGCAAATCTAGTGTCAATTGTCATTTCGCAACTGCTCATGTTTGTTGAGAAAACTCACATGTTTTTTTTTTTTTTTAGTTCATATGTGATTATTATTTCAATTTCCCACATTTGAATATTTTTCATAAAAGATAAATAAAATTTGTTAGTTTATGAGTTCTATATTTTCTATAGATGAACATTTTCTTGGGGACATTGACGATTTTGTTGATTTTGTTGGTGATATGATTTTGTTGATATTTTTAGTTTATGCTGATTTTGTTGCAATTTTGTCAATTGGATGTCAGTGAAATCGAAGGGTTTTTTGTGGAGGCTGTGATTTGAGTAGAAGATGATGGGACCTTCTCCTATTCTTATGAGGGCTGGGAGCTTGAGGCCGGAAAACTTGGGTCAACATGCTCTAGCCATGATTGGGAACTTGTGTTTCTCAATGTTTGTTATTGGGGTTTTGATTTTCACAATTATTGCTGCGGCTTATGAACCTGAGAACCCTCTTTTCCACCCTTCCGATAAGATTGCCACATTCCTTACATCAACCTCGAATGCCACTTTTGAGTCGGATAACACTGTGGTCAAGACTGGTGAGGACTTTATGGCTGCTAATCAAACTGCCTTTAACACTTTTATTAACATTACGGATGTTGCTGATGCTACTGAGTTGGCAGGCAATATGGGTTCTGAATGTGAGGGTGATGTTGGTAAACCCATTGATTGTAGGGACCCGGAAGTTTTCCATACGATGATGAGGGAAGCCATTGAGAAGTTCAAAGACATCCATTTCTATCGATTTGGCAAGCCTGTCCGGGGATCTGAGGATTACACTTGTGATACGGCATGGTGGTTCAGACCCAAGGAAGGGAAGACTGCCTCATTGTACAAGGACTACCGTAGATTTGTGATTTCCAAGACAACAAATTGCACTTTGAGTATCACTAATATAGGGGACTATCATAGCGGAATGAATGCTAGGAAGAGGAAGTCGAAGAAGCAAGCTGTTTTCGAGAAGGTAACCCACAACAGTGACATCTCTGCTTTACCTGTTGTCGGGGAAATGGTTAATGATAGCCTTCCCATTGTTGAGTCAGAAGGGTCAATCAACAATGGAAAATACTTGTTCTATTCGGGCGGTGGAGATCGATGCAAGAGCATGAATCATTACCTCTGGATTGTCTTGTGTGCGCTTGGAGAAGCGCAGTATTTGAACTGCACGCTGGTCATGGATTTGAGCATATGTTTATCGTCCATGTACAGCAGGAGTGGCCAAAATGAAGAAGGTAGCCTTGAATCTTTTCCTATTTCACCTGATAAGTTCTTTCAATCCAAAGCAGATGGCTCCTATGCATGTCCAAAATGCTCGTGAGATCCGTGAGTATGAGATTGATCCAAGTGAGCTTGACTTTTCAAAGAGTATTAACATTACAAAGGTTACTTGTTCACTTTTCTCTCTTCAGGAGTTCATCTAATTAATCTGTCAAATTCTATTTGTGCTGGTAGTTATTCACTTATTCTTTAGTAAGTTCCTGGGAGGGGCAAGAAAGTGCATGTTTGCATTGTGATAGATGATTTGGTTTGTGAAAAATATCTTGAATTTTAGTGTTAGTTAGCTACATTGGATTAATTGACTCTGGCATTGTTCAGTTTCCCTGTGACACACTGATTCAGAACATTACTTATCATGCTGATAAGATGGGACGATGGAGTGTAGCTGTAGGTTCCTTTTATATGTTATGTATGACAGAATGTGATTTTCAGAGAGATGGGTTAGGGTATCATTTTTGCAATTTTGTGTTCTTTTTGAAATAAAACTTTGCACATTGTATATATAGGATACAAACAAGTATCTCCCAAGAGGGGATGAACTTGAGCTGGCAACAGCGATGTATTTAAGCAGGCTACTTGACTGATAAGCTATGTATCTCCCAATATAGTTTGACTGTTTTAGTGTGTCAAAAATATCTCTCACAATCATTTATAAAGTTCTGCATGGTCAGGCATGTATGGGAGCTCTGAGATCTATTCCAGAGGTCCCTAGTTTGAGCACCCTTAGGGCCATTAGAAGTTTTCCTAGCCGTTACCTTCAGGGCCCGTGGGCTTAGTCAGGGAAAGCCTGAACACCCACATTATATAACCAAAAAGAAGAAGCTATGTATCCACTATCCCCCAACATATCCTGACTCTTATCAGCATATCAAAAAGATCTCTCAAAGTCTGGAATGTTCTGCATGTGTCGGGCATTTGGGGGAGTATGTTTTCTGCTAGTTTTTGGATGGAGAATGATGTTCACGCAGAAATTATTCGATGTGCCCTTCTCTTCCCTAGGGGCACTCAATATGACCTAGACAATCACCAATCTTATCGCATGACCTTTGGAAGAATGTTTCCTGTATTTCCTTGATCATGTTTTCAATAAGTTATTATCTTCTAGTGCAGCTTCTGGAGCTTTGAATTAGCTGCATGTGTACTTAACAATGTCCAGTTATAACTTGCAAACATATGTTGGGGAAAACTACGGTATTTACCCACAATCACAACAACAGATAATCGGAAAAATAAAGTGCAAGAACCTAAAAAACAACACAAACAATTTTACGTGGAAATCCCCTCTCAATTAGGGGAAAAACCACGGTGCGGATCTCCACGCACTAAACAATAATCCACTATGATAATCAAGAGTACAATCGGCAACAATCACAAGATCAATCAACAAGTAAACAATCTATCTTTGGTACTAGTACAAATTGATAAACCCTAACTCACTTTGGTACTCCCACAAACCCAAAGAAACACCCACAAAATACCTGTCGATGATCAATACGAAACACCGTATATTCCGTGCCGAAGATCACCTCGATTATCCTCACCCACGAGCTGTCTTCTCAGCATCCACACCAATCAGAACTCACCTCTGATCACCTGGCTCTCTCTCTATGTGTTTGCTGTTTTGTGCTTGTGTGTCTCACGGCTTTTCTCGTGTCTCGGCTATTCCACAAATAAAAGGCTTGTGCCTTTTATTTTCAATCATCAACTTAGCTTCTGTAGGAAGCCACACATCACCGCTAAATGGCATATGGGCCTAACAAACAAAATAGCAAGTGTAGCCCATAAACGGACTAGCACCCCCACGCAACTCCAAACCGAAAACGATTCGGTTGACTTCAGTCCGTTTCTTTTATTTTTGTTTTTCTTTTCTTTTTGTTTTATTTTATTTTCTTTACAAACCAAAATAAAATAAAACACAACTAATAATAATACTTGGTATTTGGGGCGTTACCCCAACAAATCCTCCCTCAACTCAAATTACCAAATACCTCCACCTTGTCCGAAAAACGGACCTTCTTCTTCACGGTCTTGCTCCTCCCTACGCAATGACCCTCAACATAGCACAAGTTGTTCTCCACCTTCCTCCCTTGCACAATCAAAGTAGCACCACGATACACTTTGCACCACCTTCCCGTACCAATGTATCTACACCCATGCGATGTCAACTCACCCAACGAAATCACATTGACACGAGCATTGGGTACATACCTCACATTTTGGAAGGTTCTAGTCACACCACCATGGAGCTCAATTCGGATGCTTCCCATCCCTTTGACCTTCATCTTACCACTCCCCATGTTGATGTCACCATACTCACCATCTTGGCACAAAGTATCAAACATAGCATGGTCTCTACAAATATGAACCGAAGCGCCGGAGTCCAACACCCAACTCTCTTGGCTTTCCTTCTTCTCATTGTTACTAGCCAAGAACAACTCCTTATTACCATCACTAGACATAGCCACATTAGAGGAACCGCTATCATCATCAATTTTGGTCTTACCCATCTTCTCTTGGAGCTGCTTGAAACTCTTCAAATCATCTCTCATCTTTGGGCAACGACTCTGAATATGACCCTTCTCACCACAATAGTAACACTCCACGTTACTAAAGTCTCTCGCGCGACTTCGATCTACTTCTCGGGCCACCACCTCTTCTCTCATGATTCCTCCCTCTCTCGGACACCTCCGCAACTAGTACTCTATCTCCTCCATCACTTGAAGAGATACCATCAACCTGCAACATCATCCGATCATTTTCTCTCAACACTGTCATTGCTTCATCTAGCGTAATCTCTGTCCTCCCTACAAGTAATGTCTGCACAATTGGCCTGTAGGACTTAGGTAGTGAAGCCAACAATAACAATGCCTCCTCTTGATCGAAGATCTTCTCATCTGCATTTCTTAACTGACATACTAGCTGGTTAAAACTGTTAATGTGGTCCTGCAACGCTGTACCTTGCTCCATCTTTAGCTGGTACAACTCATATCTCAAACAAAGCTTGTTAGTCAGTGACTTTGATGCATATACACTCTGGAGCTTATCCAACAACTTCTTTGGATCTGTCTCAGTCAAGTAATTATACTTGATCTCCGGAGCCATAGCTAATCTAATAGTACTGACAGCTTTCTTCTTCTTCGATGTCCATTGGGCATCGGTCACACCAGTAGGTTTTGTCTCATCTAAAGCCTCATCTAAGTTCTGCTGAACCAACAAATCCTCAACAATACTCTTCCACACAGTAAAGTTAATTTTACCATCAAACAAAGGAATATCAAATTTGGGCACACTACCAGACATCTTACTTGCACAAAATAATTCCTCCCTTCAACAAATACAGTAATTTTCCCACCACACGAATCCTACAACCAAAGCTCTGATATCACTTGTTGTGGAAAACTACGGTATTTACCCACAATCACAACAACAGATAATCGGAAAAATAAAGTGCAAGAACCCAAAAAACAACACAAACAATTTTACGTGGAAATCCCCTCTCAATTAGGGGAAAAACCACGGTGCGGATCTCCACGCACTAAACAATAATCCACTATGATAATCAAGAGTACAATCGGCAACAATCACAAGATCAATCAACAAGTAAACAATCTATCTTTGGTACTAGTACAAATTGATAAACCCTAACTCACTTTGGTACTCCCACAAACCCAAAGAAACAACCACAAAATACCTATCGATGATCAATACGAAACACCGTATATTCCGTGCCGAAGATCACCTCGATTATCCTCACCCACAAGCTGTCTTCTCAGCATCCACACCAACCGGAACTCACCTCTGATCACCTGGTTCTCTCTCTATGTGTTTGCTGTTTTGTGCTTGTGTGTCTCACGGCTTTTCTCTTGTCTCGGCTGTTCCACAAATAAAAGGCTTGTGCCTTTTATTTTCAATCATCAACTTAGCTTCTGTAGGAAGCCACACATCACCGCTAAATGGCATATGGGCCTAACAAACAAAATAGCAAGTGTAGCCCATAAACGGACTAGCACCCCCACGCAACTCCAAACCGAAAACGATTCGGTTGACTTCAGTCCCTTTCTTTTATTTTTGTTTTTCTTTTCTTTTTGTTTTATTTTATTTTCTTTACAAACCAAAATAAAATAAAACACAACTAATAATAATACTTGGTATTTGGGGCGTTACCTCAACATTTCAATAAGTTATTATCTTCTAGTGCAGCTTCTGGAGCTTTGAATTAGCTGCATGTGTACTTAACAATGTGCAGTTATAACTTGCAAACATATGTGAAAGAAATATATTTGCTTAATGGTCTAGTCCCATTTTGTTATTACAGCCAGCATTTCACTAGCATCAATTTGCTTTGTGAGATTACAAACTACTATGGTATCATTTTGCAGTCAGAAAACAGGTTTTATTTTGCCCTGCTTGAATTTGATTGTGCCATCCCTTTGTCCATCAATAATAGGGTATTTATCGCATTTCATTATGGCGTGGGACTCAAGTTGCTGTTAAAACACTGGAGGATGATGTAATCTTGGATGAAGATAAAGTGTGAGTTCATCATAAACAGGCTTTGATACATCTACTGGTCAACAATTTCGTTGTTTCTTGTGAAAGAATTGTTATTCATGTGCTGCATTCTATGATTTGATTTATTTTGGCAGCTTGTATGGTTTCCACTTTTTTGTTATATGATGTAGTTCTATTCATCAAATCTAATATTTGGCTGTCTGTTCAGAAAGGCATTCAGGGATGAGCTAGCCCTACTTCAACAGATTCGTCATCCAAATGTTGTGCAATTTCTTGGAGATGTGACACAAAGTTCTCCAATGATGATTGTCACCGAGTATTTGCCAAAGGTTTTCCTCCTTTATCAAGCTGCTTAATTAATTACAACCTAGATGTTTTCTGTTATACCAGTTCTTCCTTTCTTTCTTCAGAGTTGAGGAATGTCAATATCAACCATTGTTCCATTTCCTTCTGCTCTAGCCAGTTTGTCATTTAATGCTTGATACTATTCCATAAAAAGGTTGGTCGCATTACGTAGTCAACTAGCAGAACTTAGTAGAAAGTTTCTTTCACATAATGCCGTCATTTATCTGATAGAGGAGAATTGCTGTAGCAAATACCACTGTAGGCCTGGTGTTCAAGTTTCTCTTTTGTGTTAAGGTTATGTTAAGTATGTAATGTTGTTCATATCAAGCAAGTGCTACAAATGGAGGGTACTAGAAGGGATTGCAAATATACTTTGGTGAATGGTCAGCCTAAAATTCAACTTTTTGGCTGGTAGTCGATGTATGATTATGTTGTAGGTTGGAGTTGCCTGAGTGACAATATAATAGTTGCCATGGGGCTGGTTTATGGTGGATGACCTTCCCCTAGTTTTTTCAAAAGTCAATGCTATAGATGTCCTATATATCTCAATTGTTAGATCAGTTCTTGCTGCCTTCTTTTCTACATCTTTCATTTATAAGAAGTAAGAAATTAGAGTTATAAGAATTAAATATTTCACATCTACGTACGTATATTGAAAAGTTACTTTTTTCAACATTATTAATCTTTTGATGGGAACTTTTATATGTTTATCAAGTTATAAACTCTAATGGGCCATGTTATGTCGTAACACATGAAGCTAACACAAGAATATGATCCATATCATAAGAATTAAGAAATTAGAGTTACAAGACCATCAGCATGCTCACCAAAACCAAATATACAGAGTCGTGCCAGTAAATACTGGCATGTTCTAAAATAGGTAAAAGCCAATTTTTTGCCATCGCCACTGCCCCCATCCTTCACACTTTCTTCTATATCACGTATTCACATGGTTGTGGCATTCAGAAGGTGAGCTCTAAATTGATGGTCAGTAATGTGGTGCCATGGACTTGTGACATTTGTCCTCAGCCTAAATTTTGTCCCTCCCTTGTATTTGAAATAATGTTAACCTTTTGTGGTAGTCTGTTACCACCATGGTTGGGGTTGTTAGCACCATGGTTGAGGTGGTCGTGGTGAACTGACGGGACCTATATGGACAGGGGTACCTAACTGCCTGTTTCTTCACTTTAAGACAGCAATGAGTTGGTTTTGGTTGAGTAGGATCTTTGGCACTGGATTGACAAATAAGCTTTCTCCACTTAAGTCAACAATTGAAGCATTTACTACTGAAGTTCTACTGCTATGTAGCTGTTCAATTTGGTTGTATGTATGAAGTGAATTGTCGTCTTTGCCATCAACTGATGCATGACAGACTATCACACTAAATTTTTCTTAGTTCTTCTCACATTCTTTCCTTATTCCCATCAAAATTGGCTTCTCCTTTTCTCTATATATAGAATCACAATTGCAATCTTTCCTTTCCTGCTTTCTCCTTGTTTCATTTGCCACTTCTTTTTGAGTTGAGTGTGAAGCTTTTGAAATTCATTTTTATTTATTTCGCAAGTTTTTTTGCAGGGTAATCTTCGCACATTTTTGAAACGGAAAGCTCCCCTGAAACCATTAACAGCAGACAAGTTTGCACTCGATATTTCAAGGTTGCTTATTATTATTATTACTCCTTAAATTTTTTAATAGGTGTCAAGGTTGATTCTCTTCCCTGCACGTGAAATTAAACTCTAGATTTTCTGCTTTGGTTTTTTTTGGTTATTGTGATGAACTGATGATATCTTCAAGTATTATATGTGAATTGCATAATTTGGCTGAAGTTCTAGAGCATAATATAGAAATATGTAGTCTATAATGATGAGCAGAAAAGAGAAATCAACTGGGACAAATTGCATCATTTTCCGCAATCCATTCCCGTGGTTGATTAATATGAGGTGATTAACATACAAATACCATGAGTACTGGAAAGAAAGTTTTCTGATTCATGTTCTACTCATCGTATTTTAGTAATAGATTTTGACTTATTGAAATAATTCAAAGCAATATCTAGTTAGTAATTCAGAATTGGTTAATGAGGCTGAGTTTCTCTACTGAAGTAAGCTTGTTTTCTATCCTGATAGGAGGGTTGGACTTGGGTATGATAATTTTCTGAGACTGAGGTTATGCAAAGTCAAAAAAAAAAAGCTGGTGATCAAAGATGGCGTGGACCTAAATGTTGGACCTTTGATTGTTATGAATTTTTGGATGGGAACTTGGTGAAGAAAGGTACTCAATTTGCGATATTATACGGAGGCACACTTTTCTTTTATTAAGAGGTTCGAGTCCTCTCCGGGCCACTGGAGCCTGTGGAGATTTTCCTGGTCGTTTACTTCAGGGCCCATGGTATTGTCAAGCAAACTTGGATACCCATTCATCTAAATTTTTTTAAAAATATTGTTATTCGCGCTTGGGGTAGCCAAATGTGCTACCGATCTGGTTTCTAATGCATTCCATCTTCACGACATGGTGTGTTTTGTCCTTGTTATTTTGGAACTTTGAGCAACCCTAATGGATTTTAGAATAAGAAAAGGTGTATTAAGATATAAGAAACAGTTAATACAACCTGAGAGGATAGGGAGATTCCAGAAGACACACCATTTATAAATCAATCGGCGGTGTATGTCAGTGAGAGGCACCCACTTAATACCCCAAGCCTCTTTAGCCCAAAATGAATTCAAATACACCCCCGAGGCAAAACAAAATTATTACAATGGGAAGTCTCTGAGCATATGCAGGATTACACTAGAGTCAAAGTCACCAATATATCTCCATAGACACTACACCTCCAAAGCAATTTCTTTTTCTATCTCTTTTCGCCAACATGCCTAGCCTGCAGATGGGGAACGATAGTTGGAGGGGACACACAATTACACCAAAAATGTCATCTTCATACGAAATATTATATGTCACAATGCAATAATCGTTGTAAGCAAGTCTCGCTCACGATTTAAGAACCAGGTTTCTCCTTTCTGAGTTGTTTTGAATAGAGTGGCCTTTTAGTGATCTTTTTGGTGTCAGTTTGGTCTTTTGTTAATAAGGTGTTCCTGAAATTTCCAGGGTATTCAAGGCGTTTTTACCTTTGTTTTATTGCCCTTTTAGCTTGTTGTGCTTGTTTGATGATGTCTTGTCCTCTTTATACATTCATTTCTCCTTAATAATATATTTCTTTTTTCACCAAGAGATTAAAAGACGAAAATATTAATGGAGATTTGGAGATTTATAACATCTCCTCAGTTTTCTTCAATAAAAGCTAATTGAACAATGCTTGTAAATTCTCAAGTTTTATTATTATTTATTTTCACAATCCATTGTGTGAACTGTGCACAGTGCAAATAAGTTATTCCGAACAAATATAGATCTTTTATGAACATATGTTCATTTCATTATGGTAGATATTTTGAATTGTATTAAGTTTTTCTTGATTTAATGGGCAACTGGGTATTGTACTGATAGATAATGTAATTAGAATAATTCATTTGTAATTATTTAGGGCTTGTGCATATTTGGCCCAGTTACTTTTATTAGGGTGAGGCCCCTTCTCTGTAACCAGTATATAATCTTAATGATAATGAGGTAATCCTCACGGGGAATTAACCTATTCTCATTTTATCACATGGTATCAGAGCCTATGTGCTCTAAACCCTAGCCCACTCTCAAAACAGCCGTGCAACAGCCTAGCCTCGCCCTCCGCCGGTCCTTCCTCTGCCGCCGACCGCCGCTCCCGCTCGCACCGTCCCCTTGCTGTCCTGGTTGTTGGGCCCTCCTTCCCCGCTGCTTCCGCTGCCACTCGGCCTCCAGGCGAGCCGTCCCTCCTTCCTTCCTCTCACGGTAATTCTTGTTCCCTCTTCTCTCTCTCATGGCCGGTGACAACCCTCCCCCACCGCCACCTACCCCCCCCCCCCCACCCTCAACCGAACCCACCCCATCCCTATGCTATTAATAATATCAAAACTTATATCCCTCTCACCCTTGATTTGAATGAATTAAATTATGATGCATGGAGGGAATTGTTTGAGACACATTGTTTGAGTTTTGGCGTGCTAGGGTTTATTGATGGAACCTCTGTTTCTTCGGGTGAGAATGATATTGACTGGAAACGTATGGATGGTATTGTTAAGTTGTGGATCTATGGACTATTACTAGACCTTTGCTTCAAATGATTTTAAAACCTAAAGTCACTGCTAGGATTCTATGGGTCACTATTGAGGAATTGTTTCGTGATAATAAGGAGGCTCGTGCCATTCAAATTGAAAATGAATTGCGTAGTATTAGTATGGGTGATTTGTCTGTTCATGAGTACTGTCATCGTATTAAAACCTTTGCTGATCTACTTGCCAATATTGAGAACTTGGCCTGTGCCCGAACGCCAACTTGTCATGCACACCATTAATGGCTTATCTGCTAAGTTTGAGAACATCCGCAACATTATTCAACACCACAAACCGTTCCCTACCCTTCTCCAAGCGCGCTCCATGCTCCTCCTTGAGGAGCAACGCTTGGACAAACAACCCACCACTGTCCTCCCCACCCATCACGACAATCCCTCCGCCCCCATGCTCCTATACTCTCAACCCCATCACCCTCCAGTCGCATACTACACCACCCCTCCACCTCCACCCGCCTACCCCATGGCCCCCCCTCCCTATCTCCTGCCCAATCCTACTCCCCCTCCACCCTCCCCTTTCTCGGCCCTCATCGCCCCACAAACTGACCAAGCGCCAACCACCCAAGCCGCCACCAACCAGCAGCGACAAGGGCGGAATAACCGCCAAAACCACGGCGGCAAAGGCAATGGCAAGGGCAGTCAGCAAAAGTCAGCCGCGACGACCCCAAGCGCGCCTCCAGCGCCTGCGGGGTGGCCCGCACCCTACTGGGGCCCACAATATTTCTCACCGGGGGGGTGGCCGTACCCGCCGCCGACCCTCCCCGCGCCTCCCTCTGCCGCTTCGTCCACCGGTGGGCCGGGTATCCTTGGCCCTGCCCCCGGTCAGCCTCCTGTCGCGGCCAATGTCGCGTAGGTGGCCCACCACGGCCTTGCCCCTGCAGTGCCCGGGCCCTCCAGCGCCTTCCCTCCGCCGCCGTGGACTTGGTTCATGGCGGCGCCGCCGGCTAACCCCTCTGCCCCCGCGGAGGCGACCACTTCTCTTCCGCAGGTTTTTAATACTATGTCTTTGCAGGATCCGGGAGATGCCGGATGGTATATGGACACTGGTGCTACCGCTCAGTTAACATCCCAGTCAGGTAACTTGAGTAAAAATTTTAATTCTAGCATTCATAATTCGGTTACTGTTGGTGATGGTTCTATGATTCCTTTGACATGCATGGGCAATTCCCACATCCAATCCCTTTCCCGTCCCCTTCAACTCAAAAAAATCTGTGTTGCCCCCGACATCATTAAAAACCTTGTGTCTGTTCGTCGTTTCAGTATCGATAATCTTGTGTCTCTCGAGTTTGACCCTTATGGTTTTTCTGTGAAGGATTACCTGACGAAGAACCACCTTAGGTGCGATAGCACTGGCGACCTCTATCCTGTCACCTTCGACTCCACCACCACATCTCCTACCGCTTTCCTCACCAGTAGCTCTTCCACCTGGCATCGACGGTTGGGTCGCCCGGGCGAGTCTATCTTAAAGTCTTTAGTTTCCCATGGTTTTATTGAGTCTAATAAATACAAAGCGTCCTCTCTATGTCACGCTTGTCAATTAGGCAAACATGTTAAACTTCCTTTCTATAAGTCTGAAACTGTGGTCAGCTCCCCTTTTGATATTGTGCACTCTGATGTTTGGACTTCTCCTCTTTCCAGTATTAGCGGCATACGCTACTATGTTATCTTTTTGGATCATTTTTCTCAATTTCTTTGGGTTTATCCTCTCCGTCGTAAAAGTGATGTTTTCTCTAAATTTCTTCACTTTCGTTCTTATGTGCATACCCAATTTAATTGTGAGATAAAGGCTTTTCAGTGTGACCACGGCGGGGAATTTGACCACACGCCCCTTCACGACTTGTTTGCCTCCCATGGCATGGTCGTTCGTTTTTCCTGTCCCCGAACCTCTCAACAAAACGGAAAATCCGAACGCATGATTCGCACTATAAATAATATTGTGCGTACCCTCCTCTTCCAAGCCCACATTCCCTCCACTTATTGGGTTGAAGCCCTTCATATGGCCGTCCACCTTCTCAACCTTCTTCCCTCTACCACCATCGAAAATCAAACTCCCGTCACCCGTCTCTTCAAAAAAGATCCCTCCTACTCTCACCTTCGAGTTTTTGGGTGCCTTTGCTACCCCAACCTCACCTCATCTACTCCTCACAAACTAGCCCCCCGCTCTACCCCATGTGTCTTCCTTAGGTGTCCTTCCACCCATCGGGGTTATAGATGTCTAGATCTTGCTAGTCGGAAAATCATTATCTCCTGTCATGTAGTTTTTGATGAGTCCTCCTTCCCCTTCTCCACTGTGGCTCCATCTCTTTCTACCACATATGATTTTCTTGATGTCACCACCACAAACTCTCCCTTCCCCCTACCTCTACCCGACCCTCCCCGCGCAACTCCTCCTGCGCCACCTACTCCTCCTCCTTCCCCTGCGTCGTCCCCTCACCTGGTCTCCCCCACCCCTTCTCCCCCCTCCGCCGCCGCTAGGTCACCACCTACGGCCGCCGACCCTCCGTGCCCCCCTCCCCCTCCTCCCACCATCACTCACAAAATGACCACCCGCGGTCAGCTTGGCGTGTTCAAGCCCCGCAAAATCTTCGACCTCCACATCTCTACATCCCCTTCCCCCCTTCCTCGCTCGCATGTCCAGGCTCATAAGGACCCTCACTGGCGGGCTGCAATGCAGTCTGAATATGATGCTCTTATTAAAAATGATACTTGGGACCTGACACCCCGACCTCCAGGGGTCAATGTGGTATGTTCTATGTGGCTCTACAAGCACAAGTTCAATGTCGATGGTACCCTTGAGCGACACAAAGTGCGCAAGGTTGCCAACGGCAAGTCCCAGCATCCTGGCATCGATTGTGATGAGACCTTCAGTCCAGTGGTCAAACCTGCGACCATCCGCACTGTCCTCAGCCTCGCCCTCTCACGGGCTTGGCCCATTCATCAGCTCGACGTTAAGAATGCCTTCCTCCATGGCACTCTTAATGAGACAGTGTACATGCATCAGCCCCCCGGCTTTATTGACTCTGTGCACCCCGACTATGTCTGCCGCCTCCAGAAATCTCTATATGGACGCAAACAGGCCCCACGGGCTTGTATCAGCGGTTTCCGGAGTTTATAACTCGTATCGATTTTTGCCACAGCAAATCCGATAACCCCCTGTTCTATAAACAGGGCTTTGACATGGCTTATTTGCTCTTGTATGTTGATGATATTGTGCTCACAGCCTCCTCCTCTGCTCTTCTCCAGCGGCTCATCTCCTCTCTCAGCTCCGAGTTTGCCATGACCGACCTCGGCCCACTACACTACTTCCTTGGGGTCACGGCCACTCGCTCCGACAAGGGTCTGTTTCTCTCTCAGAAGAAGTATACCCTTGAGATCCTTGACCGTGCTCACATGTCTGACTGCAAGTCTTGCACTACCCCTGTGGACACCAAGTCCAAACTTGGGCCTGATGGCCCCCCTGTTGCGGACTCATCTCTCTACCACAGCCTTGCAGGTGCCTTACAGTATCTCACATTCACCAGGCCCGATATTTCTTATGGTGTTCAGCAGGTCTGTTTATTTATGCATGATCCTCGGGAGCCTCACTTCCAGGCTCTCAAGCGCATCTTGCGCTATATACAGGGTACACAAGATTTTGGCCTTCAGATCTATTCCTCACCTGCCATCGGTCTTATTACTTATTCTGACACGGATTGGGCCGGATGCCCCGTATCCCGTCGGTCTACATCTGGCTACTGTGTGTTCTTGGGTGATAATCTTATCTCCTGGTCTTCCAAACGCCAGAGCACAGTCTCGCGTTCCAGTGCGGAGGCTTAGTATCGGGGTGTCGCCAATGCGGTTGCCGAGACTTGTTGGCTACACAACCTCCTTGTTGAGCTTCACTGCCCACTCACCCGGGCTACTTTGGTATATTGTGACAATGTAAGTGCTGTGTACCTTTCCCCTAACCCGGTGCAACCCCAACGCACCAAACATATTGAGATCGACATTCATTTCGTTCGCGAGAAAGTCGCTCTTGGTCATGTTCGAGTCATTCATGTCCCATCCAGCTCTCAATATGCGGACATCTTCACGAAGGGACTCCCTTCGTCTCTTTTTACTGATTTTCGCTCCAGCCTGAGCGTTCGTCCTCCTCCCGCTCCGACTGCGGGGGTGTGATAGATAATGTAATTAGAGATAATGTAATTAGAATAATTCATTTGTAATTATTTAGGGCTTGTGCATATTAGGCCCAGTTACTTGTATTAGGGTGAGGCCCCTTCTCTGTAACCAGTATATATTCTTAATGATAATGAGGTAATCCTCACGGGGAATTAACCTATTCTCATCTTATCACATGTACATGTTTTTTTTGTCAATTTTAATGAATATTGCATTGTTGGGGAATGAATTACTTGCATGAGCATACACCCGAGGCAATTATTCATCAAGATCTTGAGCCATTGTATGTTGTCTTTCTAGCTTATTTTCTTCATTCTCCGTTTTTTTTTTACTCCCTGGTTTTGTGTTTCCCATCACCATCTCGACTTTATTTTCAAACCTTGATATTCGGAAATATGAGTCTGGAAATCGGAGCCTTGCTTATTTATCTTTGATAAGATGGCAGAAATATATTGCGAGATGATTCTGGCCATCTGAAAGTTGCAGACTTTGACCTGAGCAAGGTGCTGAAAGTCTCAAAGACAGTTAGGGAAGACAGACGTGTGACTGGCGAAGAAACTTCCTGTGAGTTTTGTTCTTTAGTTTATTCTTCTGACTGTCTTTACCATGGCCTATATACAATCACATCTGTACCTTATGATGTGATCTTAATAGTTTAAAGCCTGTTAACACATACATGTGTTCCACATAGAAACCCTGAGGGTTAGCTCAGCTGGTAAGACTTCTGATATTTATTCCAGAAGTCTCAAGTCTAAGTCCCCTCAAAAACACTGGAGGTTTTTCTGGTTGTTACTTTCAGGGCTCATGGGATTAGTGAAGCGCTTGGACACCCATGCTATCTAAGAAAAACATGTATTCCATATTAGAGAATATTATAATTTATCTAGAATATTCTCATTATATCTTTTAGAATATTTTATATTAGAGTTTTACCATACGTAGGAGTCTTGTATCCCTATATATATGGTGATTTTATATCAATAATATTCAAGGATTCTATTATTCTACATGGTATCAGAGCAGCTACTTTCCTGGTAGCCTAAACCCTAGCTTCCGCTAAGCCGCCGGATGGAGGTCTCAAACCATATTCCATCCGGCGGACTACTCTATTTTTTTAACTACCCACACAAATTAGTTTTTCGTTTTCTAGATTAAATACAATTCCGTCTATCTCCACCACTACAAAAGGATTTTTGATCTCAATTATCTTCCCGTTACCATACATATCTCTATATCAACACTCTAGCTCCGCCATTACGCCAGGTTCGCACGTCCCCAGCTCCGCCGTCCGCCGCCTGCAGTCCTGCCACCACCGACCGTCGTCCGCCGCCTGCACTCTTGCCGCCGCCGACCGCCGTCCGCCGCCTGCAAACCTGTCGCCGCCGACCTCCAAGCGTTGACCCCTGCTACCGAGTGATCTGCTGCTGGTGTCGATCCATATCGTCTTCTGCTGACGCGTTCTTTCCCCTTGCTCACGGTTGGCTATATAGCGGGTGGTACCAGTTCCGGTGACAATACGAGAGTTTTGTTTTCACCAGATTTCATGCTTGGTAGAACTTCAAGATCTCCATGTTTACTATAGGAATTTTCAATTATTTCTTTTGTAATTGGTCCAATCGTAGGGTCCTATCCTATCCCGCTACGATTGCAGGGGAGTATTAGAGAATATTATATTTTATCTAGAATATTCTCATTATATCTTTTAGAATATTTTATATTAGAGTTTTACCATACGTAGGAGTCTTGTATCTCTATATATATGGTGATTTCATATCAATAATATTCAAGGATTCTATTATTCTACAAGAACAAATGAAGTCGAGGAATTCAATTGAAATGAGAAAGCAATTAAAGTTTAAGAATTGTACTGAAAAAGCAAGAAAGCAGAGATGAAAGAGAGATTTCGGAACAATGGCGGATGCAAAGGGGGACAGGTGGGCACAGTGGTCACCCCTTTTTTAAAATAAAAAAAATTGTGCCTTTTTTTTATTTTATTTTAAATTTGCAAGTGAGAGACTTTAGTCACGTGAATGTGTTGTTCCTCGAAGTCTCAAAGCTCTCAGCCAAAACACACGACAGCCGAGTAGTCGACATATCTCCTTCTCTCTCATCCCCTACCTCACCATTTTGGCTTCTTCTCTCAACTCTCCCCTACCGGCACTGCACTGGACTACTGGGGCAACTGGGCTGCTACTCGTCGACGGCGAGGCTCGACGGCAAGGTTCGATGGCAGTCGACAAGGTTCTACGGCGACCGGCGAGGCTATTGCTATTCTGCGAATCCAATTGCTTATTGAGCTACACCACCTTAAATCCTTAATTCTTTCTCTCAATCCCTCTCTCCATAGTTAGTATAGATTATAACTTGTGGGTTTTGAGTTAGAACTTAGAAATTTAACAAATTTGAGTAATTTCGTTTATTTAACTCAAATAAGTTGAAATTAGGGTTTGAAATATAATTTATTAGATTGGTTTGAGTAATATTGCGAATTGATTATTCATAAATTGAATAAACGTTTAGAAGTGTTTGTTAACTTGTTGTGCTAATTTCATTTGAAATGGTAAATTATACATTGGTCATTGGAGTACTCTTGTTCATTGTACATTCCATTTTTTTCTTGTGTGGCTTGTGTTGGTGTTTTTAGTTTTAGCTTTTGTGGATTACTGTTTGTAGTTTTTTTATTTGTTAAATGGAATTAATTTGTAACCAGAATAAAGTATTAGTTAATTGTGATACCTCTAGGCATTTAACACTGAGATTGGACATAGAAATTATTTTTGATTTTCTCTATTTTATTCCTTGAGCATAATTCATATTTTTTTATATGTTAATTCAGTTTGTAGATGATGGGTGACCAATCAAAAAAGAAGTTGGGTGATGGAAATTTAGAAAGCTTTTGGAGCAAAGTAAACTCTCACAAGACTTCTTCCCCTTCGGTAAATCAACCTCCAACTCAAAATGAAACTCAAACTGAATTTGATGTTAATAATAGTGAAGAGAAAATTGAATATGATGTTGATAGTCTTCCACATGATGCTGCATTAAGAAAAAGTATCATGGAGTATCCTCCTAAAGATCGAGATGTGGTGAGGAGAGCATATATAGCTAGAGGTCCTTGTAGACCGGTGGGTCATGATTTTCCACAAAGAATAGTTGGGGGTTTGTGTCGTTTTAGTAAATCTTGGTTTGATCAATATGATTGGCTTGAGTATAATGTTCAAAATGATGCTGCGTTTTATTTTGTTAGCTACTTATTTAAGAATGAAACCGTAACTCATGCCTTGGGGGGGAGAGGCCTTTGTTAGTGGAGGATTCAGGACTTGGAATAAACCCAAACGACTTGATACTCATGTTGGGTTGGTTAAGAGTGCTCATAATCTAGCTATGGAGAAATATATAGCACTAAATAACTCTAAAACATACATCATAACCGTTTTTGATAAACAATCGGTTGAGATCAAAAGTGCATATAAAGCTCGCTTGCTTGCTTCTCTTAAATGTTTGAGATGGCTTTTGTGCCAAGGGTTGGCATCTCGTGGCCATAATGAAAGTGAAGATTCAAGCAATAGAGGAAACTTTCTAGAACATTTGATGTGGTTTGCCGAGAATAATGAAGATGTGGCAAATGTTGTATTGAAAAATGCTCCTAAAAATAATCAAATGATTGCTCCACTATTCAAAAGGAATTAATAAATGCTTGTGCCAATGAAACAACTAAGCGCATTGTAGAAGAAGTTGCTGGTTTATTTAGAATTTTAGCCGACGAGTCTAATGATGTATCTCACAAGGAACAATTGTCTCTTTGTTTGTGTTTTGTCAATAAGGAGGGGAAAACAATGGAGCGATTTCTTGGTATTGTGCATGTTAGTGATACTACCTCTTTGACACTCAAAAGTGCAATAGATTCATTACTTATGGAGCATTCATTGAGTCCTTCTAGGATTCGTGGGCAAGGTTATGATGGGGCTAGCAACATGAAGGGTGAAATCAATGGTCTTAAGACTTTGTTCATGAAAGATACCCCTTTGCAAACTACATTCATTGTTTTGCTCATCATCTTGAATTGACACTTGTTGCCGTTGCTAAAAATAACAATCATTGTGGTTGGCTATTTGACATACTTGCCATTTTGTTGAATGTAATTGGAGTTTCTTGTAAGAGAAGAGATATGATTCGAGTGAAACAAGCTCAGTTGATTGTGGAGAAATTAGAATTGGGTGAAATTAAATCTGGAAAGGGTCAAAATCAAGAACTTGGGTTGAAAAGGCCTTGTGATACCCGTTGGGGAACACATTTTGATACACTTGCAAATGTGATTGATTTGTATCCAACCATTCTTAGTGTGCTTGAACAAGTGGGGAAGACTGGTTCACATCAAGCAGATCGAGTGAAAGCACAGTCCATTATGTTTTCGTTAGAATCTTATGAGTTCATTTTCATGGCACACTTGATGTTGACTATATTTGGATATACAAATGACTTGAGTGTTGCTTTGCAAAGGAAGGATCAAGATATTGTTAATGCCATGATGCTAGTTCGTATTACTAAGGAGCGATTGCTAAACCTAAGACTAAGTGAGGATGGATGGAAAGATTTTAAACTTGAGGTTGATGCATTTTGTGATAAACATGACATTGAACTTCCAGAGATGATTGCTCCATTTGTTGCTCGGGGAAGAGCAAATCGTTTTTTTAGTGACATCTCAAATGAACATCATTATCATATTGATGTCTTCAATATAGTGATTGATCACCAACTTCAAGAGCTTAATAACCGATTTGATGAGGTAAACATGGAATTGCTTGTTTGTATGGTTTGTTTAAGTCCTCTTGAATCTTTTTCGTCTTTTGATAAGAAAAAATTGGTTCGACTTGCCGAGTTTTATCCTAACGAATTTTCAGGTGTTGCTTTGATGAAACTTGGATTTCAACTTGAGAATTACATTGTGGATATGAGGAATGATGAGAAATTTGATGAATTGAAAAATCTTAACGAGCTTTCCATAAAGCTTGTTGAAACAAAGAAGCATGTGGTGTATGATCATGTCTATTTGCTTCTAACACTAGTGTTGATTTTCCCGGTGGCAACGACAAGTGTGGAAAGAGTATTATCTTCAATGAAATATGTCAAGAATAAAGTGCGGAATAGTATGGGCAATCAATTATTGAATGATTGATTGGTCACTTTCGTAGAGAAGGATGTCTTTAATGAAGTAACCAATGATGAGGTGCTCCATCGGTTCCAAAATATGAAGACTCGTCGAGGACAAATGTAATTTTTATTTGGTAATTTTGTAATTTTTTTTTTCTTCTACCCGCATTAGTTGTATTGTGGAATTGTATGACGCTTTGATATTTAACTTTTTTTTGTTGTAATATGTATCGATTATTTTTACTTGATTTGTCACCCTATTTTCCGAATTCTGGATACGCCACTGTTTCGGAATATGTATTGATTTCAGAATAAAGGAAAACTGACAAGTCTGCCAACTTTGTAAATCTCTGATGAGGTACACCAACTGAGTTTGTTATACATGCAGCTAAACAATCCAGAGGATGTCAAATCCAGACTCCAATGTCACTGTATATCCCCTGGTTAGTTACGGACCTCTTACCCTTCTTTCTTCACTTTAATGGGGAAAAGGTAGTGCATGCATGTTCCCTTTTTTCTACAACATTTTTATCATTTGATCCCAGTAATATTAATTTCCACTTCAATATGAACTAGGAATACATCAAATGTTGTTAGGGACTTAAGGGGTGAGAGAGTAAAACAATAAATAAGGGGCAGCTAAACAGAAGCTCATGCAGTTCACTGGGTTGGGAGGTGGGGGCGATGGAGAGAGACATAGAACAGTGATTTTTAAATAAAGGGGCAAATAGAAGGCACCACATTTAAAGTGAAATAGGTAGTATACAAGTTCCTAAACGCGAAACTGAAATCAAGGTAACATAAGAATCCAAATTCTCAAACCTTTGGATAATCTGGACCAGCAGTTAGTTACTCTCGTTTTGTTTTGATTAGTTGCCATGTCTGAAATCTGAATTACCTAGTTCCTCTATCTGCATATCAGAAAGCTAGCTCAATTGGATAGGCATTATCGAATAGCTTAAAATTGTGGTAAAACCAAACTAAACCATCAACAAACTTTGAATGTTTTAGATTTTGACCACGCCTTGCCTGGGCTGAAGTCCTAGTTGCCACGCACGACTTGTACAAGTATTTAGGCAACATCTAGGGAAAGGATGATCTCACTTTACAACAATAGTTAGCTAGTTGGAAGTTTGGAACAAGTGGATTCCATTAAAGAAAATCCATAAAACAAGGATTAAAGATTTTCGAAGTTGCTTAACGTAAATCGCAAATTGCTTAACTTAAATTTTTTTGACACAAAATTTCCAAAATTACATTCTTTCGATCAAGACAATATCTATGATGAAATTAATGATGATAATGATGATGATGATATTAAGGTAATTATCATAATTTATATTAGTTTTTTAACAAATTTTTAATTGTTTTGGGTTTTTTTTGGGTAGTAGGTTAGGGTTTATTGTGCGGTGGTTGTTGGGTGGCGGGCTTGAGGCGTCGGGCTGACAGGGAGATGGGGTTGGTGTGGTCGGGTTGACAGCGGGCTGGGATTGGGGATCGAACTGACATGGGGCATCGGGCTGGTGTTTTGTGGTGGAGAGAGAGAGTTGGGTAGGGGTTTAGTTGGCTTCGTGTTTGTGGTGGGGCTGGGAGGGGCGGCGGCGTGGTGCGGCGGGATGGGGCGGTGCTGGAGAGGTGGGGCGGTGGTCGGGCTGACAGGGGGCTGGGTTTGTCAGGCTGGGTTTTGTGGTGGAGAGAGTGTGTGTGTGTGTTTGGGTTTCGTGTTTAATGGGGCTGGGAGGGGGCGGCGGGGTGGGGCGGTGGTTGGGGACGGTGCTGGCGGGGTGGGGCGGGGTTGGGGGTAGTGCTGGTGGGGTAGGGGCTTTGGTGGGGTGGCTGTCCATGGGGTAGGGGCTTTGGTGGGGTGGCTGCCGGTGAGAAGGGGAAGGGGGCACGGGCTCATTTCTGTTTTCTTTGTTTTTCTTTTTTTTGTTTTTTTAATACAACAATTAATTAATTAAAGTGAAGCATGAAAGGAACAATGAGGAGAGAGAAGAGGGAGTAAAGCAGTAATGAAAAATTATTTGGGGATATTGTGGGTAAAAAAAATTACATTAAGCAATTTGTGATTTACGTTAAGCAATCCTCAAGATTTTTCATTAATAAATTACATTCACGAACAACAATTACTTGTTAGGTTCACAGACCTTTAACATCTAAAGGAAGGATATTCCCTTATGATCAATTGACAGATATGCTAGTCTAAAGAGATATAATCAATGTTAATTCTTCCATGAAAAAGAATTAATTCTTTTTATATTAATCAAATTGTCCAACACCAAACCCAACCGTCTTTCGTTATTTACCTGATTAGTAACCTCTAAATTGTAATCACCTCTATTTGTGTCAGTTGAGTTAACTCAAAACATTCTACGCTAACTTGTATTATATTATTCCCAGTCCCACTCTACATATTATAAAGAACAAACAAAAGGCTGTAGCAGCTAAGTTCATATACCATGGCTAAACAAACAAAACCAAGAGACTTACTCTTTTATTCCATGAGCATAATGTTTTGCTGGAGCTTTAAAAGGTGGGCGAACATTTGAACAATATGCCTTAGGTACTTCTTTGTCTGGCTTTGAAGCAAAGGGGGACAGCCTTCGATCATCTGGTGACACAAAAATAATAAGCCAGAATCCACTAAGAAAATTGAAGGCAGAATGTTTAAGCATCGAATAACCTGAAGAACCAAACTCAAGGATGGTGGTCTAATCAAGCATTTAGCCATCAACTAGCCATAATGGTCCACATATGCAAGAGTTCGTGGCGATGGCTGATCAAATTACTTAAGTCAAAGCTACTGTTCTTTAGTTTTATATTTATATTTATTTTTAATATAAAGTAATTGTGTCTTTAGGTCCATAACGAGAAGATACCAAAAACCCTAGTAGTCACACTACAAAAAAATGAGTGTTTTGCTACCGACACAATCGGTCGCTAATAACCTGGTGGCTAAAAATTTTCGGTAGCAAAATCGGACGCTAAAACCAAATCACGTGACAAAAAAAAAATCCAGATTAATAACCATAATTATGGTTACTAATCCGGAAGTCCACCATGTCATACAACTTTCCATAGTTTCACATTCATTCACAATTTTCCATTGTCCACACCAACAACAGATTCCAAACTCAAACTTAAAGAAAAGGCCAGAAGGTATGTAAATGAATGGTAATATATACGGACTTGTAAAAATCACAAACAAACAAATAATAACTCCAAGCTACAACACAAGAACATCTAACATAACATAGTTCAAAAAAAAATAAAGTTATAAGACAAAGAAATAAAACTCATAAATCTACAGAAAATTGGGTTTCACAAACTCTAGATCTACAAATTACAGTAACAAAAAACATGAGAATTTCACAAATTGAAAAACGCAAACCCTAGATTGACAAGCCCAGATCGACGACGAAGCAAGCAACCTTATTTAACTTAAATCGGCGGTGAAGTTCGTGAGCTTTGGACTAGACTGGAGTTCGTGAGTTTCTTCAACCATCATGTCGCCAGGAAATCATCATCTTTCTTCATCTTTCTTCACAAACTCTAGATCTACACGAAATCGACATCTTTCTTCATCTCGCCTTCCACCCATCTCGATTTGTGAAGAGAAAAGACGAGACAGAGGAGGATGAGATAGGGAGGCGTTGAGATAGATAGGATATGGAGGCTGATGAGAGAGAAGGAGAGAGGATATGGAGGCTGATGAGAGAGAGAGGGAGGTTAATAGGTTATGGAGGCTGAATACTAAGTGAAGGGGAGACTAGATAGAGATAGAGAGAGAAAGGGGGCAGTGGGTGAAATGTGGTTAAGTGTGACTTTTATAGTTAGGGTATTAGGTGTGTGGGTGGACAATTAAGTGAGATTTTGTTTTACAAAAAAAAAAAAGAAGCTTGCTCGCTAATTGGAATTATATCCCAGCCAGCTATAACAGCGACCGATCGGGTCTTCAGTAGCAAAAATCAGTAGCAATCAAGCCTTATTTTTGTAGTGTCAGTTTAGTGTTGCTAGCACATATATTTCCTTCTATGCTAGATTAGCATTCTAGAAAATCATACAATATAAGATTTATAGAACACTACAGCTGTGCAGAAAAATGGTGAGCACTGTCAAATAGGTACCCAAGCAAGAAAACCTTTCCTAATCCTCACTTTACTATGAAACTCCAGCGAACCCTATCAAATTAAAGGTGATATTCAGATAAATGTTGAAGTCCAAACCAAACCGAGGCAAATTTGATAATTTGAATTGGACTTCTTGAAACTCGGAATGGAGTTGGACATGAGAAGAAAAAAGATGGACTTTAGGGCGAATTTGGACTCACCCATTTGGAGTCCAAACTGAAAATATCACAAGGCGTTGCTTGAATAGTGCTGTTGTATGACCTCAGGGGCCTCAGGGCCACTGGAGGTTTTCCTGGCCGTTAACTTTAGAGTATATGATATTAATCGCACAAAGCTCGGTTACCCATGTTATCTAATAGAAAAATCAGTATGAGCTTACAAAAGTCATCTATATTATTTTTTATTCTACGGATTATTCGTTATTTATCACCAGGCTAAAATGGGCTCTTTTTCATACGATATTATTAATCAACTTAAATGGGTCAACTAGCCTAGGTTTACTCCTAAAAGAATAAGGAGGTAAAAACGTTGTGTACTTAGTTTGGATCCAAATTAGGATTTTGGGTTTGATTCTCCAAAAACTCGATTTTTCAAGAATCCAAAACTGAAATATTTTGGGCTGAAATTTTGGACTAGAGAAAAGTCTAAACCCAAATCCAAACTTCCACCCCTGTAGCTATGGTTGGTCTTCTCAAAGTCAGGCATAAGAACTATATGCCCCTTCTTCCAAATCTGTTAACCTCCCATACCAACTCATTGGCAACCAAAACAACAATCAGACTTTAATAGCTCACAACAACAGCACTCTGCAAAGTGAATAGTACCCCAATTACCCGACCTGATCTGCTTGCCATGTAACCTTTGAGAAACAAAAGTATATGTTAATCTGTCTCGAAGCAAAAGCTAAACTTAGCTTGGTAGTAGGGTACACACTGAAGTGCGACACTGAACTGATACTGAGGCAAATAAATTGACGTAAGACAAATGGCCACCACAGTCACTATCGGTAAGCTTTAGAACGAAAACTCAATGGAATTTGTCAAGTGAACCTAAAACTACCTCTTTCATATCCTCTAACTCCAAAGGAAAAGTATAAAGCTTCAGCTTGGGCTTTTCCAGGCAACACTTGTAGCTCTTGATGTGTGTCTAATGCTTTTATTGACCAAACATAAAGAAATAGACAGGGGGGATGATTGAGCTTGCTTACATACATGAAAGCACTAACCAAAGAAGCCAAGGCAGGAACCAACTCAACAGATAAGGCAATTGTCTAATTTCATAATTCCGTTTTTTGTTACTTTTAAGTCATTTTTCCAAGGATCAAATTTCATAATGGATTCATAAAAACCCATAAAGAGGTAATATCTTGAACCAATCCCCTCCGTAGCATCCCAGAGATCAACTCTGCCATGCGAACACATAAAGATATTTTCCAATCCCAAAAGTCTACAAGGCTTTAGGCCATTATCAAATCTCATCTCCAGCTAAATGAGCCCTTTCTAAACTTTTTCTGGTGCTCAAAATATTCAAAAAAACAAAAACAAAGTGGGACAGTCGCAAGACGTTCCAGAAATTATAAGTGATAAATGTGATAGGGATCAGCTCAAAACCATGAACTTTAGTGAGTAGCTCGAGGAATTGAAGGCTAGGGGCAGAAGGGGGCAAGCTTGGTGAAGAATCCCTTGAGCTTTCCTACCTATAAAACAGTAATATGCGAGAAAATAGACAGAAGAAATGGTGACCAGTTGAGTGATTTGTATTTTGAAAATTTGATGCCTATTTCCCTTACATATGCAGCTATATATAGGGGTTGTACTATAATCATCTTCCAATCATTAGCTAGCCAAATACAGCTCATTGCCAGCCATAGCAGTACTATATCAGTATTGTTAGAGGGGATCTATTTAGGGAAAAAAAAGGGAATAAAAAAGGACAGTAGTGACTCAGCTATGACTCATTGCTAAATACTGAAATACTGAAATAAAAAGCTGAATAAAAGACTGTTGTGCTGAATTTAAGGTTGATCTTCTAGAAGTATGTCCTCCTCATGTGCCAGTTTTCTTAATCCATATCATGACTTCCCTCTTCAAAGACCCTTGACCTCAAGGGTTAAAATTTGGATACTTCTTGAGGAGATCATAATAAAATTCCCAACTTGCATCCTCAATAGGCTTGTTTTTCATTTGATCAAAACTTTAGTTGCTGCTATCCTGCCCCTTTTGACCATGGCTCTGTCCAGTATAGCCTCTGGTTCATCTTCAGCTTGTAGCTCCATAGTATCTAGTGGTGGAATAGTGCTTGTGGGAATAGGACCCCAATACCTCTTAAGTTGTGAAACATGGAATGTTGAATGTATCTTAGACTCCACTGGTAGCTCCAATTTGTAAGCTACTGAGCCAATCTTATCCAGAACTTTAAAAGCCCCAAAGAACTTGGGGGATAGCTTGCGTGACCTCCTGTAAGCCACTATGATTTGTCTGTATGGTTGAAGCTTGAGTAAGACCCAGTCTCCTATCATGAAGGACCTCTCACTTTTGTGTTTTTCTACTTGAAGCTTCATTCTTTGCTGAGCTCTTTGCAAGTGGAACTGCAAAGTTTGGATTAATTCTTCCCTTTTCTGCAAGCTTCTGTCCACCATTTCTACCTTAGATTCTCCTGGTAGATAAGGCAAGTGGATTGGTGGGTACTGCCCATAAAGAATCTCATAGGGTGTCATGTTTGCAGATGAGTGCCAAGTGGTGTTGTACCACCATTCTGCCATAGGAAGCCAGCTGCTCCAGTCATGAGGCAAGTCAGCACAAGTTCACCTTAAGTAGGTTTTTCAGCCCTCTGTTGAAAACCTGACTTTGCCCATCAGTTTGGGGATGGTACCCAGAGGAGAGTTGCAGATCAACTCCTTGTATAGTAAAAAGCTCCTTCCAGAAATCACTTATGAATATAGGATCCCTGTCACTAGTGATGGTCTCAGGTAGTCCATGCAACTTGAATATGTTGTTGTTGAACGCCTGAGCTACAGAGAAGGCGGTGTAAGGGTGAAATAGAGGGATGAAATGACTATACTTGCTTGGTCTCTCAACCACTACAATAATAACATCCTTGTCCTGGGAAGGGGGCAGTCCCTCTATGAAATCCATGGTTATATCAGCCCAAACCCTTGAAGGAATTGGTAGAGGCTGCAATAAACCAGGTGAGGCAGCTAGATCTGGTTTATTTCTTTGGCAAACATCACAATGCCTGATGAATCTTCGCACATCCTTACTAATACCCTTCTAGTAAAAAAAGGCTTTTGATTCTCTGCAATGTAGCTTGTCTTCCAGAGTGTCCTAATGCAGGGGAGCTGTGCATCCAGGCTAGGATAGTATTCTTGAGTTGCTGACTATCTCCAATCACTAGTTTGCCCCTTTTCCTTAGTTGCTCATTCTGCCATGTGAAAGAGGGATGTAGCATAGGCTATTGTTCTATCTCCTTGATGAGCTGCTGTAGAGTAGGATATGTGTCCCAACATGCCTTAATTTGTTGGTACAGTGCTGTAGAGATGGTTTATAGTGACATGAGCAACAGTTCAGCCCTTGGACCCTTGACAAGGCATCTGCTGCTATATTCTCCTTCCCTTGTCTGAATTGTATCTCAAAGTCAAACCCAATCAGTTTAGCAAGCCACTGTTGTTGAAAGGGTGTAGAGACCTTAATTTTAAGCAGATATTTGAGGCTCTTTTGATCTGTTTTGATCACAAAGTGCCTATTGATTAAGAATGTGCCCAATTTCTAAATAGCATGAACTACAGCAAGTAATTCCTTCTCATAGATAGATAAGACCTGATGCTTTGGCCCTAGGGCCCTGCTGATGAATGCAATAGGGTGTTGTTCTTGCATCAGACTGCCCCAATGCAAGTTGCACATGCATCTGTTTCCACAGTGAATGTCTTCTCAAAATTAGGTAAAGCTAGCACAGGTGTAGTGATCAGTGCTTGTTTGAGATTTTCAAATGCCATTTGTGCTTTCTCACTTCAATTGAACTGGTCTTTCCTCAGTAATTGTGTTAGAGGTTTGGCAATCACCCCATAGGCTTTAACAAACCTTCTATAATAACCTGTAAGCCCCGAGAAACCCCTCAATTGCTTCACTGTCCCGGGTACTGGCCACTTCTCAATGACTCTGACCTTGCTTGGGTCTGTCTTTACCCCAGCTGCTGATATGAAATGGCCCAAGTATTCCGCCATTTTTACAGCAAAGGCACACTTACTCAGTTTGGCATACAGTCTGTGCTCTACCATTAATGAAAAAACTCGCTCAAGGTGTTTCATATGTGTCTCCAAGTCAGGGCTGTAAATTAGGATATCATCAAAAAACACCAACACAAACTTCCTTAAATGTGCTCCAAATACTTCATTCATCAGGTTTTGAAAAGTTGCCGGAGCATTAGTGAGGCCAAATGGCATCACTAGGTACTCATAATGCCCTGAATGAGTCTTGAAGGCTGTTTTGAAGATATCATCAGTGTGCATCCTCACTTGATGATATCCTTGCCTCAAGTCAATCTTAGAAAACAACTGAGCTCCTCCCAACTCATCCATTAACTCTTCAATTAGAGGAATAGGGAACTGATCTCTAATTGTTAGTTTGTTGAGCCCTCTGTAATCTACACATAGTCTCCAGGTGCCATCCTTCTTCTTAACAAGTACAACTGGTGATGCAAATGGGCTGGAACTAATCTGAATTATGCCATGCTCCCTCATTTCTGCTATGATTCTCTCTGTAGCATCTTTCTGTAAGCAAGGGTACCTGTATAGCCTTAAGTTGACAGGATTGGAACCCTCCTTCAATGGTATCTTGTGATTAAATCCTTCCCTGAATGGGGGAAGTTCAGTAGGTTCCTCAAAAATTACTGAAAATTGGTCTAGGAGAGCCAAATTTTCAGTGGGTGTATTGCCTTCTTCTGCAGGAATATTAATGCTGAACAACATTGGAGATGAGTCAGGTTCAGATACCTCAAGGACCTGTATCATAGCCAATTGTGGTCCACTCTCTAAAACCCTCTGTAGCTTCTTCTGCTTGATGGTTTTCAGATGGGGGTGTGCAGTTCCCCTGAGTACATGTTTCTTCCCCTTGTAAGAGAATTCCATCAGCAAGTTCTCAAAATCAAACATGATCTTCCCTAGGGTTCTTAGCCACTGAACCCGAAGTACCATGTCACATTCCCCTAAGGATATCACCATCAAATCTGTGGTGAACACAGAGTTCTGTATTAACCATGAAAACTCTTTGCAAGCCTGACTTGTTATAACCTTATTGCCATCAGCTATGGCAATTGCCAAAGGTTCAGTCTTTTCTACTTCACACTCCAACCTCTTGGCAATGGCTTCATCTATAAAATTGTGGGTACTCCCACTATCTATGAGGATGTGAAGAGGTTTCTTCTTGTAGTAGCCTGTTACTCTCATTGTCTGGCAAACATTCTGACATGTCAAGGCATTCAGAGAGATATGAGGACTGCCCTCAGACTCTTCTGGTTGTGTCTCCATCTCCCCAGGGCTCAATTCACACTCTTCTTCTTCTTCTTCAACCCCTTCCAGGCCATAAAGCTGGGGTCTTTTATGCTTTAAGTGACGGCCAGGAGTAAAGGGTTCATCATATATAAAGCATAGGCCTTTAGCCTTTTTTTCCTCCATCTCTGCCTGTGATAAAGGCCTGTAGTTGGATTTCTTTGGTGGTGCAGGAAATACTGGTGAGGGGTTAGGTTTAAAAGGGGTGGGTTGTCTAGGATGTGGTGGCAGGCTTGTATTCTGGGGAAATTTGGAATAGTTGGGGGAAAAGGATAGGCTTCTTGAGCTTGAGGGTTTTGATGATAAAGCTTGGTTCTTTGAGCTCTCAGTGAGCCTGGCTAGCTTAGATGCTTGTTGCACAGTTCTGGGGTTAAACATTTGCACTGACTGCTGTAATGCTGGCTCAAGACTATGAAACAACTAACCAAGTATTCTTCAGGCATGCTAACCCGGGTAATCAGTTTATCAAAGTTATCATGATAATCCTTAATGCTACCAGTTTGCCTTAAATTCTTCAGCTCAAACATGGGGTCATCATATGTCTCACCAAATCTTTCATTAACCAAAACCACATATTCATTCCAAGCTATAAGAGCATTAGTTAACCTGGTTTTAAGAAACGCATGGTGCCATTGGAGGGCTATACCCTCTAGATGCATGGAAGCTAGTTTAACTTTGATGTTTTCAGGAGTGTTATCAATACCAAAGAACTGATCACAATTATAAATCCATTCCTTAACATTCTGACCATGAAATTTAGGAAATTCTAGTTTACACAACCTAGTATAAGTGGGATTTTCAAGATTACTTCCATTCCTTTTCCCTGGGTTGTTTCTAGGAGTGTCAAACTCGTCAGTGGCCATCTGCAGCAGCAAGGTAACCAACTGGTCTAGCTTCTGGTTTGTGATGTCCAGTTTTTCATGGAGATTAGGATCTGCCATTCTGATATGCCAAGAACCAAATGCTCTGATACCACCTGATAGGGATCAGCTCAAAACCAGGAACTTCAGTGAGTAGCTCGAGGAATTGAAGGCTAGGGGCAGAAGGGAGCAAGTTTGGTGAAGAATCCCTTGAGCTCAGTGGCGTATCCAAGATTCCGAAAATAGGGTGACAAATCAAGTAAAAATAATCGATACATAATACAACAAAAAAAAGTTAAATATCAAAGCGTCATACAATTCCACATTACAACTAATGCGGGTAGAAGAAAAAAAAATTACAAAATTACCAAACAAAAATTACATTTGTCCTCGACGAGTCTTCATATTTTGGAACCAATGGAGCACCTCATCATTGGTTACTTCATTAAAGACATCATTCTCTACGAAAGTGACCAAACAATCATTCAATAATTGATTGCCCATACTATTCCGCACTTTATTCTTGACATATTTCATTGAAGAGAATACTCTTTCCATACTTGACGTTGCCACCGGGAGAATCAACACTAGTGTTAGAAGCAAATAGACATGATCATACACCACATGCTTCTTTGTTTCAACAAGCTTTATGGAAAGCTCGTTAAGGTTTTTCAATTCATCAATTTTCTCATCATTCCTCATATCCACAATGTAATTCTCAAGTTGAAATCCAAGTTTCATCAAAGCAACACTTGAAAATTCGTTAGGATAAAACTCGGTAAGTCTAACCAATTTTTTCTTATCAAAAGACGAAAAAGAATCAAGAGGACTTAAACAAACCATACAAACAAGAAATTCCATGTTTACCTCATCAAATCGGTTATTAAGCTCTTGAAGTTGGTGATCAATCACTCTATTGAAGACATCAATATGATAATGATGTTCATTTGAGATGTCACTGAAAAAACGCTTTGCTCTTCCCTGAGAAACAAATGGAGCAATCATCTCTGGAAGTTCAATGTCATGTTTACCACAAAATGCATCAACCTCAAGTTTAAAATCTTTCCATCCATCCTCACTTAGTCTTAGGTTGAGCAATCGCTCCTTAGTAATACGAACTAGCATCATGGCATTAACAATATCTTGATCCTTCCTTTGCAAAGCAACACTCAAGTCATTTGTATATCCAAATATAGTCAACATCAAGTGTGCCATGAAAATGAACTCATAAGATTCTAACGAAAACACAATGGACTGTGCTTTCACTCGATCTTCTTGATGTGAATCAGTCTTCCCCACTTATTCAAGCACACTAAGAGTGGTTGGATACAAATCAATCACATTTGCAAGTGTATCAAAATGTGTTCCCCAACGGGTATCACAAGGCCTTTTCAACCCAAGTTCTTGATTTTGACCCTTTCCAGATTTAATTTCACCCAATTCTAATTTCTCCACAATAAATTGAGCTTGTTTCACTCGAATCTTATCTCTTCTCTTACAAGAAACTCCAATTACATTCAACAAAATGGCAAGTATGTCAAATAGCCAACCACAATCATTGTTATTTTTAGCAACGGCAACAAGTATCAATTGAAGTTGATGAGCAAAACAATGAATGTAGTACGCAAAGGGGTATCTTTCTTGAACAAAGTCTTAAGACCATTGATTTCACTCTTCATGTTGCTAGCCCCATCATAACCTTGCCCACGAATCCTAGAAGGACTCAATGAATGCTCCATAAGTAATGAATCTATTGCACTTTTGAGTGTCAAAGAGGTAGTATCACTAACATGCACAATACCAAGAAATCGCTCCATTGTTTTCCCCTCCTTATTCACAAAACGCAAACAAAGAGCCAATTGTTCCTTGTGAGATACATCACTAGACTCGTCGGCTAAAATTTCAAATAAACCAACAACTTCTTCTACAATACGCTTAGTTATTTCATTGGCACACGCATTTATTAATTCCTTTTGAATAGATGGAGCAATCATTTGATTATTTTTAGGAGCATTTTTCAATACAACATTTGCCACATCTTCATTATTCTCGGCAAACCACATCAAAAGTTCTAGAAAGTTTCCTCTATTGCTTGAATTTTCACTTTCATTATGGCCACGAGATGCCAACCCTTGGCGCAAAAGCCATCTCAAACATTTAAGAGAAGCAAGCAAGCGAGCTTTATATGCACTTTTGATCTCAACCGATTGTTTATCAAAAACGGTTATGATGTATGCTTTAGAGTTCTTTAGTGCTATATATTTCTCCATAGCTAGATTATGAGCACTCTTAACCAACCCAATATGAGTATCAAGTCGTTTGGGTTTATTCCAAGTCCTAAATCCTCCACTAACAAAGGCCTCTCCCCCCGCGGCATGAGTTGGGGTTTCATTCTTAAATAAGTAGCAAACAAAACAAAACGCAGCATCATTTTGAACAATATACTCAAGCCAATCATATTGATCAAACCAAGATTTACTAAAACGACGCAAACCCTCAACTATTCTTTGTGGAAAATCATGACCCACCGGTCTACAAGGACCTCTAGCTATATATGCTCTCCTCACCACATCTCGATCTTTAGGAGGATACTCCATGATACTTTTTCTTAATGCAGGATCATGTGGAAGACTATCAACATCATATTCAATTTTCTCTTCACTATTATTAACATCAAATTCAGTTTGAGTTTCATTTTGAGTTGGAGGTTGATTTACCGAAGGGGAAGAAGTCTTGTGAGATTTTACTTTGCTCCAAAAGCTTTCTAAATTTCCATCACCCAACATCTTTTTTGATTGTTCACCCATCATCTATAAACTGAATTAACATATAAAAAAATATGAATTATGCTCAAGGAATAAAATAGAGAAAATCAAAAATAATTTCTATGTCCAATCTCAGTGTTAAATGCCTAGAGGTATCACAATTAACAAATACTTTATTCTGGTTACAAATTAATTCCATTTAACAAACAAAAAAGCTACAAACAGTAATCCACAAAAGCTAAAACTAAAAACACCAACATAAGCCACACAAGAAAAAAAATGGAATCTACAATGAACAAGAGTACTCCAATGACCAATGTATAATTGCCCATTTCAAATGAAATTAGCACAACAAGTTAACAAACACCTCTAAACATTTATTCAATTTATGAATAATCAATTCGCAATATTACTCAAACCAATCTAATAAATTATATTTCAAACCCTAATTTCAACTTATTTGAGTTAAATAAACCAAATTACTCAAATTTGTTAAATTTCTAAGTTCTAACTCAAAACCCACAAGTTATAATCTATACTAACTATGGAGAGAGGCATTGAGAGAAAGAATTAAGGATTTAAGGTGGTGTACCTCAAAAGCAATTGGATTCGGAGAATAGCAGTAGCCTCGCCGGTCGCCGTACAACCTTGCCGACTGCCGTCGAGCCTCGCCGTCGACGAGTAGCAGCCCAGTTGCCCCAGTAGTCCAGTGCAGTGCCGGTAGGGGAAAGTTGAGAGAAGAAGCAAAAATGGTGAGGTTGGGGATGAGAGAGAAGGAGATATGTCGACTACTCGACTGTCGTGTGTTTTGGCTGAGAGCTTTGAGACTTTGAGGAACAACACATTCACGTGACTAAAGTCTCTCACTTGCAAATTTAAAATAAAAATAAATAAAAAAGTCACAGTTTTTTTATTTTAAAAAAGGGGTGACCACTGTCCCCACCTGTCCCCCTTTACATCCCCCACTGCTTGAGCTTTCCTACCTATAGTACAGTAATATGCGAGAAAATAGACAGAAGAAATGGTGATTGATTGAGTGATTTGTATTTTGAAAATTTGATGCCTTTTTCCCTTACATATGCAGCTATATATAGGGGTTGTACTACAATCATCTTCCAATCATTAGCTAGCCATATACAGCTCATTGCCAGCCATAGCAGTACTATATCAGTACCGTTGGAGGGGGACTATTTAGGGAATAAAAAGGGAATAAAAAAGGACAGTAGTGACTCAGCTATGACTCATTGCTAAATACTGAAATACTGAAATAAAAAGCTGAATAAAAGACTGTTGTGCTGAATTTAAGGTTGATCTTCTAAAAGTATGTCCTCCTCATGTGCCAGTTTTCTTAATCCATATCAAAATGAAAAACAGAAACTTCTTTATCAAACTAAATGCAATCTGAACAGCTACGGTCAACCACTTGACAAATCAAGTGACTTGATTATCCTGTTTAACTTCAGCTAATTTTGCTCATTCTTGATTCACCGACCTTATGTAATACCTCACATGCACTTGTAGAAGCGTGTAAGGCAAAGAGTGGAATCTTACTTCTTGAAAAATCAGGGCAAACGAAAAGACATCAACTTTGGTGCCGTATTCTTCATTCTTAGAAAACTCTAGAGCCACATATCTCCCTTGAAGGCAATAAATGAAACATATTGAGAATCAAGTTACAATTGTAAGAAATGACAGAAGATTCAGTAATAAAGCCCCAATGTTCATTTTCCGACTTTTTCATTTACACCTTTTGTCTTTCAAATTTGCATGGAATCCTTAGCAGAGTGCTTTTATTTATTTTTTTTTACCTAAGATGTCGCTGTATTTTTTAACATGAAATTGAAGTATTTTGAAGCAAAGTATACTTGCATATTGCATGATTAGTTCAGTATCTTTCACCAATTCCTTCGTCTGTTTCTCTTAACCCCATTCTTCCCTGCCCCCGGCATTCTTGAGGGGTGCTTTTTGTAATGTAATTTCAACTGCGATCATGGCCTCAGATTCTATGTGGAATGTAGAATAATAGAATGCTTGATTATTATTGATATGAAATCCCCCTATATATAGGGATACTAGACCCCTACATATAGTAAAACCCTAATCAAAATATACTAAAACATATAATGAGAATATTCTAGATACACGATAATATTCTCTAATACTCCCCCGCAATCATAGGACGTTATGATTGGACCAATTACAAAAGAAATAATTAAAAATTACACATATGGAGATCTTGACTTTCAACCCAAAATAAATTTTAGCCGAAATAAATTTCTTCTACTTGTAGCCGAACCTGTACCACTGCTTCATAGCCAACATCAATTCACTGATAGAATAAACCAAGGCCCATCCAAAATTAGGTGAGTAAATGGGCTAAGAAAAAGATAAAGAGAGAATGAAAAGGGGAAGGAGAGGAAAGAGGAACGCCCACGGTATAAGAGAGAAATATAGAGAAGAATACATAAAGGGCCAAAGCCCAAAATAAAAGGAGAAAAGGAAGATACCCACGTGGTGGAAAATAGGCAGGGAAGGAGATTTGAGAGAAATAAAAAAAGAAGGAAGAATTAAGAAAATAACAATCAAGAAACGAGGACTAAAAAGTTTGGCTTCGGCCGACGTGCAGGGGAAGGGCAGAGGAGGCCGTGATTGATCGTAGACGGGGACGAGAAGAGAGGGAGTGAGGCAGCGAGAGTTTGCCGCGCCTAAGGCGGCAAAATGCGGCGTCAGGCGAAGAGAGATGGGCAACAGATAACGACGGTGGGGGCCAGGTCGTCGAGCAGATCTAGTGAGCAAGGAAATTAGAGATCTGGTGGGTGACCACGGGCTCGAGGACAGCATGAGCGGTGGAAGGTCGAGGCTAACAATAGCAGATCTACGGATGCCGGTGAAGGATCAAAAATTCCATATGTACCGTATGCAATGATCACAAATAACAAAAATGGAAAAACAAGAAATTAATTTGTGTGGGTATAATCTGTATAGGATGGAATCATAAAGGTTGAAAATTAAATTTAGCTGTCCGCCGGATGGTTTAAGGTCACACCATCCGGCGGCTTAGCGGAAGCTTAGGGTTTTAGGCTATCAAGAAAGTAGCTGCTTTGATACCATGTAGGTATCTTCCTTTTCTCCTTTTATTTTGGGCTTTGGCCCTTTATCTATTCTTCTCTATATTTCTCTCTTATACCGTGGGCCTTCCTCTTTCCTCTCCTAAAACTCTAATACAAAATATACTAAAAGATATAATGAGAATATTCTAGATACACTATAATATTCTCTAATAGTTATTTCTTCAATAGTCAATCGATTCTGCAAAGAAACATGTCTGGATGCACAAGATGCATCTTCAGTGACTCAAGATGATGGAAAACACCACCTTGGAGTCTCCAAAGCTAGACCATTAAGGTCGTAATACTGGGGCCAACTGGGCCACACCATAAGTGACTAGGAAGAATCTGCTAAGATAACGAAGGCGATAACAGAAGCAGTCTGGCCAACACTTAGAGAGAAGGAAAGGAAGAAGGGGGGAGAGAGAAGGAAGAACATAAACACTAACGATAGTTTAGGGAGGTAATTAAGCCAAAAAATGTAAAAAAAATGTGGTAATCTTATTTTCTGAAAAACTCTTGACATCATCTTCAAACTGCGTTGGATTTTGAGACTCTCATAAATAAAAAAAAAATATTGAATCTGGTAATGTCCGCAAGGAATTTGATTATCTACCAGAAATGGACTATGACCTAGAAGACTAGAAGTCTAGAACTACATGATCTATGAAAATTGAGGCTGTTTACCTAGAGGAGTTTAAATTGAATTTGTTACGTAGTCATGAACAATATTTTAACTAGGCCTTTGAAAACAAAAGAGAGCGAGCACAAGATGAACATCCGTTATGTTAAATGCATGAACTATAGTTATTATGAAACAATAGTAAAGGATTCAATTGCAACAAGAACCATTATGTATTTTTGTATTTTTGTTTTAGATAAGAAACATGAACCATTATATAAGCTGTATGCAAATTAAAGTAAATAATTAATTATAAAAATACTGTATAGATTATTACTACGCGTCGAGTTTTAACAGGATACATCAATGATGTGAATTGTGAGTATTAAGGAAACATACAACAACCGCCCAGTAGGTATTCCATTGAGGGCGGGGTCTGGGGAGGTCCAGATGTACGCAGCCTTACCCCTGACTGGTCGCCTAGTAGAGAGGCTGTTTCCGAGAGACCCACGAAAACAGTTTTGAATTATAGAAAACAGTTTTGAATTTTAAGAAACAGTTTGCAATTATGAAATGAATATAAACGTGAAAAAAAGTGAATGAAGGGATGCATGCAAACGCAGGGGAATGAAAATTTAGAAGTACATAAACAATAACAAATTAAAGACTATACTTGCATAATAATAGAGAGGGAAGGGATGAGCACCAATTAATAAAGGGCAACCAACATGCACTAAAAAGACAAATGCTACACCTTTAAAGTAAAAACACCTAATAAATCTGGGCGGTGCAACCAATCCTTTAACTAGTGTCGTGACTCTCATCCATGTGTATTCTACTATGCCAAAGTTTCCTATTACGTGCCAGATCCTCGGTAAGCTCTAGAAGGGCTAAATCCTTCCTAATCACCTCACCCCAATCCTTCTTAGGCCTCCCTCTTCTTCTCTTACAGTCCGTAAGTATAATCTTCTCACACCGTCTCACGGGAGTGTCTGGATGTCTCCTTATAACATGTCCAAACCACTTGAGTCTCGTCTCACGCATTTTATCCTCAATGTCTGCCACCCTCACCTTGTCACGCACCACCTCATTCCTGCCCTTATCTCTCTTAGTGAGGTTGCACATCCAATGAAGCATCCTCATTTCAGCCACCTTCATCTTTTGAACATGCGCTTGTTTAATCTGTCAACACTCTGCACCATAGAGCATAGCTGGCCTAATAGCTATGCGGTAAAATTTACCTTTTAATTTGAGTGGGATCTTGTCGTCGCAAAGGACACTCGACGCACTTCTCTATTTTAGCCACCCTGCCTTGATACGGTGGGCTACGTCTTCGTCAATTTCTCCGTTACTTTAAATGATCGACCCCAAATACTTGAAGCTCTCTTTCCTAGGTACCACTGCGGTGTCAATCCTGATCTCCAAGTCAAAGACAACCTCTCCCCTCGTGAAGCTACATCCCAAATACTCTTTTTTGTCCTACTCAATAATCTAAAACCCTTTGCTTCCAGAGTATCCCTCCATATTTCTAACTTGTTGTTAACACCTTCTTTTGTTTCATCCATCAAAACTATGTCGTCAGCAAACATCATGCACCACGGCACATCTCCTTGAATACTCTTAGTGAGTTCATCCATAACTATTGCATTTTTTTTTCCTTTCTTAATTCCTTTGAGAATTGAGAATAAGAATTTTTTTTTAGTGTTCTTTTTAGTGGTTGGTGTATTTGGTTTTGTTGTCAGTCCCAGCAACTACTATGATCTTACACTAGGATGAACTATGGTTCATCAAAGGGAGATTGTCACCTACCTTGTAAGCAAATCTAAGTTCTTCGATATGTTTTCCACTGCTTCATGTTTGCAGATCACGGCTAATCAGTCATTTTCATTCCGTTTCTCTAGCTCTTTTGATCACTTGACCTGTTTCATTACTGCTTGAAAATGTTGTTGGTTTTTTTTTTCTTTTCTTTTTTTAAAGCCTTGTCTTTCAGTTGTTGACCTGTCATCCATTTTAAGAGTGGTAACATTTGGGTGTCAAATGTCAACCTCTGCTGTGGGCACAATATGAATTCTTGCTATAAATTTGTAGTTCATTTTGCATAGTCTTGACAATACTTGAAATATTGATTTCAGAATAATTGAGCAATGTTGGAACGAGAAGCCATTTGAGAGGCCAACATTCAGGAAAGTAATAAGTAGGTTGGAAGAAAGCGAGAAGTTACTGGAGCGTATGAGACTCTGGAAGGTGAATGTTCCCTCTTTTCTTTTAGTTTATTTGTTTAGTTATTTTACTATGTCATTATCCATGCATCGCAAAAGGCTAGCATAAAAAGGTTGAATCCCTTCTTTTGCATGTTTGGAGGACCTAAATAAGGGGAGAGTGTTGTTGACTTGTTCATACTACCTGTTGAGACTAATTCTAAATAAGTTCACTTATAATATGACCCCAGTTTTCATTGCTG